>CAJQUN010000427.1:0-477429 GCA_907163345.1 Haberlea rhodopensis | reverse complement strand
CATGGATTTCGGCCAGTTCACGAGGTCGAGAGGATGACCGAAGAAGACATGACTTGAAGTTATACGCAAAGACTTGAAGTTATACGCAAAGACTTGGAGTACAAGGGGATTAGAGAAGATATGTTGACCGATAGAAGCTGTGAGAAGGCTGACGCATGTGTCCGACCCGTTGATTCTTTCTATTGTTCATATAGCCTAAACCCAATTCATTGAGTTTAAGTTTTAGTTGTTGTCCTAATGTTAAGATTAGGAGAATAACGAGAATCAAATCTTGGACTTGTGAAATCAAGACTCCGACATAGTAGTGCCTAGTGATTGTGTAGGCTTAAGAAAGTCTGCTAGAGGATCCAAGGATTTATGGCAACGCAAGTGTTCGGCGGCTTGAATTGTATTCCATTGTGATTTGTAGCATAATTCTTGATCAAGACTTCTCACTCGCGTTGTAGAGAAAGTAGAACTAATTACTGGCATTAGCTTTTGGTCCAAAATCTGTTCCCTAGGCCCTAACATCAAGATCACAATTAAAACCTGTATGAAAGTTATGAACTTGATCATTTTCTTCCCCCTTATCGCGGGCACAATCAATGGAGCTTTCCCAGACATCTTTATAACACTAATCCAATTCCTACCACAGAGTCACCATCTGTTACGGACATGTAGTAAGCCTAGCCAGAAATGAATAGAGGCCCAAGTAAGTAAGCCCATCAGCTTAAAGGGTTTGAGAGCAAGCAGAGGGGGGGAGTTAGTTACAAGGGCAGTGAATATAATGATGAGTGGAAGGGAAAGAAAAAGCTTAATACCAGAATTTACTTGATTGTGAGATTGCGAGCAGTGTGTGTTGTCAGTCTAGTGTTTTTCTTGTTTCCTTGTAATTCCTTTT
This sequence comes from Haberlea rhodopensis, assembly GCA_907163345.1. NCBI lineage: Eukaryota > Viridiplantae > Streptophyta > Magnoliopsida > Lamiales > Gesneriaceae > Haberlea > Haberlea rhodopensis. The sequence goes on along the minus strand of CAJQUN010000427.1, from coordinate 476,549 downwards.
GAAATTAAGCAATATAATTTCCATTTGATTTCTAGTTTGTGTGCTCTTCTTTCTGTTATTGCTGTGAATTTGTGTTATTGAACTTTAGCACAAACAATTGGTCCGACACTGCCGATCGACACTAATAATATAATATCATGGCTACAAAGTGTTTTGGTTGGGATATGCAAAGATTCAATGGCATAATCCCGGCCTATGGCTTCTACAAGCTGAATATTATGTCAGGGCCAATTCTATACTATGGCAGGACAGTGTACAACTAGCGTTCATGGCTATGGAGGGCGCGGCTGACTGGTTCTACTGGCTTACAATTCGATGTCCCCAGCTCACATGGGATTACTTCACCAAAGAGTTAATTCTGAAATTTGGTGATCAGGCAGCAATATTGAAGGCCAACTATCATTCCAGGGAGGACAACTTAGGCCGTTTGAGGTGGAACGGACAGGTGTTAAAGCAGAGAAGAGTAAGCAAGGCATGAGTGGTGGAACGATTTCAGTGGAGGAGAAGACACTGGAGGACGAATTCAAGCAGTCGGTGACAATGAGACTTCTGACGATGTAACAAAAGAGGTCACTAGTGTCGAAGGAGGCAAGGTTGCATAATGTTGAAGAGGCAACTTACGAGATCATCTGAGAAGATCAGAGTCTCGGAGATGAGGGGAAAGCGTTTTATGAGTAAAACAATGATGAAGAACAAATTATTAAAAAGGATTTGCAGGATTAACAACCTGGAGATAAAGGAGGACAAAACAAGTTGAACAATCGAAGGAAGAATATGAAAATCCTTTGGCCCCAGGAACATGAAAAGAAAAGTCCTTTTAAAGATGGGGAGTGCCTCAAAGAATGATTGATTAAGAGATATGGTGGCCTTAAAGCATGGAATCCCTATAAACTAGTGGCTGCGTTGAAGCAGATAGGATGACGGGATGGGCTTCACGATGGAGGGTGATGGGAAGGAGGTCAGGTGATGCAACGGTGAACGAGGATATCAAGGAAAAATAGAGGAAAACCTGAAGGAGATGAGGATCTATAGGTCACTGGTTTTCATTGGGCTTTAGGTTAGCTAATTTAGGTGTGATAATAAATGATGGTTATTGGGCTATCTTACAAAAACAAATTGGGCCAAAAGGAAGCTTTGAGCATCGTCAAAATTCAGAATTGGGGATCGGGAAGACATCTCAACGCGACAGAAGGAGGAACTTATCGGATGGGGGAGTGATGGGGGGTTACCGGCTGCCGGCGATGGGACCGAAGGCCTGGCGGCTGCCGATAGGAGGGTTAGCTCAGCGGTGATGTACAAGAACCGGGAAGCATAAAACAATGTGTGTTGTAGGTAAATTGCATTGTGCGTTAAATTCTTCAATTAAAGAGGGAGGAATTAGGGTTACAATTTCAGAATGGTATTTGGGCTTTAGAGGTGTGGAAGTAAATATGGGCCATGACATTCATCAAACCCAATTCAATTTTATAAGTCAACCAGAATGGCACTTTGCCAAAACTTGCAAAGCAACAAAGGGCCGAAGTTGGTTAGCTACAGCAGGGGAGATTGGATCGTCGGCTATCGGGCAATCGGAAGGAGCGACCACAGCTCACCATGCGGCGGCGGCCGGAGAGGCGGAGGTGTGCTACAACAGATATGCCATTTCAAGAAAGTGTGGTTTCCATAGGTTTTCTGGAACTATTTAATAAGCTTCTTGGTTGTCTATCTTTTGGTAAATTGTTATGTGACGCAGCAGAAACCATTAAATGGCCATTTGTGACAATTTATCTACAAACAAACATCCTTCTGTTCCCAGGTCCAACAGAGATTTGCAATGGTAAATTAACTATACAGTCATACTTTTTAAAGTAGTAAGTATTGGGGGAACTATAACACAACTATCTGATTCATTGGGTTGGGTACTGTATTTGGTGAACTTGATTACGAATTTCTGATTTTTGGTATGGGTTCTGAAATATTTGAGAACTTTGTTGGTGTTTCAGCGTTGAAATCATGGATAGCGTAATAAGGCAGGCTAATATTTTCATCGGGTTATGAAGGAATGTGATTTGCTTCAGATGTTTAAAGCATGTATTGAAGTCCATCCTTATGATTTTGGTATATTGGTGATATGTTCTTCACTATTGGATTTGTGTTAATCGTTTTTGATGTTGGTTGGAAAAGGGAGGAGAGTTTATGGGGTGATTACAGTTGCCAGTAAGAGTCGTGACTATAGAGAGGGTGTAAGAGGGGAAACGTTGGCCGACAATAGACATAGAGAGATCGAGATGGGTTCAAGGGGTTGGCAGTTGATGCTTAATTGCAAGAAAACTTGTCTGCTGCAATATGGGTCTATGCTTTTCGGTTGTGATGATCGGTTTCTGACTTGGGGTTTGTGATAATTGTATTTGATATTGGTGGCGGATGACGGTTTCAGAGGTTTTGATTCAAGTCTCAGCCTTGAGGACAAGATTGGTTTGACGTGGGAGGTATTGTTACGGACCAAAATGTAGTAAGCCGAACCCAGAAATGAATAGAGGCCCAAGTGAGTAAGCCCATCAGCTTAAAGGGTTTGAGAGTTACAAGGGAAGTGAATATAATGAGGGGAAGGGAAAGAGAGAGCTTCATACCAGAATTTACTTGATTGTGAGAGTGCGAGCTGTGTGCTTCCAGAGTAAAAGTCAGTCTAGTGTTTTTCTTGTTTCCTTGTGATTCCTTTTGAATTTCAGCAATATAATTTCCATTTGATTCCAAATTTGTGTGCTCTTCTTTCTGTTATTGTTGTGATTTGTGTTATTGAACTTTAGCACACAACACCACCACTTTGTAAAAGTAGTAATATCATGTTATCCTTGTTTTCCAGAGTCGTAGCTTCATTTGAAAGATTTGGCATGAATTCTTCAAATTACACTAACCACCTTGTATAGCCTGCTATGGGTAAAAATAGATGAGTGTGGGTTCCAATACTTGATGAGCCTCTCAGTGATTATGGAATATTTGGATCCTCATATTTTTAGTGATGGATTAGTTGGAATGCAGGTTGGGTCACGTCGCTAGTAAGATACCCTATTTTTTCTCTTCCAACAAGTCCCAATTTCATGGAGTCGAGATTGTTCTTTGTATTTGAGCTTGTGGATAATGAGTTGGAGGGTGGATTGCTGGGAGGAAGAATCAGATATTCAACAGTGAAATCCCGGATTAAATGCTCTCTGATGAATCTGCAGAGGCAGCCGAGTTCGTGTGGAACCGTCATCACTGTTTTTGTCATGAAAAAGGATCAATCGCACGAGGCTGTAGTACCAAATAATTCTTCTGATTATTTTTTTAGGCGGGGAGTGAGCTAATAATTTATAGAGAAAAAAAGGACTACAGATTATTTAATCAATTCAGCTATGACATTATCTACCGCACAAAATAGGTAACAATTTAACTACAAAATTTTAATTAATAACCTTCAAAAAAAATAAGACCCTAAGTACCATCTACATACTGACTATATTTGTATGTAACATACATCGATCCTCTGTTCATATAGTTATGGTCCTTGTAGATCTTTGAACTAAAATTTGTTTCAGTATTATTCCATGGCAACTGTGTAGCTTTTGGCTGAGGACAGGAGATAGTCTAGTCTGCTTACGTTAAATCTGTATAAATATTTTTATATTTTACTTATAGAGTTCATGTTTGCATTTCTTGTAGAGAACTTTGAAACAGTAACTTTTTCTTATTTGCCTTTAATTCTGATTTACTGACCTGGAACTTGCTTATACTTTTAGATACGGTCACATGATTGACAATGTTGTCCTAATTGTCACTGGAACTTTGCATGAAAGGGATGTTCATGAATTGTTGGAGAAATGCCATCCTTTGGGAATGTTTGACAGGTAATATATTTAATTGTTCACTTAAAATTGTAGATAAACATATCTTTCATTAAAAGTTGTCGTCAATTTCCTCAGCATTGCTACCCTGGCTGTTGCTCAGAATATGAGGGAACTTTACAGGCTGGTGCTTGTTGACACTCCCCTGGCACCTTACTTCTCCGAGTGCATCACTTCAGAGGTACTGATTGTATATTGTTTCTTTCTGTTAATTGTTTTATTGCTTGAAGGTTGTCCTGTCTGTTTAGCTAATTTTATTTCCCATGTCTGTTGGACATAGAATTATCATATTATACCATTCAATGTCTTCTTTCATCTATTTATATTTCCTTGGACTATTGACTTCAAGAAATGCTCGCTAAAGCATTAGCTAAACTACTCAAACCTATAAATTTGTTACATGTGAGAATGTTATGGTCGTGGGTTTTAGATCTATTGATGGGGAAAATTCGTGACGTCTTTTAACTTGAGACTTGTCAATATTGAGAATAATTGTTTTGATAATTTTATTAATTCAATCCCTCTCGATATATAATAGATTACAATGATTCAAATAAAGATAACCAAATCCCAAAAAAAAAGAAAAAAAGATCACCTTAAATATGGTAATGATCCCATTTATTCAAAACTTAACTGGAACAAACATAGTAGTTATTTAAAATACATAAAAGATATCAGTCAGCTCGTAGCTTGATTTGGTTTGAATTTTCCCCGAGTAAATCGTCGGTGCGGCTGCGTCATGGTTATCATTGGTGACACAAACATTTCCAGTGTACTGGAAATAATTTTCTACTTTTATGCATCGTTTATCACAAAGGCGTGGGGCGGTGGTCAAAAATTCTTCTTTACAAATGGCTCAACATACTTGAAATAAGAACAAGTAAATGCTAAATTCTTTCTGGATATGAAATGAGAAATTGTATTGAAATTACTGAATTAAGAACAAAATTACACTGGAATTAACTCCAATGCTCACTTTTGCTCAAGAGAGAATAAACCTCTCTTTTCCAAGCTCTTGCTTGCTAAGCTCTTAATAAACTCACTGATAATCTGTTATAGAGATCACAGAGAGATTGCAAACACAAGAATTATTCTCTGACGTGTAATTGATTTCATCTTCTCTCATCTCCTCCCCGTGTGCTCCCTTCTTTCTCCTTGACTATACTTTTATGGGCTTCTCCCCTTGGGTCTTGAATTGCTTCCCAATTAATATATCTTCAGGTCTGCTGCTATTTTGGTCCACAACAATATCACCCCCAATCACTTTCAGTCTTGTCCTGAAGGGTGAGTTCAGGAAATTGTGTTCGCATGTCTTCCACATCTTCCCAAGCTGAATAAGACTTGCTTGATACTGTATGCCCTCCTCTGTAGTGTGCGGTGATTGAGAATTGTTGAGGTCGAACATCCTGATTCATTTCCGCTTCCAGATCCCTTAGGATTCTGAATACTATTGGTAGACTCTCCTTTGGCTCTCTTCAACTATGAAGCGTGGAACAGTGGGTGTATCCTTGTTCCCTGAGGGCAGTAACAATTTATACGCCACAACCCGTAACTTTTGTGTAATTTAAAGCGGCCCAAAGAACCTTGCACCCAACTTTTGTTTCATTCGACTTGCTCAATTCGACAAAAACCCACTCCCCAACTTCGAAGTGTCTTATCTCTGAACATTAGCAAATTTCTCCATTTGTTGTTGGGCCCGTTGTAAGTTAAGCTGCCACAAACTTCATCCCTTTCCGCAAGAGATAAAAGGACTCTGACAAAATATATCTAAGCCACTAGAGCAAAGGTTTCTTGGTAATCAATTCCAAGAGTTTGAGTGAACCCTTTGCTACTTGTCTCGCCTTGTTCCTTTCGACACTCGCATCAACCCTACATTTGACATTAAAGACCCATTTGCACCCTACAGTTTTCTTCCCTTCAGGCAATCTTACCAATTCCCAGGTACCATTCTTTTCTAGAGCATTCATCTCTTCCATAACTGCTTAAATTTCAATCCTGTCAGTCGGTGCTTCCTCAATAGTGCTTGGGACAAAGAAGGTAGTCACATTTTCCCAGATAGTCATTAAAATATTCAGTGTCATTATCAGAGTCAAATAAACAAATTTTTAGTACCGAACAGTGTGTCAACCATTTTGTGGAAAGTTTGAAAACTTTTTAACTTCGTATTCATCATTTAGTAAATTGACCCATTATAGACGTGTGTGATCATCAATAAATGTACCCCCTTTTTTTTTTTCTTCAGTCACCAAGGTGAATTAAGTAATATAGTTTTGATGCAAGATAGGGTTTTGTTACATTAGTAGTCCGACGACTCTTAGATAACAAAGAACTATCGCAATGAAAAGAGGAACAATCCAAAGACTTAAACAAAGTGGGAATAAATGTTTTAAATATGTAAAACTAGGGTGACCTAAACGACAGTGCCAAAGCATGACTTCTTCACGGGCAGGAGATGGATGAGTTGACCCAATATAACCTTGATTTGTTGTTGCGGAACTATCAAAGTAATAAAGACCGTTAGCCATCCTAGCACGGCCAATCGTCATCCCCGTGCTCTGGTCCTGATATTCATAGTGAGAATCACAGAAAATAACACGACAATTAGATTCTGCAGATGGTTTACTAAGTGACAATAGGTTTCAGTCAATTTAGGAACATAAAGAACAGATCGAAGGGTTATTGTGTTGGAGAGGCGTACTTGACCATTCCCTAAAATTGGGGTGAGACTACCATCAGCAATGCGAACACTATCTGTTGGGGAGGTCAAATAGTCTTTGAATAGGTGTGAGTGGGAAGACATGTGATCAGTGGCTGCGGAATTAATGATCCAAGGTGCGGGAAGTGTGAGAGTAAGAGATGGCACTAAGATAATTACCTGAATGTGCAAGAGCACTATTAGGAACCGGATAACAAATTGGACTTTAGCAGTTTAAGAAGATGATCCATCTGCTCCTTAGACTTAGAGAATGGATTGGGCTCAGGATCTGGTGTCTGGGACGGCCGCTGGCCCTGCCTCTTATTTTTCCAGTTGGCAGGCTTGCCATGAATCCGTTAGTATGTTTCCTGAGTGTGATTGGGTTTGTTGCAAAACTCAAATTTGAGTCGTGTACGATCATGGGTTTGCAATTGGTGAAGGCCTTGTTGGCAGCGGATTCGGGGACAACTAAAGCAAAGATTTCGATCGGGATTGCTGCCCTCATTCCGAGCATAACATTCCTCCGAATATCTTCACCCCGAACCTCCAAGACACCTCCCCAATAGATGGAAGTGGTTGCCGACCAATGATCCGACCCCTAACCTCATCAAATTCATCGTTTAAACCTGTCAGAAACTTGAAGACACGATGATCATCAACCGATTTCTTGTGGTGATTGCAGTTGGCCACGGATTTCCATTCACATGTATTGAATAAGTCGAGATCCTGCCATATTCGCTTCAAGGAATGAAGTACTTAGTGACATGATCTTCGCCTTGACGAATGTCACTAAGTTTGATAGTCAACTCATAGATTCAGGATTGATTTCCCAAATCAGAGTACATTTGGTGGATTGGTGGATATTAGTCCATAGTTCTTGGGATGTAGAATAGCAGAGGTAGTTCGAACTGACTATTCCAAATCAAATTTCATCTCTATCGAATTTTAATATCAGAATAGTGGATATAGTCATAATTCAATGGGTCAGTTCCACTTACTTTTTCGTTTGTTGATTTCGAATTTTTCCAATGAATTTGATTGGTATAAGGAAAATAGGGATCTCTGGTAATTCAAGAGGCGGATTAAGATTATCATTCATAATAATGAAAATTTATTATATCCTCCTCCATGGAATTGACCAACCATGTCATAACCATGGAATTTTCAGCATCCCAAGTTGGAAACGAAGGATCGTACTTCGGTGGCTTTTGACCTCGCCAGTCAAATACCCAATGTTGCCCGCGCCTTCTGACATACATCTGAATAGCTTGAGACCATCGCATGAAGTTGTCACCATTTAATTTGATATTGGTGAATTGGGCAGGGTGTAATTGCGCATCGGGAAGCCTGGAAGGGGCGGCAGATGTGACCTTTGAAGACATGGGTGAGGCGGTGGGTTAGAAAGAATGAAAGACAACGGCAACGACCAGGTCAAACAAATTTTTTTTTCTTTCAAAAGTTCAGAGGCTCTGATTCCATGTTGGAAACAAGAATTGGAGAGTTTTGGATTACTCGCCATATAATTGAATGAATAGAAATAATACAATAATTACCTATTTATAGGTGAGTATAGAGTTTAACAAAAAGAAATTTCCTTACTTTTTCTCCTAGGGTTATGCACGAATCAAATCTATACAAATATGATCAATATTCTTATCTCTTTCCAGTGAGAAAATCAATAAATAAATTAGAGGGTCAAGCCTCTGATGCGACTCGGGATTCTTGTTTGAGTGCGTGATCTACTTCTCTGGGAGGAGATTACTGCTAACTTGATGAGGTCTCTCGGGTGTCTACGGCTCCCAACAAGATTGATCCCTTTGGATCTTGGTCCATGATGGCCTTTTTATTGATTTTGATGATTGGATCTCTCTACGAATGGAAAAGGGGTGTTTCAGATTGGGAGTAATCACTAGTGATTGGGCAAAACTTGGGGGAAAGGACAAAGTAAATAGCGATGCCTACATTCAATCAATTGATTCGTCATGGTAGAGATTAAAAACGGCTCACGGACCGTACTCGAACTTCTCCGCCTCTCTCCCTAAAAGTCGATCCTCACACCAAGAAAAAGTATCCCATTCTTTGTGAGCCACAGTCCCGAATTTCATATTCAAATGAAACCATGCATAGTAGTTGAACTCAATTGAAATGACCTGATGGATGATTCCTCAGCTGGACCTTCAGACGACCTTGACTGAAAAGCTCCCAATTAGGTCAGTAGTTGTTTAGAGCCAAATGAGCTCTATTTGGGATTCCATAGCCAACGCACTTGCCTTTATAAGATAATCTCCAGTCACCAACAATATCTTGACACTCTTGATTTCGATCTTGCTTCTCGACACTATAATAGCCGAAGTACGATGAGGCCGGACCGATTGTTATAGATTGAATCACATCTGGATTGCAAACACAAGAATCAAGAACAACTGAAAAAATTGAGATTTAACTAAATTGTATTACTGAACTCAAACAATTCCAGAACATGAAAAGGAAAATCTCTCGGAAAATCTCTCCAGGCAGGGAATTCCCCTCCGCCCAAGCTAATAGTTCGCTCAAAGATACTAACAAAATTCTGGTATGATCTCAGAAGATACGTGCTCCCTTCTTTCTCCTTGAGTATACTTTGTAATTTATGGGCTTCTCCCCTTGGGCGTTGTGGCTGCTCAATTAATATATCTTCAGGCATGCTGCTATTGTGGTCCATATCATAACCCTACCCTTTCCCCCTCTCTTTTATTCCATAGTTTCCGCTTTCTAATAGACTAACTACCCTCCCCTTGATAAGTCATGACTTCTAGATTTCCCTTGATAGGCTGGTAACTTGCGGGCTTCTTCATCTCGACTTGCTACTGGACTTAGGCTAATGAATTTCCCGTAACAATACCTCCCCTCAAAATCAGCCTTGTCCTCAAGGTTGAGACTCAAAGCTTGATCTTCTACGAAGTCCGCATCATTTTAACCAACATCAAAGACGATAAGTAACTTTCTTCCTCTATCCGAAGTCCTATTGGCATCTAGTACATTCCCCATTACTATAAGCCACCATTACATGATGCTCCCATTGAATAATACATCCAACCAAGAAGCCAACCCATGGAGCACGGACTCTGGTGCCCATGGAAGCAACAAACTTCAATGGGATGTCGATTTCATACAAATCTTATTCCTTTGAAGAAGTGAAATCTATCACATGGGAGATTGGGAGAGCCACCAATAACCTTGGATCAAAAGCATCCACCACATAATACCGCAACACATTTTGCTGTGTAGAAGTTGTCGATAGCAATGAAAGTACATCTTGGCGGAAGATGCTTTTAGTTTGTCATCAATTGAAAGACAAAATTCACTAGAGCATTAAAAAAACGGACCCCATCTGAACCCGTCTCACAAAAGCCAACTAGACACAACAGATTAGCCGCATCGTCGAGCTATGATGTATCCTTAGGGTTTGCGTCGCTCACGCCGTCCATACCCCGGCCGTCTGCCGCCTTTCCACCGGCTCCCACTCATTGATCGAACTCTGTGTCCCTACTTCACGTCGATCTCTTCTGGATTATTATTGATTGAGAACGCTGATTCCCTCCCCCATCGTTGATTTCATTTAAGAACCCATAAAATGCACTTGGGCTATGGGCCCACTCCCTAGCCCCCTTAATAATGCTATGCCCACTAGGAAACAACCCATGTTCTTTAATTGTAGTCTACTTCTTACCCGGTCCTCCCAACTCTCACCCTCCCTTATGTCGAAGGCCATTATCCTCACCTCCTGCATTGGCGAAATAAAGTTTATCGACCTCCACCCCCAAACAAAAATCCTGCGTACGTGTTCTGAAATAGAGCCTGTTTCGGTCACAATACTAGTGATCTTAAATTAAATTAAACTTATTTTGTTCGAAACATTAAAATTTCTGCAAACAAATAGCTTAAAATTATTTTGGAGGAGTAAACAAACTAACTGGGAGTTGTAAATATTGATGATTAGGCATGGCTGAAGACCCCCAATGAAATCGATCATTGGTAAACATCCCCTCATTCCATCCGGGTTTAACCCATCTGTTTCTTCTTCATCCTTATCACTCACAGTATCAGATTGTTCTAAGACCACTTATTTCTTTCAACTTTTTGGGTATCGCTGCAACTAGAGCAACTTTTAATTCCTCCATTGTTTCATCTGGCTCGATTCCAGAAATATATTCGGTTTCTTTGTCCTCAGTTGCTTCCCTCTCGTTCACAGGCAATTCTTCCGTCTCTGCCATCTCTTCGAGATCCGATGATTGAACAGGAATAACAATGATTTCCTCGGATCCGACTGGTGCCCAATCATTCTCCCCATCACTTACGTCTGACCCCATTTTTCTTGATTTAATCCCCCGCATCTCCACCTCGATCGGCCGCATGTCGCCTTCCTCCGGACATCCCCGTTTTTTCAGCCTGCTTCTCTTTCAAATGGTTATTTTTGTGTTCCTGGTTCAAATTGCCTCAATAATTTGTGGATCAATTCGTCCCCTGTCATATCATGATTTCTATGTGTAAGCCGATAAAACCAAGTAGCTGCCACTCCCTCCATGCTCTTGAATATGATCTACATCATGTCATGCCATTGCGTCGAATGGTTCTCGAAATAACGCTCCGCTGTCAGAAGTCATCGCTAGGATCGACACCGTTGAACGTCAGCAGCGCATTGTTTGATACAAAGCCTCATTCCTCGATCGTATGGTCCACTCTATTTGTAACAGTAGCGCCTTCTCGAACATACCATCTGAATGATTGATAGTCATGCTGTCGTATCTCCTCACTCGTGTGTCGTCGACAGATCGGACCAATTGATACATACTAAAAATGACTCAACAAACTTGAAGATACAAACAGGTAAATGCTAAACTGTTTCTGGAAAATGATAATTGGATTGGAATTACGAACAAATTACACTGAAATTCAAAGTTTACACTGAAATTCACACTCCGATGCTCACTTTTACTCGAGAGAGAATAGACCTCTCTTGCCCATGATCTTACTTGCTAACCTCTCAATCAACTCAATGATAATCCTACTCTTTTCCCCTCCCCTTTTATTCCGTAGTTTTCCTCCCTTTCTAACAAACTAGTTACCCTCCACTTGTTACACTTGACTTCTTGATTTCTTTTGATAGGCTGGTAAGTTGTGGGCTTCTTCATCTGGGCTTGCTACTGGACTTATGCTAATGAATTTTCCCTAACTAATTTCTTCAAGGATGACACATGAAATACCAAGTGAAGTTTGGAAGACTTTGGAAGCTTTTGTATACCACTTGTCCAACCCAGCGTTTCTCCTTAAAATGTCATAATAACAAGGAGAACTTTTTATTAGTCTTAGCTCGTAGTAAACAGTCCTTGTGGTTATTTAATACTGCATCCTTATTTTGCAGCTTGTAACCAACCGACGGAAGTCGTGAGAGGCGGTACAACTATCTTCTCTGCCATCCCTGGCTTCGGTTCGCATTGTTGAGATATTTTTGGACAATTCTTCTAATTGTGCTATTAATTTTCATCTCCGCTCATGGACTATTTGATCCTCTTTATATGTTTTCGTGAATGTCTCAAACTGTTGCTGTAAAGCCTGGAAATCCCCCGTAACACCTTTTTTCGTACCAATTTAGTCCCAAGTTGCGGATCGCGTTATGATTCAGTTAATGAGTTTATGGTGGAGATAGAGGCTCAGAGAACCTTTCTATCTCTTAGTTTTAAGGCTCTTTGTGAGAGAAACTCAGATTTTGTAACACAAGATTGTGAATAATTTTCGTGATAATTTTATTAATTCAATCCCTCCCTATATAATTGAGTACAATTATTCAATTTATGATAACCAAATTCCAACAAAAATAAAAGATCACCTTAACTATGGTAATGATCCCATTTATTCAAAAGTTAACTGAAATAAAGATATTAAATATTTTATTATATAAACGAGATCAGTTAGCTCCTAGCTTGATTTGGTTTTGAATTTTCCCTGAATAAATGGTTGATATGAGTTTTGTGGGCTTTTTTGCGACTGCTTGCTTCATTGTAGTATTGGGCTAATCACGCGGTCTATGACAGAGACTAAAGGTTTCAAAGAACTGTAATTATTCCAAATAGTTCAAGGTCGTCAAGAGTTAAAAGAGTGTACTGTCAGTAGCTAGGATTGCCTTTGCCCCAAGTATTTTGCTACGCTAATTTTTTATTGTACACACAAAGTGAAAACTGGTGATGCAATCTGGCAGTTTCGATATGTGTATGTTTTTCTCTTATTTTGATTATCTTAAAGGATTTGGATGACATGAACATTGAAATTATGAGGAATACTCTTTACAAGGCATATCTTGAGGATTTCAACAGATTTTGCCAGGTAATCTGGTAGTCTCATTTCCTTTTACTTCTATAAATTGAATTATTCTCTCAGTGTTCTACTCTGATATAAGAAACTGCAAATAGAAACTCGGCGGCGCCACTTCAGAAATTATGTCTGACCTCCTGGCATTTGAGGCTGACAGAAGGGCAGTCAATATCACAATAAACAGGTTCTCATGAAGTGTTATTTTTGAGTTCTCTCGTATATAATGTTAGATAGGACCTGTTTCCAACCCGTTTAATTTTTTTGTTGTCAGCATTGGCACGGAGCTTACTCGAGATGATCGTAGGAAGTTGTATTCTAATTTTGGCTTGCTGTAAGGGCTTTCACATTTTCTCTCTAGATATCATATTGCAACTGCTTTATTTGAGCTCATTTTCGTGCCACTGACAATTACATTATTGTTGGATAGATACCCTTATGGTCACGAGGAGCTAGCTGTCTGTGAAGATATAGATCAGGTAGTTAACATTTTCAATTTTTATTTTCTTATATTTCACGAGTATAATTTCTGTAAATTCTTTTGTTCTTGTTGAATTTTATGCAAGATGAAGTCACTAGCATGGTCTCAGAATTGATATGTTCTCATATATGCAAATCAAGTGTTGAATGCGCAAATAGGCACAAAAATGGAGTTGGTATAGGTTTTTTTGGAGGTATAGGTTGTCAGTTTACTAATTTTAACTTTTTTCCTTCTTCAGTAAGGTATTGGGATTAGGGGTAGTTGAAGGTTTACTTCTTTTGTTATTAGTTGGCGATCCACTAACATTCTTATGAAAGGTTTTTGCAAACTTATATTTCGAGTAATCGTGTTACATAATTATATTCAAACACATAGGGAGATAATTGGAAAGTACAGTTCGACTAGGACACACGGTTGGTTCATGGAAAGACAGTTCGACTGGGACACACGGTTGGTTCATGGAAAGTACAGTTCGACTGGGACACACGGTTGGTTCGTTGATGTGGATGTAGTTTCTGCTTTCTGAGTGGCATCTGTATACTCAAACATGGCTTCCTCCTTTCCTTTGTCTATGACATCAAGTTGCAACAATAGTACCGTGTAGGTAATTCTTATTTTGTTCAATTTTCTAGGTTCGTGCCGCCTTGGAAAAGTATCCTCCTTATCAATCCATATTCTCGAAGCTGTCCTATGAAGAGAGCCAGATGCTTGACAAGGCCTTTTATGAAGAGGAAGTAAAACGACTCTGTTTATCATTCGAGCAGCAGGTTTGTTTCTAACAATTCTGTTACCTGATTTGTCATTTCCGTTAACCTGTATGTCTTTGAACGTAGTGAAAATGTCATTTACTCTTCTTTTGTCCACATCTTGGTCTAAAGTTTGACTACCTGTAATGTTGCAGTTCCATTATGGTGTATTTTTCGCATACATGAGACTGAAGGAGCAAGAGATCAGGAACTTGATGTGGATATCTGAATGTGTTGCACAAAACCAAAAGTCCAGAGTTCACGACAGCGTCGTATTTATATTTTAGTAATGCTGGTGAATCGAGATTTGTTCTGCCTTGTTTTCTGTCTTCTTTTCTGAGGTTCAGCTTGTCATGAGCTACTTTCTGAGAGTTGTGGTCTGTTATATTATTCAACTTCATTAATAAATCTGTATGATTGATCAAATAGAGGGGGAGTGGGGCGGGATTAACTTTCTATTGCTATTGATTATGCATTGCTAATAAATGAATTTATTTGATGTGCGCCAAGTATTCCTCGACTTTCATAAATTGCACGAGATTTTAAAAAATTTTAGGACTTAATAAGTTTGTATACAGTAATATTTATTTAATTTTTAAATATACGTCAATAATATTTAGGAAAAATTACACATATTATAGTTTTGTCCAAGATCCATTTTGCAACCATTGGTTGAAAAATTTTAGTTTATATCCTCGCCTTTTTTGTAAAGTGAAATTGGATCGAACTATATAAGGTTTTGCATAATTTTTAAATATTATTGATGTAAATGTATATAAAAATATGTATAAAAAATGTCGTATCCCAGAAATTTTGAAAATTTAATACAATCATATCCATCATCAGCATAGACGTATGCGTTATTGACTAGCTAAAACATATTAAATACGACTTGGTCCTAATTCAGTCTCAAGAAATGTACGTCCTAAGATTAAAGATGCCTCAGTCCTCATCCATGTGTTAGATCATGAAGTCCACACGAAATGTAAACTTGTCAATTTCAATTAAGACATTCTCCGCGTTCCCTATGATGCTTGATTTTTTATGTTATGTTAATGCTTGACTTAACTATGGTAATTGAACTTGAGACCCGTAAATCACAGTGTAATTGATTTTAAGGATGCTTTTGCATTTAAATGTTGTATGAGGATCTTTGTGGAATTAAGAATTTTGTGAGGGGACTTATGTGCAATTTTGATATGTGTAGTATTGTATAAGTGTTAGTGTGCACAAGAAACTCACACACAATAACTTTCTTCTTCCCTATTCACGCCCTAAATCGCATTCTTCTTCTCTTGGTGCACTTCCATCCAAGTTTAAATTTATTAAGGAATACTTGGAGGTAAGAATATTTCTTTACTTTGGAAGTACTTTTAGTTGAGTTTGAAGATGTTTATTGAGTTAGTTGTGTTGGTATTTTGATTTTCAAGGATGAAAATTGTTGGGTTGTTTGTTTTTGGAGATTTTGATTCAAGTGTGATGATGTGATTCATTACATGTTATGGTGTTTTGATTGAAGGTTGACGTTGGTGTTGTGTTTGGGTGAGGTTTTGAGGAGACAAAAATGGTGATTTTTTATTTTCAACATCGACCGATCGATCTGTAGGAATAGTAATAAAAAAAAAAAAATTTACGGCCTATTGATCGATCGATAGGGATGACGGTCGATCGTAGTTTTTTTTAAACTTATATATATATTTTTTCATCAATATTGTGGGATGATTCTATTGGTCTAGATGATTATTGTTTCGATTTGAGATTATGATATTGAGTATGCTAAAGAAGTGAAGTTTTATGATTAAATTGTTTCGACAATGAATTTCTATTGTATTGTTGAATTCATGTGGAGCTTGCTCAGACTTTTGGATAGAGAGGATGATAGCTTGATAATAATCCTGGACCAAAAGGTACGTAGTGACGTACGAGCAATGTGATGATATTGAGTTGTGCTTAACTGTTTAAGCTAAATTGTGGTGCTTATGGAATAAACGATGAGTATTATTGGACATCTATGTTATTAGCGATGAGTATTATTGTAAGACCCAACTCATAATCTTGTTATTAGTGCATTATATCGCCAATTGTGTATACGCTTAATTTTCAACATCGGGAAACTCTCAGGTAAAAATCATAAATTAAGGTACAACTCTCGGCAGAATCTCCTCGTAAACGCAGTTCCTAGCATGAACACAACTCATTTATATATATATATATATATATATATATATATATAATATATATATCTCATAATGCACTACACATCATAATGATCATGCTTCCCAAAACATAATCACCATAATATATGGGAGACTTCAAGACAGTTTATACAAGCCATATACACATTTTCATATTGCTCACAGATGAACATTGAATAAATGAATGTTGTTAGGTGTCTATCCGCCTTGACATCGCCTTGTGTACCAACAAACAAAGACCAACACAAATACACAAGTATGCAAATATAATAGTATTTTCCAAAAGTATATAGGGTCGGCTCAGGTCTGCTAGTTTCCCCAATCTACGTCACTGAGAGAAACCACGATAAAGACCGGAAGGTGAAGGCACCCCAAACCTATTGTCCAACCTCTTAAGCACAAAGCTCTCCGACAGAACCACTTGGACAGAACGACCGGAAAGCACATAGAACCACCGGAGCACAAAGCAATTGGGAAGGAACGATTGGACAGAACCTGAAGCACAAAGCATATGGGAAGGAAACAATCGAACAGAACCACTACACCACACGCATTGTCTTTGTGTGTGGACAATGACAGGTATTACAGGTGACCATGATCTAGGGGTGCTTATTGGCTCAATCCAGTCCAATCCGAACCGGAATCGGCCGATTCCGGTTTCGGTGATTCGGGAACCGATTTGATCCGGTAAGGAACCGGATCGGATTGGGTTCCGGTTCTACCGGTTCCGGGATGGACCGGTTCCAACCCGGAACCGGTTTTTTTGTTTTTTTGGTTTTTTTTTTTAAAAAAATCAAGGGAAATGGTTGCTTGAAGGATTCGAACATGGGACCATTGTCTTCTACTCTAAAGCTCTAACCAATTGAGTTAATGAGCCTTTTTGTTTGTAAACTAACCTCAAATATATTTATCTAAATTTTAAAAAAAATCAATTTTTTTTAAATTAACAGATCCGGTTACGGTTCAACCCAGAACCGGATCCGCTTGCCCCAGAACCGGTAAGATACCGGTTCCGAAACGGTAGAACCGCCCCGGACCGGTATCTTACCGGTTTCGGACCGGACTAATCGGCCGGTTTCGGGCCGGGTCCTGATTGACCCGGCCCGATAAGCACCCCTACCAGGATCCCAAAGAGGGAATACTCGCTGAAAGTCTTACCTGAGGTTGTTTTCTTTTGTCTATCCAGTCGTAGGATAGTTAATTATACCAGGGTGTGTCCTGTATAGTATAACTATGTAAAATGGAGTTTATTTCCATCCAGTCTTGATTATTGTGGATATTTGATGTTTCTTTACCGTTGATGGTATTATGTAAATATTTTAAGTATGACATATGTGTTGGAGACTTATTGTGCATGCTATGGTATGATGTAAATATTTTTAGTACGGAGTATGTGTTGAATGCCTATGATGCATGCTATGGTATTATGTATGTACTTTCTGTACTGTTATGGTGCTTTCATTTCTTTTGGTATGTCCCTAGTGCGGGGTGGTCATGCCGAAATTTTTAGAGCCACCTGTTGGCAGAATATTTCAATAATCTTATGTTGTTTACAAATAAATAATCATTGTGTGATAATTAAACACTTGATTAGGAACGGTTCCTCACAATTGGAGTTAAAAATGAAAAAGTTATGGTCGTTTTACCACAATGTGTACAAAATTTCAGTGCATGCGAGTTTTTATGCATCGTGTTCTTCGATTTTCTGGGAATTAATGGCTACGAATTTGCAGTTTTAGGCTCTAATAAGAGTTGTAGTATTCAGTGTTATCTTGTATTTGGAATTGGACTCACTCAATTTGGAGTTCATATGAAAACGTTATGCTAATTTTATCAACAACTATGCAATATGGAAATATGTTATTTACGAGTTTTTAGGCTGTAACGTTTTTCAAAGAATGTACCTCAAGATGGACTAATTAGCATAAAGCTCATAAGATATGTATTGTAGAATTTTGAGTTAGCTTGCATTAGAAACTGGCCTTACATTATTTGGAGTCCTTATGAATGAGTTATGCATTTTTCCCTATCACTGATCAATCTGCACTAACAGAGCATATTAGAATTCGATGAAATCTGCTATGAATCGACCTCTAGATCTATGAATTAGCTAAAACACAAATAATATGAAATGTACCTTGTTGAGTTGTCAAACTTTTACCACTAGTTTGAAGTCATTTGGAGGTCTTGTGAATTTATGGTGAATTTTATACTGAAACTGATCGAACTAGTTTTTGTAAATAGTATAAGGAGAATTGTATGTCCATATTGGGCTAATACTTAGACCCATTAAATGAACGATTTTGAGAAAGTGTTGAACATATGAAATATCCACATTTGAGTTATCTTTCAGGGGAAAAAAATGGGCTTAAGTCATTTGGTTTAGTTTTGAAAGACTTATGGACTTATAACTAGGTGTATGTCTGCTGAAATGCTAAACTAATGAATTAAGACAGCCTTTTTTAGTGTATTGATAGATTTGGATGTTTTGAATGATATTTTGACCAGGTTGTGATATCCCGAGGTCAAACTTGAGGAAATCCAAAACTTACGAATATTTTTTATAGCCTGGTGGAGGTACGTAGAAAACTGGTTCTATCACGATGTCTGGCAAAGACCTGTGATGTACCCGGTGTATTATTTACTTGTCATTACTTGCTACTTATGTGACTATATGACATGTTGAACTACAGTATGTGAACTACATGATACATTGAACTGCATGATATATGATGACATGATATATATTGAGATGCATCTCATGAGATTATGATATTGCATGATGCATTGACACGCTGGACATTGAGCATGTCATGTTGATCCTATCGATTCTTTCGTTGATACCTATATCATTTCCTTGGTATCTGTGATGCATGTCTGAGGATGATGGGCACACTGATGGCTCGGTGGAGAAAGTGAGCTGAGAGATGTCGTGGCGACGAGGATGCCGACGTCGCCCAGACACGAGGGATGATGGACCGTCGATGACTCGACTGAGAGAGATGTCGTAGCGACGAGCGTGCCGACGCCCTGCTCGAGCTTGATGATTGATTGATAATCTTTCCTTTGGACTCCTGAGATCTTGATATTGGAGATTTGATACCCTCATATGCATTTGCATTCATGCACGACATGTATCACATGATACTTTGTCATCTATTGTGATTTTACATGTTATATATATATATATATATATATATATATATATATATATATATATATATAATTAACATAGAAAAATAATAGAGAAAATTACAAAAATGGTCACATACAAGATCAAACTTTCAATTATGAACTCAAAATAGATAAGTTTTGATCCATTTGGATTACAGTGGATTGATTATCTTTCTTTTTTATTGATTATCTTTCTTTTAAAAAAAATCAAAAATATTTTAATTTTTCATTGTAATATGTATGTAATCAAAATTAACTATAATTATAGTTTCAAAAGAAATTAAGTATAATTATTTAAAATTTAAAAATATTGACATATCAATAATAAGATTTACATATTTTAATTATCTAAGCAAAAAAACCTAAATCACAACATAAAGACGTAAAATTCAAATAAAATATCAACATCATTCAAATTCTTAAAAGATAAAAAAATTAATGATAAAGATTAATGGCAAGGCACTTTAACCTAAAAAAAACTGAATAATTTATAAAAATAATTCGTTTGAAAAGTTCAATAAAATCTGTACCATTCGAACTAAGAAATAAATTCATAGGTGAAATGGGTTGAGGTTTTAATTATTTATTGTAATTAAAAATTAATGGCTTGGATTGGATTTTGTTTTTAGTTTTTCATTAACCTTTAAAACTAATAATTAATTATGGTACTCAATATGACAAGTTCTAGTATTAAAAAAAAAACATGGCAATTTTTGCCGGGCAGTTGCTCGGCGTTGCTCCTGCAGTAATACGCCCTTGGTAACAAAATTATATATTTTGCCAAAGGTTTATCATTTAGCATTCACCAACAAAATATTTAACAACGGGATAATAGTTCAACTATTTATCTCATGGACGTTAATATGACAGATCCCGTGACTCACATTTTGAAAGTAGACTACATACGATTTTTTTTGTTCAGTCATCAAGATCATATGCATTCAGTCACCGTTAATTTCAGATAAACCGTTATTGATTTCTTTATATGCAGGTAACACATTCTCAAGCTATTAATTTCAACTCTAAGTTACCATCAAATTTATTCACGATAATAATCATTAAAACAAAGTTATTGGAACTAGACAGCTCCAATTCATGTTTTTACCAATACAAACTGATAAATTTTTAAAACAAAATAAGCTTAACTCCAAAAAAAATATTATCCAAGAAAAATAAATGTGTAAGCACCTGATTACTAAGTAGGGGTATGCATTGGTTTATTGACGAACTGAGTTATAAAAATCGAATAAACCAATGTTCTTTCAAATCCAAACAAATCTAATCGGCCTATTTTCTCATTAAAAACTGAACGTATTGAACCGAATAAAAAATCTATCATTTTTGTTGGTAACGGGGTTAACAAAAAAACTTAAAACCATGAAATAATCATAACAAACTCTCTAAATAAGGCCATATATTGACTCATTAGTCCAATTAGGGTCCGTTTGGTTTGCAGGATTAGATAAATAATGCAATGATTAAAATTATGAGATAATGATAAATAATATAATGTTATGAGTTATTTAGTGTTTGGTTTGGAGGATACGATAGTTGATTAATTTTATTTTTTCGTAAAATGATTAAAATACCCTCAAAAAATTGAATTTAAATTTGGCGTGAATATATTTCGGATGGAATTTCAAATTTTTGAGATTAAGTTAAAGGAAATTTTTGGCAGATAGTAAAAAGTGCGGGAAATGGTATATATGTAATTTGTTATAAAGCGAGATAAATATGATGTGATAACTTTTTTTAATCATGCAAACCACGGGACTAAAAAATAAACCTAAGATTATTAATCATAATCCCTCAATCCAAACATGGCCTTAAGGTATCAACATGAACATTCAATTAAAATAGGGGAAATCGCATATTGGTGTTGTTTCCAGAAAGTTAATTCAAATAAGTTTAGGAAAAAATAATGTTTACAAAAAAATACACGTAGAGAATTATATTCATATAAGTTCACTTTTTAAAGAGTTGGTTTGCAAAGATCTTTTTTAGTTTCCAAAATACCCTTAAGTTATAAAAAAAAACTCTAAACCTAATTTCAGATTAACTCTATACGTCATCTTTTTTCCCCCTCTGCACGTAAAATCTCCAATTTTCCGGCGATTCTCAGATAATTATTTTCTTCATCATATTTTCGCCCCATCTCGTCGCGCCGATCTAAAAATTATTTGCTAAAATGTTATGCACAGAAATATGTTTGAACCAAAGCATCTAAATTGTTCGTAGCATTTGGCATTTTTTTCAATCGAAGAAGGCATCGTACTACTCTGCACATATAATTTTCGGATCTGCTCTGCACATTCCATATTGTGTGTGTATGTGATTATAATTTGAATACCGATGCTAAATTTTAGATAGCGAAAGTCTGTTGGTATATATATATTTTTAAATCTTTAATGGCTTTGACTGATGCATATGGATGAAGAAGTAAGGTATGCATTGATGTCCAAGCTTGTTTGCTCATTTCCAAAATTTACAACCTGACAGCAAGATATTGCAACGAAAAAGATGACCCAGAGAAAAAGTAATTGGTACACGAAAATTATAAAAAGTAATTTGTGCACGAAAATATAACATTGGTGCACGAGGTGCACGGAAATTATAAAAAGTAACTGGTGCAAAAAAATATAACCTTGGTGCACGAAAATCATAAAAAGTAACTGGTGCACAAAAATGATAGAAAAGTAACTGTTGCACGAAAATTATAAAAAAGTAACTGGTGCATGAAAATATAATATTGGTGCACGAAAATCATTAAAATAATCGGTGCACGAAAATGATAAAAAGCAACTGGTGTACAAAAATTATAAAAAGTAACTGGTGCATGAAACTGTAACACTGATGCACGAAAATGCAACACTGATGCATGAACTTTGTGTTAATTAACTGATGCACAAAATTTACAAAAAAACAAACTGGTGCATGAAATATAATAACTGGTGCACGAAATTAAATGGTTTGTGCATCACTTACTTAATTGTATGGTTCGTGCATCACACACTTGCGATTATGGTTCATGCATCACATACTTTTTCTATGTTTCGTGCATCAGTGACTGATTTTAATTTTTTCGTGCATTTATTACTCATTTCCAATTTTCGTGCATCAGTAACTGATTTTAATGTTCGTGCATCAGTTACTGATTTTCATTTTTCGTGCATCAGGTACTGATTTTCAATCTTTCTTGCACCAGTTACTGTTAATAATTTTCGTGCCCAGTTATTTTTATAATTTTCGTGCACCAGTTATTTTTTCTGTGGGTCATCTTCTTCGTTGCAAGTTTCAGACGGTAAATTCTGAAAATGAGCAAAGGAGCACGGACACCAATTCATAATAACTAAAAAACCCCTCAAAAGGCAACAAACAATATATATATATATATATATATATATAATCTTACACACACACACACACATACCAAAATTGAAAAAAAAATTGAACAAAGTGCTGACAAGGAAAATTGAAGAGATGAAGAGAAAACCCAACTGTAAGAAATCGTAACTAGCGAGAGAGCTTTACGAGAAGATTTGAAACGCAGTGGTAAAAGAAAAAGATCGAACGAAGTGCTGAAAGTAAGAGATTGAAAATTTTGAGATTGTCGCATTTTCTTATTAAGGTACTTTTGTCATTTTAACCTAAGGTTAACTTAAAAGATTGCAAATTTTTTTCCTGGACTAAGATGAATAAAGTTTTATCGTTGGGTACCGATCTGAACTTTCCCCATTAAAATAGGTTTTGTCCAACACCACTGCCCAAAACCAATTCAATAAAATAGGCCTACATAAAAAACATTGAAATCAATCGATTATTTCAATTTACTCGACTTTTGTAAACAATAATCAAAATAAAATCGAATTATTCATTTTTTAAAAAATAAAAACGAATTTTTAATTAATCGAGTGCATAATGTGGTAACTATATGCCATAATTTGGTGGGACTCACACGAGCGTCCGTAATCCCATCACCATTTACATTCGATCATAAAAAGAGAAAAAAGAAATTTTTTAATATACATAATCAACAATAGAAAGAGGAACACTCTAAACAAAATCTCTGGCCGCTCTCATTTTGAGGTAATTTACAAATCTTTCTGATATATATTTGAAGCGATTTTATGTGATGTTTATTAATTTCAGACTTGTTTGTGTCTGGCGTGATTTATAATTATGCCTACGGATCTAGGTTTTTTGGGTGTCCTGATGATTAATTTTGTGATTCGGTAATGTAGCTTTGGTACTTGGAAAATGATGATTTACAATTCGGTTGTGTATGTTAGCCCCAATATGTTGTCTCGTGTTCCATCACGTTGATTGAAACTCGTTGTTAGTGTACTTTAGGTATATATATTGGGATTTACGCGTTGGTGATTGTAGGCGGTGAGGATGTCAACGCCATCAAGGAAGCGGCTGATGAGGGATTTCAAGCGGCTACAGCAGGACCCTCCTGCTGGCGTCAGTGGCGCACCTTATGATAACAATATTATGCTCTGGAATGCTGTTATATTCGGGTAGTTTTTGTTGGACTGGCTGTGTTATGGTTTGGTTAATTTATTGAAGTAAATTTTATGTAGGCTCTTCGAGGGGCCTGGCCTCCCAGATTGAATATGTACTCAGTTTCTTTGGAAAATGATTCATTGTTTCCTTCCCTTTCATCTCCCTTAAATAGTTAATTACATTGACTTATTCATAGCTAATTAACTGACCATGACTCCACTACTTACATTAACAATACCCACTAACACATAAAAATAACTACTTGAACTATTGGACTTTACATTACTAAAGAGAGCCTTATTCCGATTAACCCAGCCCATTACGTAATACCATAACCTATAACAAATGAAGCCCACTAAACCTACGGCCCAACTCCTGTCTTCTAACATCAGCCGTAACAATTGCCCCTTGTTTCAGAAAACCTTGTCCTCAAGGTTGGGTATTCGCCGTTGCAACTCCTCATAATCAACCCAGGTTGCATCTTCTTGGTTCATCCCTTTCCACTGTACCAATAGCTCAACTCCCGCTCTGTTTCCTTTCTTGATCAATCTGCGGTTCAGTATGAGTTGAGGTTCAGGTTCTAGGGTTCCTTCGTTGGTTATGCGTGGAAGCTCAGTTAGGGGTGTTGTGTGAGATCCCAGCATACTCTTGAGACAAGAAACATGAAATACAGGATAGATCTGGGAGTTTTGAGGTAGCTCTAATTTATAGGCTACCTCCCCCAATCTTCTGTAACACTTTGTAAGGCCCATAATATCTGGGTGACAGCTTGAGATTCCGTCGTAGAGCAACAGACATTTGACGGTAAGGTCGTAGTCGTAGGTATACTTGATCCCCTTCTTTAAAGCTTCTTTCACTTCTTTTTTTGTCTGCATACCGTTTCATCCTTGCTTGAGCATCCTTCAAATTGTCTTGTACTAACTTGTTAATGAAATCTCTGTCTCTGAGAGTGTCTTCCACCGCTTGGATTTTGGTTGAGCCTGGTTCGTAGGGTAACAGTCTCGGAGGTGCTTGTCCATAGACTACTTCATAAGGTGAAACCCTAGTTGAGGTATGCTCAGAAGTATTATAAGCATATTCAGCTAAGGACAGCCATTTTGACCAGTCACATGGCCTGTCACTCGAAAAGCACCTCAAATAGCCCTCCAATGTCTTGTTCATTACCTCCGTTTGTCCGTCTGTTTGAGGGTGGTATGCGGAACTGAGTAAGAGTTGTATGCCACTTAGTTTGAAAAGTTCCTTCCAAAATTGGCTGGTAAAAACAGGATCCCTGTCACTCACAATAGTTAAAGGAAAACCATGTAATTTAAATACGTTATCCATAAATATTCGAGCTACAGTTGTTGCAGTGTATGGATGAGACAATGGCATGAAATGAGCGTATTTGCTCAGCCTGTCGATGACCACCATGATTACTGTGTTCCCTTTTGAGGGGGGTAGACCATCAATGAAATCCATGCTTATGTCTTGCCAATTCATGGTGGGAATGGGCAGAGGCTGCAGTAGACCTGGTGGATGAATGTTTTCCACTTTGTTCCTTTTGACATATATCACAAGCTTTGATGAAGTCTCGGACAGTCCTCTTCATTCCAGGCCAGTAAAACTCTTTGTTTAGCCTTGCATATGTTTTGTAAACCCCTGTATGGCCCCCTAATGGACTGTTGTGAAATATGTGTAGGATCTTTTGCTGGAAAGGAAGTAAGCTACCCAGATGAATCTTGCCCTTGTAAAGAAGCAAATCATTGCGAATCTCGTACTGAGTTGGATCCAAGACTCTTTGATTATAGTCGCTTAACAGCTTCTGTAATTGAGGGTCTTGGGGGTAAGTTTGTTTTAACTCATCTAGCCAATGGGGTTGCAGAATACTTATGGCTTGAAGTTGGGGTGGTTTTACTTGATCATGGTGTTTTTCTGGCTGTATAATAGCTGTTTGGGAATTATTTTGTGTGCTTGCTGTTTGGTTTGTCTGGGTTATGTGTGGTTTAGCCATGTCTGTTTGGGGTATGCGGGATAGTGCATCAGCAGCCTTGTTAGTTCTGCCACTTTTGTACTCGATAAAAAAGTCATACCCCATTAACTTAGAGACCCACTTTTGCTGAGCTGGAGTTCCCACTCTTTGCTCCAAAAGGTATTTCAATGCCTGTTGATCAGTTCGAATTGTGAATGGTTGGCCTACTAGATAATGCCTCCACTTCCTTATAGCCAATACTAATGCCAATAATTCTTTTTCATAGGTAGATAGAGCTAAACTTTTCCCTTTGAGAGCTTGACTAAGATAGGCGATAGGTCTTCCTTCTTGCATCAAAACTGCTCCCAATCCTTCCCCTGAAGCATCACATTCCACAACAAATCTTTTGGTAAAATCAGGCAGCTTTAAAACAGGAGGGCTTACCATTGTTTGTTTTAAAAAATCAAAAGCTTTTTCAGCTCTTTCAGTCCACTGGAATGAATTCTTTTTGAGTAAGGCTGTTAAGGGTGCTGCAATGGATCCATATCCTTGTATAAATTTCCTGTAATATCCTGTAAGGCCTAAAAAACCTCTTAAGGCTTTCAAATTCTTCGGCAATGGCCAGCTCCGCATGGCCTCTAATTTCTTGTGATCAGCCTTTACTCCTTCCTGTGAAATCAGATGTCCCAGATACTCCACCTCTTCACTTCCGAATACACACTTAGATAATTTAGCAAACAATTTGTGAGATTGTAGAGTTTCCAAAACAATCCGTAAATGAGCTAAATGATCTTTAATTGATTTGCTGTAAATCAAAATGTCATCAAAGAATACCAACACAAATTTTCTCAAGTATGGTCTAAAGACTTCGTTCATCAAACCTTGAAAGGTAGATGGGGCATTGGTAAGCCCAAAGGGCATTACCAAGAACTCATAGTGACCTTCGTGTGTCCTAAAAGCTGTTTTGGGAATGTCTTTATCCTGCATTCTGATTTGGTGATAACCAGAACGCAAGTCTAACTTAGAAAATATTTTTGCCCCATAGAGTTCATCCAATAATTCATCGATATTAGGAATTGGATACTTATCTTTGACTGTGTCATTGTTGAGGGCGCGATAATCCACACACATTCTCCAACTCCCATCCGCCTTTCGAACTAGTAACACAGGAGATGAGTAGGGACTTTGGCTCCCTCTTATGATTCCACTTGTTAGCATTTCTGCCACCAGCTTTTCTATCTCCGTCTTTTGATAATAAGGATATCTATAAGGTCGAATGCTGTTTGGTTTGGCTTCTTCTTTAAGCTCGATTTTATGATCATGGCTTCGGTTTGGAGGTAATCCCCTTGGTTCTGAAAATACCATCTTGAATTCTTGTAAGATTTCTTGCACTTCTGGCGGGCACTTTACTTCCTGGACAGTATCAATAATCCCCATAAATTGAAGCCAAATGCCTTTAGCTGCTCCAATTTTTAACTTTGGCTTATACTCCTTGTCCTCGAGAGTTTCTAGAGATGGTTTGATTCCCTGCAGTAAGTACTCAGTTCCCAAAATTTTAAATATCATGGTTAGTTTGTTAAAATCCCATAATATTGATCCCAATTTCCTTAGCCAATCCACACCTAACACCACATCACACCCTCCCAGTGTTAATAGATAAAGATCAGTAGTACTCTTTAAATTTTGCATCTGAATTGAAACTGTCCTACAATAACCTTGGCAAGGAAGGCTATATCCATTGGCCACCTTAACTGTCAGTTTGCTATTTTCCACTGCCAGTTTTGACCTCCTTGCTACATGAGGATCCACAAAACTATGAGTGCTGCCTGTGTCAATTAATATCAAGACTTTATGTTGGTTAATGAGACCTTCTATTCTCATGGTTTTGGGAAAGGGGGAGCCCGCCATGGCATGTAAAGATATGCCAAGGAGTTCTCCTACTTCCTCTCCTTCATCCTCTCCTCCATCCTTATTGTCTTCCATTTTAATTATAGACAAATTCCCTTCCCCTGGATCCAATTCTTCTTCCTCATTCCCGAATATTCCTTCAAGTAGGTATATCCTGGAGTTTTTACATTTATGTCCCACATGAAATTTCTCATCACAATTGAAGCATAATCCTTTTTCTCTTCTCTCTTGCATTTGGGAGGGAGTTAGTCTTTTTATGGGAAAAGTATTTCTGGTTGTGTTTGGAAGAATTCGATTTTCAGTTCTGTAAGGTAGAGAAAGCAGTTTTGAAGGGTGAGAAGGTATCGGTGAGGCAAGCTTGGTGTTATAAGTCGTGTTCTGTGAAGTGGAGAAGTAGGTTCTTCCCATGGTTCCCTTAATTCTCCTTGTTACTTCCTCTTCTTGTAGTTTGGCTAATCCAAAAGCAGCAGATAATGTATTAGGCTGGAACATAGTGACCATGGTTTTTAACTCATCTTTTAGTCCACTAATGAAAGTTGAAATCCTGAATTCCTCAGTCAAGCCTTTAATTTTATTGGATAAGGTCTCAAATTGTGTTTGATATTCTTCCACGGTTGTTAATTGTCTTAATTTAGTGAAAGCCCCTATTGGGTCCTCAAAGGTAGAAGGTCCAAATCTTATCAGGAGGACTTTGGTAAATTCATTCCAATTCCCAATCGGTCCTGATTCTCTTAGCCACACAAACCAAGATAACGCCTTCCCTTCCATGTGAAAGAAAGCTATATCAAGTTTTTGATTATCAGGTGTATGGAAATACTCAAAGAATTGTTCGGCCTTAAGGATCCACTCCATGGGTTCCAAGCCATCAAACTTAGGAAAGTCAAGTCTAAGTGTTCTTGCATGTATTCCCCCATTCCCTTCAAACATTGGATTGATTAAAAACTGACCTCGATTGTTGGAAGATCCCTCCCCATTTTGGCTACTGTTTTGATTTGCTAACTGCTCGTAACATGACGCTAAATTGCCCAGTTGTTGTAACACAGCCTCTAGCAATTGTTTCTGTCTGTTTTGCTCCTCTCGCAGGTATACTGAATCTTCTTTGAGTTTTGTTACTGCTTCTGATAGGATTGCATTTCGAGTTCCTTCAGCCATGTTGCAGGAACGTCGGCTCTGATACACCACTGTTATGGTTTGGTTAATTTATTGAAGTAAATTTTATGTAGGCTCTTCGAGGGGCCTGGCCTCCCAGATTGAATATGTACTCAGTTTCTTTGGAAAATGATTCATTGTTTCCTTCCCTTTCATCTCCCTTAAATAGTTAATTACATTGACTTATTCATAGCTAATTAACTGACCATGACTCCACTACTTACATTAACAATACCCACTAACACATAAAAATAACTACTTGAACTATTGGACTTTACATTACTAAAGAGAGCCTTATTCCGATTAACCCAGCCCATTACGTAATACCATAACCTATAACAAATGAAGCCCACTAAACCTACGGCCCAACTCCTGTCTTCTAACATCAGCCGTAACAGGCTGGTCTTGTTTGCTCTTGATTTGTTTGGAGATTTACTAAATAATTTGAGTTGTCTATTTGGTATTGCAGGCCGGATGACACTCCTTGGGATGGAGGTGTGAATGTTCTTCCTTGGAATCAAGTTTTAGTTTGATTATGCTAATGATAAATGAACTATTATGAATTTTTCTTGCTGCAGTTTATAGTTATAACTTAGATGTGTATCCATCGAAGAAAACTCTGAATGGGAAATATGTTTAGGCTTCTGGTTATGTAGCTTTAGTTTTGGGTTTTGAATCGATATTATCTTTCTCATATCAAAACTACCTAGTTTCATGGAGTGCTATTCACATTCCAAGTGGTTTAACATGATTCTGAATTCAAAAGCAGGTGTTTGGTGGTGTGCTACATCTATTAATTCTGTTTAGTTTATATCACTGCACTCGTACAATTTATTTTATTCCAAAGTTATTCAATTCAAATATGTTATTGCATGAGAAAAGATGAACAAATACAAATATTTGACGTGTAATCTCTGGCATATGGTGCATTATTTTGATAGTCTATTGTGCGGCCCTTCTGCTGGATCAAAATCATGATTCTGTCATGTTGAAAAGTTCATTTATAAGTTTTGTTGTCTTGGAATCTGGTTCTCTCAATCACGCGGTCTTTTTAATATAATAATTGTTTGCTGCTAGGTACGTTTAAGATGACACTTCAATTTACAGAGGACTACCCAAACAAGCCCCCAACAGTTCGATTTGTATCTAGAATGTTCCATCCAAACAGTAAGTTATTTGATGTTCTATTTATTTGTTTCTTAATCATGGCGTTATTGATTTCTATTTACTTGACTATCTTTCGTTTAGAAGTTCACAAAGCCAACACCAATGATGGAAGCAGTGTTAGAAAAATAAAAATAAAAATACTGCTTAGCTGATCCAACTGGATTGAGACTAAGACCTCAATAATTATGAAAGAAACATACCTCCGCACATCACAGTTCTTGCACGAGTGAAATATCATCTGCTGCTTATAAAAAAACGGCAAGAAGTTGCTGCTGTAGTTTGCATGTGCACAGTGTACTCGTGACTGTTCTTGATACTTTGATGTTAGATTATTTGTCAGTATGCACTTTTCTTAAGGCTTAAGTGCCACCTTTAAAGACTGATGCCATTTCTTTTATGTGCTCTCCAAACATCATATCTCTACAACTTAACAAAATTTACAACTTATATTGAATCAATAATCTCTATTACTGTGCTCAACATGACTAGTCACGTAGTTCTTTTATGCTTTTTATGGAATCCTATATCTTGGTAGCAAGGACTCCTCGCGTTCTAAGGTTTCATTGCTTTAAAGATGTCTGATTAATGTGAGGAGGGGTTTTATACCTGCTTTACCTCATCAGTATTGTACTAAAAATTTGTATAGTCCTGCATCTATCAATTTCCTCCCCACAAGCATGAAACTTATATATACCTAGTCAAATTTAGGAAGTATATATTTTTAAAGGCATCTCAAACATTTTCATGTAATGTTTCTCAATTTTCAAATTTAAGTTCACAACTTTTTGTTCATTCCATTTGATATACTGGGGGCCCACATAGGTTTATCCATTCTCTATTTTGTGGCACTAAATATCAAAGAGATGCAGCTAGTCATGCATATCTCATTAGGATATCTGCGCATGTACAATTTTTTAAGTATGCTTGAGTCACTCACAATTACTAGCTTTTACAAAAACGTTGTATATTGTTTTCTAAAGCAACAGTTGGCGTGATATGAGGTCAGATGTATTTCCAGGAGACAATTAGTGAATGAAAATATACATTTCCATTGTTGACAGTATATTCCAACTAAATGGAAAACATTTCATTCTCATTATATTTCTGTTGTATGTCAGTTTATGCTGATGGAAGTATATGCTTGGATATCCTGCAAAATCAGTGGAGTCCAATATATGATGCAGCTGCTATTCTTACATCTATCCAGGTAGAGTATGTGATACAATCTGCTTCAACTAAGTAATGCAAATGATCTGAACTCAATAAATATCAGAATTAAAATGTAATATGGATATATGCGTATTGATTGTATGGTAAACAAACAGAAAGGAAATGCATTTCACTCTCCTCTCAGCTCACTGTTACTCCAAGGAAGGGAATCCTTCCTTTGCTCAAGAGCGAAGATCGCCTCTCCTTCTAAACAATATGCTGAATGATCTTATTCTCTCCCTCTTTCCCTTATTTAAACCCGCCACCTCTTACGTAACTAACTTCTCTCTCATGTTCATGTTTTTCTCCTTCCCACATCTTTGATAGACCTTTAACATGTTGGGATTCTTTCCTTGGGCTTCCTGTGTTAGCCCTTGGTTGGAATTTCTCTATTTGGGTCTGTGCCAATGCCCTCCTCCTTACAAGAAGCCTTGTCCTCAAGGCTGAACCAAGGAAATTGTTGTTTAATCATAAGTGCATCTTCCCATGTAGCCTCTTCCTTTGGTTTATTTGCCCAGAATATCAACTCTTGGTCCGCCACTGCCCCATCAATCTGCAATGCTCTGCGGTCCAGCACCAGTTCTTACTTGAGAGTGATCGATTTCTACTTCTAATTCTTTTGGCAACTCGGTGTTATTCTCATAATTCCGTCGAGCCTTTTTTATTTGGGAAGCATGGAAAACGGGGTGGACCCTTGCACCTTCTAGTAATTTCAATTTGTATTCCACATTTCCCACTTTCTGCAGTACCTAAATTGGATAAAAAAACGAGCAACTAGTTTTTGGCTCACCCTTCTTGCCACTGTCATTTGCCTATGTGGTCGTAGCTTCACAAAGACCATTTCCCCTTGTTCGAAAGAAATGTACCGCCTTTTGATGTTGGCATACTTAACCATGCGTTGTTGGGCTCTGTTCGAGTGATATTTGAGGTGCCTGATCACATCATCCATCTCCTCCAAATCCTTAGCTACAGCCTCCTCAAGTCTCCCCTAGCAAGTAATGTATGAGTGTTGGTTGAGATCTCCCATACACAATTTCATAAGGAGTGGCTTTGATGGCCGAGTGGAAGCTGGTATTGTACCAATATTCCTCCCAATGAATCCCATTCCGCCCATGACTTAGTTTGCAACCGAAGCAATGACTTAGGTTGCTCCGAAGCAAAGAACCCAAGATATGTTTCAAGGCATCTATTCAAAACTTCCATTTGCCCGTCGGTCTCCAGATGATACACCGAACTCATTCTCAATTTAGTTCCCTGTAATCTAAAATATTCCGACCAGAAATGACTCAGAAAAGTGGGGTCTCGGTCACTTACTATGGAGCGAGGCACACCGTGATGTTTCCACACTTCCTTAGAAAATATTTCAGCCACTCCCTTTGCCGAGTATGGTGTTTAATAAGGAGGCCCATACTTGGACAGACTTTCTACTACCACCACGATCATGTCGTACCCTTTCGATTTTGGCAGCCTGGTTATAAAATCTATGACAATATTTGTGCATACCACATTGGGAACTGGAAGAGGTTGGAGCACCCCCCCTGAGACATATCTTGGTACTTTTGACGTTGGCATTCATCACATTCTGCAACACATGTAAAAATGTCCTTCATTCCCCTCCAATACACGTTAGATGCCAATCTTCGATAAGTTCGAAATGCCCCTGCATGCACAGGTGTGCGATGATACTCTTCCAAAAGCCTCCCCACCCACTCAGAGCTTGATGGAATGACAATACGGTCCTTGTATAACAATTAACCTTGGACCATCGCATAAGAAGATGGTTCATGGGGTTGCTCTAATAGTTTCTGAATCACCTTTTGCAGTTCAGGATCATCGGTCACTGCTCGCTTCCTCGGTTTCTGCCCAATATGGAATACTCAGCTGTGGTACTCGCCTTCCATGCCCACTTGAGATAAAGCATCTGCCACTCGGTTGGTAATGCCTGCTTTATAAACGACTTCAAAGTCATAGCCCAACAATTTGGCCAACCAATTTTGTTGGTCAGGTGTTGTTATTCTCTGCTGCGTCAAATATTTCACAGCTGTTTGATCTGTGAGTACTTTGAATCTCTGTCCCAACTCCCAAGATGTATGGCCTCTTGAATGGCAAGAACCAATGCCATTAAAATACACCGATTTGGATAAAGCTTTCTCGCCCAATGCCTTACTAAAATAAGCATTGGGCCTTCGTTCCTGCATTAAAACAACACCCAACCCTCGCCCCGATGCATCATATTCAATAATAAATTCTTTGTCAAAGTCTTGAACAACCAATATATGTGTTGTCCACTTTTTTTAACGTGTGGAAGGCGTTTTGTGCTTCCATTTCCCATCTAAACCCATCCTTCTTAAGTAATTCAGTTAGTGGCTTAGAAATCCTCCCATAATCCTTGATAAATCGCCTATAGTATCCAGTTAAGCCCAAAAATCCCCTCACTGCCTTGACATTCTTAGGAGTAGGCCATTCCCTCACACAACTAACCTTGGTTGGGTCAACTTTTACCCCTCTGCCTGGTGTGCGTTTATCGTGTACGCCCAAATTAACCCCACTCAATCCTCAAGATTGATAACAAAAATGTAGTAGTGTGTGTAGGGATCAATCCCACGAGGAGGTGTGAATCTTTGTGTTAATGAAAATCAAAATCAAAACAATAAAAGATGGGGTTGTGAATGAATTATACTACTTAAATTAAAATTAAAGATTAAACTAATGAAAGTGATTCTTGGTATCGGTCGACTCTTCCTTGGAATTATCATTTATTTCATCGATTCACAAAAGACTCAATTTTTCATATGAATATTCATCGTTGGACGTTTAATCCAATAATCAAAGTCCTATCTCACCTTACGTTTAGTTAAGTAGCCCAAGCGTTCTAGTTTAACCCTTATCAAACAATCAATCAAAATACAAGCGATTAAGATTTAAATCGATGATAGCATATGAACTAGTGAGATCGATGAAGCTAAACAACATAATCCAAGCGTCTATATTTAATCTAGTCAAGTGTTCTTCCTAAGAATTTAATAAACTCACAAGCGGAAATTCATCAATCTTAGTTGCTTCGTAAACTAGAGGGATCAAACGATTCCGTATTTGATATCTAATTTAGCGCTAGATTACATGCAAGTTATTAGGTTGTCAATCCAATAAACAAACACAACAATCATATCAATAAAATCATAAACTCTTGATACTCAATAAAATTGATAATTAAAGCGTAAGAATCTCCCCAAGGTAAATAAAATCCAAGGATTTGTCTTCCTCAACCAAGAATTAAAACTAGCTACACATAATCTAAGATAAAGCAATAAATAAAACAAAGGAAAGAAAACTAATCCAATCTCCGCTCGTCGAGGTGTCAATCCCGTCTTCGCTTCGATCTTCGTAGCGTTCTTCAACAAAATTGAAAGAAAAATTATTCTAATGTCTAAACTATTCTACCTTAACTATCTAGATGTTTCAAAGGTCTGAATTTCGAGGGATATATGTAGGGAGGCTGATGGAGTAGGTTAGAATCCATGTGGGAAGGAAAGAAATCAAGTTTTTACACTTTCCAAAACTCTGCTGGCGTAGCTACCCCAAAAAATGGCGTAAAGACGCCTGATGACGTGTCAAAATTATGGCTTCCCGCGTTTCTGGCGTATTTACGCCTCCAAATGGGTAGCTACGCCTACACATGCCGTAGCATTGGCGTAATTACGCCTGATAATGGCGTAATTACGCCTGTCTTCCATTTTTCTGGCGAGTTTCGTATTTTGGCCGTAACTTTCTCGTACGAACTCTGAATTCGATGAATTAGTTGTCCACGCGAAGATAACTTCTACAACTTTTCTATGGACCACATTTCCAAAACATGGCTTGAACATATAGAAATTTGAGGAGAAATGAGCAACATGTGTCTTGGATTCCGGTTTTTTCCTCATTTCTTCAACTTTATTGCTTCTTTCATCATTTTAGCTTGATTTCTTCACCTTTCCCTACATTTACACAATATACGATTAGGTAGCATATGTATCAATTTATCCATTAAAATATACCAAATCGTAGACAATTAAGCGCAATAGATGTGTCTATTTCTAGTCACATCAAATACCCCCATACCTAAACTTTACTCGACCTTGAATAAATCAGACAAAACTACAATCTTTTTACTTTGGCTCATAGGTTCATAACAAACTAACTTGTTCTCACTTTTATGCCTCAACAATTTTAAACATGCATAGTAATGAAAGGCGGTGAAAAGTTAACAGTGGAACAAGTTCAATCCCTAAACATTTCGTACCCAACAAAGCGGTGAACGTGCGTGTGTGGTCATAAACAAGTGTCATGTACAAGTTATAGATCCAATTAATGTAAATTCATAATAGTTCAAGTCATCCACCAACATAAGTATAGGCTCACTTGCACACTCTTCTCCACTATCTTAGCCACTTTGCAAACACAAATCAAGTAGGTCTTTATGAGCTTGTAGTGTGGCCTAGGTATTGGTGAAAGAAAGGGTAAAGATATATCAAACAAGAGAGTATGATGATATGCACACTAAAAGCTTCTCTTCTTGCATGATTTTTTCAACTTTTATTTCAACACTTTTCTTCTTTTGTGCCTTGGCTCCCATTGGAGTCATATTTTTATGTATTTTCTCAAGGCATCCCTTTTCTTTCATGCATTTCATTCTTTTGACAATAAAATTCACAAAACATATATGAATCATTGATAACGTAAGTGCATGTGAATGAAACACATCATACTCCCTTCAAATGTATGGATATAACTCATATTTAGGCTTATTAGGGAAGGATGATAAGCTAGTCAAAGAATGTCGAATAGGATTGTGTATGCTTAGCATACAACCATTCTTTTGCATCAAAGCTCAAAAAGGGTACTAGTGATTGATTTCTTTACATGGTAGGCTTGAAAGGCTCAAACGCATCAAAGATTGCCTATATCACTTTCATGTTTGCAAGTAGTCTAGACATACGCCTCAAAGAGCATGTAGTTAAGTTCTAGCATGTATTAGAGACTTCTTAAGACTATCACAAAATTCACACAATCTTCACTACGCTATGCACACTTCACAAGTCATGACGGATTTGTGCTCAAAATATTCAATTACTAAGTCAAAGCACACTTTGCATTAGAGTTCAAAGTGTTCCAAGATTAACAATTCACCTATTCAAAAACATGCATGCCATCAATTAGGTTTCATCATGGACTAGTGATTCTAAGCATGTGTTCATTACTAACTATGAGCTCAAAACTTTCAAATTTTTCGATTTTTTTGTATTTTTGAAATAAGAAAAACAATAACACGCCACTAAACCCTCCCCCATACTTAAAACTTACATTGTCCCCAATGTAAGGCAAAAATACAAGAAAAGAGAAAAGTCTAACTAAAAAAATAATAAAAAAATTAAAAGGGAGAAATGAAACTAACTCCCCTTGGTTGCCTCCCAATCAGCGCCTCTGTTTAACGTCGCTGGCCCGACGCCAGTCCTCTCGCTTAAGGCGATGCCTATTCGCCTTGCACCTCTTGGAGGGTTTTTGTCTTTTCACTATGTCGCCTTCCTCCAAAGAAGTCAGTTGAGGTCGATCAAGATCTACCTCATGACATCCTTTAACTTGTTGTCCCCTATGCTCGCCTTTGGGAATCTCATTCTGGGGAGATTCCATGTTATCCACATCGACCTCTGTTTGTTCTTCAAGTATTGATGGCATCAGTACCATCGTTTCTGGAGTTTCTACCTCTTTGCCACTGTCCAAGGTGATATTGTCTTCGAAAAAAATAGTCCCTAAGGATCCATTTCATCACAGTATTCTATTGCCGACTCCTCTTCCACAACACATGATTCATCTAGATATTCAACATAGCTCTCAGTTGGAAACAAACCTTTCGGAGTTGTAGGATGTACAAGCTCCTTTTCTTCCATTGGCACATGTGTCTCCTCTTCTAGCTCGGGTGGCATCAGTACCACATTCTCCATAGTCTCTTCTTCATCACTCCATGATTCGAATTCAATCATGGTCTCCCTTTGTGCTGCTATCCGATCGGCCGATCTTATTAGTTGCTCCATTTGGTTACCCAAATTCTGAGTGCTAGCCCTGAATTCCTGTTGAAATTGCAAAGTACTATCATTAAGTGTTGAAACAAGATCTTCAAAAGAATCAACAGAGGTATGATATTGAGGTTGTTGTGGCCATGGCGGGTATTGCGGTATGCATGGTGGTAGGGTGGACTTCATGTAAGGTGGAGGTGGGCTCATCCATTGATTGCCATAGTTAAGATTGGGATGATCACTCCAACTTGAATTGTATGTTCTTTGTCCACTCCCTACGCCAAGTTGGTGCACAAGATACTCCAATTCGTCTAGTCGCCTATAGTCCTCCATGATAAGATGCGATTTTTCAGAAATCAACCTGTAAGCACGAATAAACAAGAGTAGCGGTGGGGGAAAAGAATGAAAGAACAAAAAAAAAATAAAATATTAACACAAAAATATACAACGCCTCCCAGGCAACGGCGCCAAAATTTGGTGTGCGTTTATCGTGTACGCCCAAATTAACCCCACTCAATCCTCAAGATTGATAACAAAAATGTAGTGAGATCGATGAAGCTAAACAACATAATCCAAGCGTCTATGTTTAATCTAGTCAAGTGTTCTTCCTAAGAATTTAACAAACTCACAAGCGGAAATTCATCAATCTTAGTTGCTTCGTAAACTAGAGGGATCAAACGATTCCGTATTTGATATCTAATTTAGCGCTAGATTGCATGCAAGTTATTAGGTTGTCAATCAAATAAGCAAACACAACAATCATATCAATAAAATCAGAAAAACTCTTGATACTCAATAAAATTGATAATTAAAGCGTAAAAATCTCCCCAAGATAAATAAAATCCAAGGATTTGTCTTCCTCAACCAAGAATTAAAACTAGCTACACATAATCTAAGATAAAGCAATAAATAAAACAAAGGAAAGAAAACTAATCCAATCTCCGCTCGTCGAGGTGTCAATCCCGTCTTCGCTTCGATCTTCGTAGCGTTCAACAAAATTGAAAGAAAAATTATTCTAATGTCTAAACTATTCTACCTTAACTATCTAGATGTTTCAAAGGTCTGAATTTCGAGGGATATATGTAGGGAGGCTGATGGAGTAGGTTAGAATCCATGTGGGAAGGAAAGAAATCAAGTTTTTACACTTTCCAAAACTCTGCTGGCGTAGCTACGCCAAAAAATGGCGTAAAGACGCCTGATGACGTATCAAAATTATGGCTTCCCTCGTTTCTGGCGTATTTACGCCTCCAAATGGTGTAGCTACGCCTACACATGCCGTAGCATTGGCGTAATTACGCCTGATAATGGCATAATTACGCCTGTCTTCCATTTTTTCTAGCGAGTTTCGTATTTTGGCCGTAACTTTCTCGTACGAACTCTGAATTCGATGAATTAGCTGTCCACGCGAAGATAACTTAAAGTTCTACAACTTTTCTATGGACCACATTTCCAAAACATGGCTTGAACATATAGAAATTTGAGGAGAAAGGAGCAACATGTGTCTTGGATTCCGGTTTTTTCCTCATTTCTTCAACTTTGTTGCTTCTTTCATCATTTTAGCTTGATTTCTACACCTTTACCTACATTTACACAAATATACGATTAGGTAGCATATGTATCAATTTATCCATTAAAATATACCAAATCGTAGACAATTAAGCGCGATAGATGTGTCTATTTCTAGTCACATCACTGCCCGACACTACATGGCCTAGGTACTCCACTTACTGTCGGCCAAAGGTGCATTTCTTCCTAAGCCACGAAATTATGCTGTAACAGTAACTGAAATACAGTCCTTAAGTGATCCATGTGTTCCTCCGTTCCACTATACACTAGAATATCATCGAATAATCCTACAACAAATTTCCTCAAATAATGTTCGAAGATATCATCAATGTTGGCTTGGAATGTAGCTGGGGTATTCTTTAACCCAATTGGCAACACAAGAAACTCATAATGTCCGGAATGAGTTCTAAACGCTGTTTTGACACATCTTCCTCCCCCACTCGTATTTGATGATATCCCGCTCTCAAATCTATTTTACAAAAAAACACTCGCCCCATTTAATTCATCCAACAACTTTTCTATGAGGGGAATATAATACTTATTGGGTATTGTTATGTCATTTAATGCCCTATAACCAACACAAAAACCTCCAACTCCCGTCCTTTTTCTTTACTAGTATAACTTGACTAGAGTAAGGGCTGGTGCTAGGTTGTATAATTCCTGCCAACAGCATCTCCCCAACCAATCTCTCAATTTCATTTCTTTGGCTATGGGCATACCTATAGAGTCGAACTCGAACTCGAACTGGAACTGGGCCTTCTCTTTCCCTCACTGTTATTGCGTGTTCTATCACTCTCTCAGGTGGTAAGCCCTCTCCCTCCTTAACACTACTTGATATCTCTCTAATAATTCAGAAATAGCAACTGTTTCTACCCCTCTCCTTCACACTGATCCCCTCTCTCTGATTCTGCCAATGACATTAAAATACACCATAACTCTACTTCAGTCAATTTTGCCAATGAATTTAATGTGGCGGCAGTCCTATTCAGCGATGGATCCCCTTGTGGTTTATAGATGGTCTTTTTTACCCAATTAATTTTAACATACACCTAAAGTACTTAACCAAGCCACCTCAAGTATTAGCTCGACCCGCCCAACCCAAAAAAAAAAAATCCATCAACCTTAACCATGCAACTACCCAAGTGAACCTCAATCCCTTCGCACATCCATCGTGAAGTGATCCGATGCCCATCTCCTAAACGTACCCAAAACTCGGGTGTCCCTGTGACTGGTAGTTTCAACTCCTCGGCCAACTTCTCAGATAAGAAGTTATGGCTGGTTCCACTATCGATCATTACCACTATAGACTGTCCAGCTAAGTGTCCTCTGAGCTTCATGGTTTTGGGTTGTGATATACCACCTACAAAGTAGAGGAGAGGCTCTAATTGGCTTTCTTCTCCTTCTTCCCCTTCAAGCCCACTGCCTTAGTTGTCACTTTCTTCCTCCAGCACACTCCCCTCCTCTTCTTCCTCATATTCCAATATAATTACTCTGAGCTTATATTGTGGATGATAAGGTTGTTCACAAAAGCCCTTTTTCTCTCTTCAAGATATCTTGGTTAGAGTATGTGAAACCCCCTCGTGGTTTACCCCCGGTGGAACTGAGTTACGGTGTGAATTGGAGGAGTTTGTGAGATTTTCAGTCATGTTGGTTCCAGGTTGGTTTAGTCCTCCTCCCCCCACCTGGTATGGTTTTGTTCTCGGCTGATATTGGGTGGTACGATGTAAGGTTTTTGAGTTGGGAATGAAATTTGATGGTGCCATTTGGGTAGCCCATCCCCGACTTATATGCCCTGGTAGATCCCCTTTCTCCCAAGTTCTCCTCCACGCATCGCCCTTTCCACAACCCTTGCCAACTCCATTACTCTCAGCACTGTTAAGGGGTTGTGAGTTTCAACCCGGAAACGTAACTCCTTCCGCAACCCGTTGGGAAAAGATCCCAAATAGTGATCTTCCGACAGTTCAGGTACGGTACCCACCATCTCCTCAAAAACACCAACATACTTCTTCAATGTCATATTTTGTTTCTTAAGAGCAGCTAACTGCTGAAATGGATTCTACGCTCCTCCGCACTCCATCCGCACTGAAACGACAAACCACTTCACACTTCAGAAATTCCCATGTGAGATTGGGAATCCTCAATTTAACCCATCGAGACCAACGCATGTCCTCTCCCTCCATAGATACTGAAGCCATCGGTTTCATTCATGTCGAAGTATTGGTCCGCTTGTACTACCTTTCCCAAGGATCATTCCCATTAAATACCGGGAAATCTAATCGCCTCATGGTGTGACGATAGTAATCGTTGCCCCGAATTTGTTTCAAACAGTCGTTCATTGTTTTCTCCTGCAGCCCCCTTTTCCCTCGGTTCTCCATCACCCATGTCAAACCGTACTTCTTCGACCTGTTGTTTAGTGCCCTTGCCCTATTCTGCGATTGCACCCATGGTCGATCGTATAGCTTCCTTCTCTATTTGCCATGTTTGGTAAGTTTTCTCCTGGGTGGTCATCCAAGCCTTGGTGCGTTCCTCCTGGTTCATCAGCATCTTCTCTAGTGCCTCATATTTTGTGTCTATCATGTAGTCGTCATGACAGCTTCCTCATGCAACTATGTCGACCGGCAGGTCGAACCAATTGATACAATCTGCTTCAACTAAGTAATGCAAATGGTACTGTAATTCACTAGAACTCAATAAATGTCAGGATTAAAATGTAATATGGATATATGCATTGATTGTATGGAAAACTAACAGAAAGGATATGCAATTCACTCTCCCCTCGGCTCCCTGGTACTCAAAGGAAGGGAATCCTTCCTTTGCCCAAGCACGAAGCTCGCCTCTCCTTCTAAACAATACGCTGAATGATCTTCTTCTCTCCCTCCTTCCCTCATTTAAACCCCCACCTCTTATGTAACTAACTTCTCTCTCATATTCATCCTTTTCTCCTTCCCACGTCTTTGATAGGCCTTTAATATGTTGGGCTTCTTTCCTTGGGCTTACTGTGTTAACTCTTGGTTTGGGCTTTCTCTATTTGGGTCTGTATCAGTATGGCTATGAAATGTTATACCATGTCTTTTCTCTAAATGTGCAGAACATCAATTATTTAGTTCAAGTTCTCTGAGAAGAAGGAAACTAACATGATTTAACTAAAATAACTAGAGATAAGTTCAAGCAAGAGTTAAAGCACAACATGTGGTACTCAGAATTAAGTAACTATATCAAAAAAAAAAAATTGATACAGATTCATGTAAAACATGTTCACATGAAGGTATAATATTGCATGTTGAAATATTGTAAAATTGATTTTAGAGACCAAAAATCTCTTGTGCATTAGATTTTTCATATATCTTATCCTAATGTTTGATAGAGAATTTTAAGTTATAGAAATTGCTAGATAGTTTGTTATATTTTTCCATTCAAAATTTAACAAAATTTTCTTCGCCCTTCACTGCCCTTTCAAATTTAACAATGTTCATTGGCTGCCAAGGATACTAACTTGAAGTATGCCAGTCACATCAGTGGTCATTGTTGTACAACAAATGCTAATATATCTTCGCCATGATTGTCAGGATTATTGTCTGATTGATAGGTTCTGTTTCAGGCTTTAACATAGCATGTTGTGATCATGTTTCCTTCTGATAGCTGCCATGACAAGTCGATCATTATTTACTTATTTTATTCTAATTTGCAGTCGCTGCTGTGCGATCCAAATCCGAACTCACCAGCAAATTCTGAAGCTGCACGGTTGTTTAGTGAAAATAAGCGTGAATATAACAGGAAGGTGCGTGAGATTGTTGAGCAGAGCTGGACAGCAGATTAGTGCTTCCTTAGAAAGACTGCATGATGGGAAATTGCTTCTGATGAGAGTGCTTCATATTCCAATGTCTTTTCTCCTGGTAGAATCATCTTTGTTTTTGTGAACGTTTGTTTTATTATCATTCATACGCAAATGACTCCTATGGATTGAGAAAACATTGTTATTGTGTTACATGCTGATCTTCAGGGACTCTGAAGGGTCTTTTTCTTGCTATGTATCAGAACGTGGCTTAGTATTTGTACATATTGATATCTTATACCAGATTGTATGAAAATGTATCAAACTTCTGTTTCCTTGTTTCCCTTTAATTTCGTGTTAAATAAAATTCTGTGCATCACCCATGTCTCCTAGTTTTAACGCTTTCCAATCAATCTTTTTAGATATTTATATGAAGTGTCTTTTTTTCAACTTGAGCATATCAACAAAATTTCGTTCCCCAAAGTTAAAAGTTCCACTTTTATCGTCGTCAAATTCCATTGTTGTCGTCATATCATACATTATCCTTTTAGCAAACTAGTTAGGCTCGACTAGTACCTCTATTTTTTTTTTATTACA
Organism: Haberlea rhodopensis; assembly: GCA_907163345.1. NCBI lineage: Eukaryota > Viridiplantae > Streptophyta > Magnoliopsida > Lamiales > Gesneriaceae > Haberlea > Haberlea rhodopensis. The sequence goes on along the minus strand of CAJQUN010000427.1, from coordinate 433,178 downwards.
AGTTAGTTTAGTTGCCAACAATCATACTTGACCTGATCATAGTTCAGAACCGTCGGTTAGACTGTCCAGAACCGTCTGTTAGACTGTCCAGAAAACCTCGACACTTAACATTAACCTTCATTGACGGTTCTGATTAAGGTTCTGGTTTCGGCTACGGTTTGATCTTTTATTTTTCTAAAAACAAATTAAAAATATATTTTTTTTTTTTTTTGCAAAAAAAAATAAAAAAAGTATTTGTTTGTGTTTTTTTACATGAATTAAACATAAAATAGCATGAAATAAATTTAAACTCAAATAATCAAAATATGTAGGATATATTTGTTTGATTAATATATATAAATCATAACTCTGTTTAGATCAACAAGACTCTTATAACTTAGTGGTTGAAGTTAATTATTTCATGAGTTCAAATCTACACCATAACATATGTGTTAAATTTAAAAAATGTAAAAAAAAAAAAAAACCCTTTGAACCGTCGGTTAACCGACGATTCACGGGTTAGAAAATTATGACCCTAACCTGCCCGCCTATAAACGGGCCGATTACGGGCCCGACCCTTCGAACAGTTGACCCGATTAACCGCCCGTTGACCATGGTCCGGTTCTAGGCTAGTTAAGGGTCATTTATAACCCTTGATCGGGTCTAAATCAGACTATCTAAAAATTTGTTTTCGACTGTAATCTGTTTTAAAGTAAAGTTGTACCGATCACAAGTTAGCTTAGATGTATATTAATCTTATTTTTAGTTATTAATGATCAACTACATTAGAAGTACATTACCGCTAGGCTGTCAATTTAATGTGGGAGAGTTCTCATGATTTACTTCATTGACGTTTCGTTCTTCGTTATTATATATATCTATGATACTTTATGCAGGAGTTACCAATATTATAAAATTGCCTCTCTTTCTCGAATTTGTCCATAGCATGCTTGGGAGTTGGGACCATTCTATTCTCCGGATAATCAGTGCCTCTCCCCCATAAAACACGGGACGGGGCCCCATATTATGAAGGGGACGACCCATCCCAACCTGCCGGTGATCTTCACCCAATGCAAACATATATTCCGCGAGATTCTTCTAGTGAAAGATTCGTTTCATGCCACAAACATGTATATTCACGTATGTTCCGTTCAGAATGTGCATTTTGCTATTCTCCATCGGGCGTATCTCATCCCATGGTTTCAAACTCATCCATGTTGGTCTTTATATTTTTATGAAAGGCAAAATCCTATCTTTTAAGGATCCAAAGGCTTTTGTTTGGCCCCATTTCAGGACCTTTGATCTATTTGTTGTTCCGACTCATATTTCGTTGATATAGGCGAATTCTTACCCGTTTATTATGAAAAATACGAAGTATATGAGAGGGAGGACTATACCAAAACTTCTCAATGTATATATTACAAAAGTGTGCTTCTAGTTTTAAGATATGGCATCCCAATTCTATCAAGTTTACAAAAGCCAAGAATTGTATTGTCTAGCAGTTCCTCCTTTAACTTAATGAAACCATCGATCTTCGAAAGCTCTGTTAGATAACTCATCAGCCACTGTATTTCCTTTAAGAAATATGAGATACAGAGATGTCTATTGGATATTCAAGAAGCTTTTGAATCTTGTTCATAATATGCATAGCTCCTAGTTGGTTCATCCAACTCTGATTATAGGCATAACAACTTCATAATCCATCTCCAACCAAAGTGGAAAGATATTATAGTAGCAGCATAATACAAATATCCCTTGAGAATGGATATTAGCTCAGCCCCAAAGTTGTTTCCCACACCAACATAGTTAATATCCCTAATAACTTTCCCTTGATGATCCCAAAAAATTCCCCCCGTCGACGATTTTCCCGTATTACCTCGTGAACATCCATTTGTATTCAATTTGAAAAATCAAGACAAAGGCTTACGCCAATGCACAACATTAAATATGACACACCTGATATTCGAAATGCCAATATTCCATAACCTAGCTACCACCGAGACTCCACGTCATTGCTCGAACTTTAGCAAGGGAGCACAATGCACAATATGGTTTCAAATTAAGAGCAGTCCATTGACAAATTAATTCCCACACTTATTTTGTCGAAAAACTACCATGTGTACTATATGTCCAAACTAAAATGTCACTAGTTAAACCTCGATTTGGCACTTCCAGGATAGTGTTGATCAGTTGAGCAGGAACTACTCGAAGTAACTTATAAATATCCCAGCTTCCATTTTCCCAAAATTCACGAACAAATACTGATCGATACTCAACCACCGGACATAAAGCAGCTAATGTTCCTGTTGAAATTGGTGTCAACTTATTCAAGTGATAAATCTTTGAAGGAAGTTTCTCCATCCAAGAACTAGAAGATTGATCTGTATGTGTGGTTATTGGTCAAGTCAAGAGATGGCAGTTACAATCTTCAAGAACGAAAGTCTGATGGCAGTTGAGAGTTGACTGATTCAAGGACAAGAAACTAACCGGCTGTTGCTGTTAAATGAGAGATTTACCTGCTCATTAGGTGACCTTGATCAAGTGCTATAAAAGGAACAGAATACTTGAGTTGCAAAGTGAGGGAATCATTCTCAGCAGAAAAGAAACAAGAGAGATACATGAGAGAGGAGAAAAATAGAGAAGAAAAAGGATTGAGTCATGGAGTTTTTTTTTTTTTTTTTGGGAAGCATGGGAAATGCGTTCAAGAATGGTGTGTGATACCCCTAAAAGATGAAGACACCACCTGACGAGCCGACCTCCCTCCCTGAATTTTACTCGCCTCTCTTCGCGAGACATCGCCTGCCCTTCCGAGCTCTTTATGCCGCCCGATCTGACGGGCCGACCTATTTGGCCGACCTAATACCCCTCCACCATCTCGTTGTGCGACCTCTTTTGGGATCCCGAGCTGCCATGCCGAGCTCTTCTCATTTTCTTGTTGAGGCGGGTGCTCAATAAGGAAACTAGTCCCCCAAGATACCTAGTCCTAGATCTGCGGAGCAATATCAGGGATTTGATTGTATTCATAAGATCTTGGCATATCTGGGTAAGATTTGGATAAACATGGAAAGAGTCCTTGTTGCAATACAACTCTTAAGTCACCGCCTATAAATACCAGGTTTGGGGTATCAATCTGGGCCTAATATATATTATAATCGCCTTTACCTACAGCATATATTTCCTCCTATTCTTTCGCCTGACTTGAGCGTCGGAGGGGATCCGCCGGAAAAACTTCCGGCACCCTTCTCACTGTTCCTTCGTATTTTCAGGTCATTGCAGAAAGATATTTACTGACATCCTTACTGCTATAGAGCATTGGAGAAGAAAGAGAGGTGAACCCCCTCTCTATTGATATAAGCAAGTCACCGCAAATTCAGGTGATATCAATTGGCGCCGTCTGTGGGAAAAATTTACTGAATTGAAGACGTTGATATGGCTGGACGACGTGGACGTGGGCGTGGAGTCAGGAGGAATCAGGAAGAAAGATTAAATCCCAGTATGGAAAATCAAGATGTTCCTCCACAGCAGGAAGATCAAGCACCTCTATCTATTATGAATGTGGGAGATCTGACTATGGAGCAACTGTCACAATTCATCAGTCAGACCATGCGAAATACTTTTTTCCAGCACCAGGTTCCGCCACCAACAGAGTCTAACCAACCTCCACCCCCTTCGCAAACAAATCAGGCGCCTTCGCCTGTTCAACCAGAGCAGGTCCCTGAAAACAATAGGGTAGCCGGTGCTGTAGTAGATACACAAGTAGAGCCTCCGCTAATAGATCCAATGGAAGCTGTATGGGGAGAGATAAGGCGATTGGGTCAGCATCTTGGTGGCCGAACTCCCGTGGCTAGGAGAGAAAGTCCATTCTCCCTAACTATTCTAGGAGAGGAACTCCCGCCAAATTTCAGACAACCTGCAGTGGGAGAATATGATGGAAGCACAGACCCTGAAGAGCATCTTGGAAGATTTGAGAATGCTGCTCTGTTGCATAGGTATTCTGATGGGATCAAATGCCGTGTTTTCCTTACCACCCTGGTTAGATCGGCACAACAGTGGTTTAATTTACTTAAACCAAACACTGTAAGCTGCTTTGAGGAGTTCAGTTCGGCTTTTCTAAACCAGTTTGCCAGCAGTAAGAGGTATCAAAAAACTTCTTTGAGTCTGTTCACTACCAAGCAGAATGAACAGGAGTCCTTGAGGGAGTTCGTACAACGCTTTAATGGGGCAGCCTTAGAGGTCGCCACTGCAACGGTGGATGTCCTTATTAACGCCTTTACACAAGGGCTTAAGGCATGAGAGTTCTTTAAATCCTTGGTAAAGAAACCTCCTCGAAGTTATGACGATCTTCTAGGAAGAGCTGAAAAGTATATCAATCTAGAAGATGCTCAGAGATAGAGAAGGGTTGATCAGCGGCCATCAGAAAAGAAGGATAAGTTAGAGATAAGCAAGAAAAGAACTGCTGATAGGGTCGATGAAAGTGGTCGAACTAGAAGTCAATTTGCATCACGCATACCTCTATCCATGAGCTTGGAAAGAGCTATGGAAATATGTGGTGATAGAAAGAAACTGGAAAGACCAAGGAAGTCGGATAACGGGCCTCGTACGCCTATTTCTGATAAGTATTGTGAATTCCATAGAGAGTACGGTCATATAACGAATGAGTGCCAGAAGCTTGAAGATGAGGTAGAAAGAATCATCAAAAGAGACTCTGAAATAAAAACTCTGCTAATAAGGAAGCAGGAACCTTCTAAAAAAGGACGGGGTAGAAGCCGGTACCGAGGTAAAAGAAGAGAAAAGACACCATATAGGGGCCGAACCAGGTCCCGTGAAAAGGGGTATTGCTCCTAAAGAAACAGATAATCAAAGGAGAATGGTCGAACATGTGGATAATAATCCCACCCGAGGAACTATTAATATGATCTCAGGTGGACCCACTGATGGAGACTCGGGCAGAGCTCGGAAAAGTCATGGTAGAAGAATGGAAAATTTCGAAGTATCGGAAGAGTTAATTGCAAGGGATGAGCCTGTCATAAGCTTTGGGCCTGATGATCTGAAAGGAGTCGCAACACCACACAATGATGCCCTAGTGGTCACTGTAACCATAGCTAACTATGATGTAGCAAGGATCTTCATCGACACTGGGAGCTCAGTCAATGTCTTGTTCAAAGATACCTTAGAAAAGATGCAGATAGAGGGGTCAAAATATGACATATTGCAACTCCTCTGTATGGGTTCACCGGGCACGCAATTCAACCACTTGGACAGATCAATCTGCCCTTATCTCTAGGTCATGGGATGTCTCGCATAACAAAGATGGTTAATTTCACTGTGGTAGAGGCACCTTCATCATATAATGCAATCTTAGGCCGACCTGCAATGAAGGACTTCAAGGCGGTAGCTTCTACCTATCATCAGAAATTAAAATTCCCAGTGGGTAGAGAAGTTGGGGTTCTTTGTGGTGACCAGAAGACAGCCCGCAGATGTTATGTGGACGAAGTAAAAGAAGACGTTAAGCGAGCTCGTCAGGAGGTTGGTTGTATAGAGCTGGGTATAGTGTTCCGAATGACAAAGGCATTCCCAACAGCTTGGATGAAGAACCTGAAATAATTGAGCTCGTCTCTGCTGATCAAAAAGTAAAAATAGCCAAGGACTTGGAAATAAATATTAAAGCGGATCTCATCTCATGTTTAATTAAAAATGAGGATATCTTTGCCTGGAGTGCTCGGGATCTAAGAGAAATTAGACCAGACGTGCTAGAACATCATTTGAATGTGCTCTCGGGAGTCCAACCTGTAAAACAGAAGAAAAGACATCTTGGACCTGAAAAGGATAAGGTCATAAGAGAGCAGGTGGAGGAGCTCCTTCGGGCAGGCCAAATCCGAGAAATACAATTTCCAACATGGCTGTCAAATGTGGTCTTAGTGCCAAAGAGCTCTGGAAAGTGGAGGATGTGTATAGACTTCAGAGATCTTAATAAGGCATGTCCGAAGGATTGTTACCCATTACCAAGGATTGATCAGATGGTTGATTCAACAGCAGGACATCAGTACTTGTGCTTAATGGATGCCTACCAGTGATATCATCAGATCCCTTTGGCTAAAGAAGATCAAGATAAAGTTAGTTTTGTCACATCAGATGGGTCTTTTTGATATGTCGTTATGCCCTTCGGGCTCAAGAATGCAGGAGCTACTTACCAACGTTTGATGGACAAGGTGTTTTCAAAACAGCTAGGCCGAAATGTGGAAGTATATGTAGACGACATTCTAGTAAAATTAAAAAGTGGTACCGATCTAATTGCCGATCTGAATGAGACTTTCTCCACCCTTAGGTCTTACGGGTTAAAGTTAAACCCCCAGAAATGTGTGTTTGGGGTAAAAAGCGGAAAATTTCTAGGCTATATAGTAACAGAAAGGGGGATTGAAGCTAATCCAGAAAAGGTGAGAGCTATCTGTGAGATGTCTCCTCCAAAGAACCTTCAAGAGGTGCAACACCTGGCAGGAAAAATCGTTTCTTTATCACGATTTATTTCTAGGTCAGCTCATAGAAGTCTCCCCTTTTTTAAGATACTCCGGAAGGCTGACAAATTTGATTGGAACGAAAAATGTGGGGAAGCATTTGAAGAATTGAAAAAATACTTAGCTGAACTTCCCATTTTAGCCAAGCCTCTGCAGGCGGAGAGGTTATACGTCTACCTATCAGCGACTGAGGAAGCAATCAGCTCGGTTCTTGTCAAAGAAAGGGAATCAGAACAGCAGCCGATATATTACTTATCTCATGCCTTGAAGGATGCTGAGCTGAGGTATTCGGAGATCGAGAAGTTGGCTCTAATGTTGATCATCACAACTAGGAGACTCAGGCCTTATTTCCTATCCCATCCTATAACGGTGCTAACAAACAGTTCCCTGGGAAAAATACTCAGCCGCGCGGATGTCTCTGGACGACTTGTTAAATGGACAACTGAACTAGGTGAGTATGATATACAGTATGAGCCACACACAGCTATCAAAGCTCAGGCCTTAGCAGATTTTATTACGGAAACTGTGCATCCCGAAAAAGAAGAATTATGGAAAGCATTTGTAGATGGTTCTTCTTGTAATGAGGGAAGTGGGATTGGGGTTGTGCTGATCTCTCCTACCGGAGAAGAAGTTTGTTTGGCAGTTCGATTGGATTTCCGAGCTTCCAACAATGAAGCAAAGTATGAGGCAGTATTGACTGGATTAAGGGCTGCTCGAAATGTCGGAGCTAAGCGCATATATGTCTTCTCTGACTCACAGCTTGTAGCCCAACAAATGAATGGCGCCTATGAGGTTAGAAACGAGAAGCTAATCCATTATGCAAGTACCATAGAAAAAATAAAGGAGGGATTTCTAGAGGTAACATTCAAACCGATCCCAAGAGAAGAGAATAGAAAAGCCGACAGTTTGGCAAGAATGGCTAGTGCTCTCCGCGCTTGGCAAGATAGAGACGTGGTGTTTCAAATTGAGTTAACTCCTAGTCATGATGTCTGATCTGAATCTGTGGAAGAGAATGATTGGAGACAAGAGCTCTTAGATTATCTTACCAATGCTAAGCTCCCAACTGATACCAAAAAAGCTTATAGACTCAAAAAGAGGAGTCTGAGATTCATACTTATCGAAGGAATCTTGTACAGGAGGTCTTTTGCCCAACCACTTCTGCGTTGTTTGGGTCCAAAAGAATCAGACTACGTATTAAGGGAAATTCATGAGGGGTGCTGTGGAAATCACCTAGGATCATATTTCTTGGCAAAGAAGGTGCTCCTTGCTGGATATTTCTGGCCTACAATTCAGAAGGACTCTGTTGCTATGGTTATATCATGTGACAGTTGTCAAAGACATTCCAGGCTTCAGCATCATCCAGCGATGATGATTAAAGCCATTGTGGCAGCATGCCCGTTTGATCAGTGGGGCATTGATATAGTAGGATCATTTCCAACAGGTAAAGCTCAGAAGAAATTTTTGATCGTAGCCATTGATTATTTCTCTAAGTGGGTAGAGGCAGAGCCATTAGCCAGAATCACTGAGAAAGAGGTCTTCAACTTCATCTGGAAAAACATTGTTTGCCGATTTGGTGTCCCGCGGAAGATCATCTCGGACAATGGAAGGCAATTCCAAGTAGCTCTGCTCAGGGCATGTTGTGAAGAGTTAAAGATCCATCAGGCTTTCACTTCTGTTGCATATCCTCAGAGTAATGGTCAGGTAGAAGTCACCAATAGGTCTCTAGTACAAGGCATTAAAGCTAGGTTGGGAAAAGCCAAAGGAAATTGGGTGGAAGAACTACCTAATGTTCTATGGTCCTATCGAACTACACCAAGAACGGGAACAGGTGAAACCCCATTCAGTATGGTCTATGGAAATGAAGCGGTACTCCCAGCTGAAATTGGAGCGGAATCATCAAGAGTGCATTTCTATGATGAACAAAACAGCGATAGAAGAGCTGCTGACCTGGATCTGATTGAAGAAGTAAGGGAGGCTGCGGCAATCAGAATGAAAGCCTATCGTAATTGTGTGACGCGGATGTACAACAGACGAGTTATTCAGAAAACTTTCCAGGTCGGCGATCTCGTACTAAAAAAGGTGCAAGAGGTTCAAGTGGGCAAGCTAGACCCTAAGTGGGAGGGTCCCTTCAAGATTGTTGAAAAGCTAAGCTCAGGAGCTTACTACCTAGAAGGTCCTGATGGGAAGATGTTGAAAAGACCCTGGAACGCTTACCATCTCCGAAAATATTATTCTTAGTTCAGCTCTTTAAATTTTAGCAAAGATTGTTTTGTTTTTGGATGATATACTCTTTTATTATACACAGTTTTATAATTTTTGCCAGATATTGTACAACCAGGAACAAGGGTTTTCACCCTACCTGAGGAGCACGAGCTCAGCCCTGGTTACGCCAGGAGCATGGGTGTGCAACCTACCTCAGGAGCACGAGCTCAGCCCTGGTTACGCCAGGAGCATGGGTGTGCAACATGCCTCAGGAGCACGAGCTCAGCCCTGGTTACGCCAGGAGCATCGGTGTGCAACCTACCTCAGTACGACGAGCTCAGCCCTGGTTACGCCAGGAGCATGGGTGTGCAACCTGCCTCAGGTGCACGTTTACGACGAGCTCAGCCCTGGTTACGCCAGGAGCAAGGGTTTTCACCCTACCTGAGGAGCACGAGCTCAGCCCTGGTTACGCCAGGAGCATGGGTGTGCAACCTGCCTCAGGTGCACGTTTACGACGAGCTCAGCCCTGGTTACGCCAGGAGCAAGGGTTTTCACCCTACCTGAGGAGCACGAGCCCAGCCCTGGTTACGCCAGGAGCAAGGGTGTGCAACCTAACTCAGGAGCACGAGCTCAGCCCTGGTTACGCCAGGATCAAGGGTGTGCAGCCTACCCGAGGAGCACGAGCTCAGCCCTGGTTACGCCAGGAGCAAGGGTGTGCAACCTACCTCAGGATCACGTTTACGACGAGCTTAGCCCTGGTTACGCCAGGAGCAAGGGTTTTCACCCTACCTAAGGAGCACGAGCTCAGCCCTGGTTACGTAGGAGCAAGGGTGTGCAACCTACCTTAGGAGCACGTGTAAGACGAGCTCAGCCCTGGCTACGCCAGGAGCAAATGTTTGCCATTACGTGGTAAATTATTAAATTAGGCCGAGCTACGTCATGCTTGGTCCTACCTGTTTAATGTTTACCATTACGTGGTAAATTATTAAACTAGGCCGAGCTACGTCATGCTTGGTCCTACCTGTTTACTGTTTGCCATTACGTGGTAAATTATTAACGTAGGCCGAGCTAAGTCATGCTTGGTCCTACCTGTTTGATGTTTGCCATTACGTGGTAAATTATTAACGTAGGCCGAGCTACGTCATGCTTGGTCCTACCTGTTTGATGTTTGCCATTACGTGGTAAATTATTAAACTAGGCCGAGCTACGTCATGCTTGGTCCTACCTGTTTAATGTTTGCCATTACGTGGTGAATTATTAACGTAGGCCGAGCTACGTCATGCTTGGTCCTACCTGTTTAATGTTTGCCATTACGTGGTAATTATTAACGTAGGCCGAGCTACGTCATGCTTGGTCCTACCTGTTTAATGTTTGCCATTACGTGGTGAATTATTAACCTAGGCCGAGCTACGTCATGCTTGGTCCTACCTGTTTAATGTTTACCATTACGTGGTAAATTATTAAACTAATCCGAGCTACGCCATGCTTGGTCCTACCTGTTTAATGTTTGCCATTACGTGGTAAATTATTAACGTAGGTCGAGCTACGTCATGCTTGGTCCTACCTGTTTGATGTTTCCATCACGTTGTAAATTGTTACACTTGGCCGAGCTATGCTGTTCTTGGCCCTACCTGTTTAATGTTAGCCATTACATGGTGAATGGTTAAGCTAGGCCAAGTTACGCACACTAAGTCTTATCTAATTAAGCCTCGTCATACAAAATTGACAAGAATGGTAAAACAGAACTAACATTAAAGAAAAGAACAATTCGGAAGGACTACAAAATTATATCTATAGATCAGGGGGGAGAGAGGCAGCTACTTTTTCTACATCTAGAAAATCCAAAGGGACGTCAGGTACAAGACAGCCATGCTCTTTAATCTGGCTAAGACATCCCTGGAAATCGGCCTCAATAAAAGTAAGGAGTTTCTCCCCTACCAACTCCTCAGACTTTTGCTTCTCCTCAGCCGCCTCCTTCAGAGATTTAGCAAGTTCCTGCTCAGCAGAGTTAGCTAGCCCTTTAGCTAAAGCTAACTCATTACGCAGCTCCCGGAGCTCAGCCTCATGTTGACGTTTCTGGGCCTCAATCAAAGAGCGAGCCTCGGCCTCAGCGACGGTCTTCTTATCAATCTGAGCTTTTAGCTCAGAGATTTCTTTCTCATGAAGAGATTTGGCCTCAGCGAGAGTGTCTTGCATATTATCAAAGACCTTGGCATCTTTCAGAGATTGTCTTCGGATGAAAGACGCCCTGGACGTAAACTCCCCCATCAAGAGCATAGCCTCGGTCAGACAGCTCCCAGTTCGGGTCATCAGGTCCCCCCAGCTCAGTTGGCTCATATAAAGGGCATCCTCCGTGTTAGGCAGGTCACGAGCCACAGCTAAGGCAACTGTGCTCGGTCCCTCCCCAACTAGTCTGACGCCTCCTCGGTAAGCTTCCATCACCCGTTCACGACACCTCTCCACACGAGCTGGTGCACCTCCTTTCTCGCCCATCGAAGGGAGGTCGGACGGATTGGCACGTGACCGAACTTGCCTCAGAGGCTAAGCTTCCACAGCAGTAGACCCTGATGAGCCCCCTGGAGCAGTCTGTCTTTTCCGGGAAAGCTGAACTACATCCTCGGGAGGACTCTCACCTCCTATATCCACAATGGTTACTCCCTCGGCTGCTTGGGGTTGGCCCTGTTTTTGTTTCCTTTTCTGAATAGCTTTCAACACTAAGGAGCTCATAACTCTGTCTCCTGTATAAACAAATGAATAGCTCAGTCACACCGAACAAAAAACACGTGAGTAAAATAATTGTTAAAACGTGCTAGAACAAGTACGGGCTCTCCCCCTCAAGGTCAGATCAGCCGGACTCAGCCCAGCAAAACAAAGTAGATCCCCCACCAACAGCTTAGATGAATTAAAGCAGTGACCTCCTATGGCGTTCATTACATCTAAGAAGGATGTGTTCTTTTTGAAATTTTTGGGAGGAGAGGGGAGAGCCGGGAATTGTTCAAGCCAATCAGAGCAGCAGGGCCAGGGCTGAGAAGGCTTTACAAAAAAGAACTCATTTTTCCAGTCTTTGATTTTGCTAGGATAACCTCCAACAAATGCACAGCCAAGTCGGCTGGTGACATACCAGGGGCCCTCATCCGATCTCTTGATATGAAAAACATAAGAGAGAGAGGGGTGGTCATAAGGTAAGCCTAACGCCTTAAAAATAACTACTAGACTGCACAAAATTCGGAAGGAGTTGGGAGAGAATTGGCTAAGGTTTAGCTGGTAAAAACTACTGAACTCCTGAAAGAAGTCAGGAAGAGGAAAACGTAAACCCCCTTCTAGTTGACCGCGGTAAAAGGTAAAAAAACCCTTAGGAGGTTGGTTGGATCGTTGAGAAGAGGAAGAGAATATGAACTCATAATCAGAAGGGGCTTGTCTGAGCTGACGTATTTTGGCCTCATCTGACTCATCCAAGGCAGGAACATAGAGTTCATACCAGGGATAATTGCCTGGAGGCGACTCTGATCTAAGACGAGGGCTGGCCTCAATCATTTGAAGGTCGGGTTCAGCTGAGGTCCCAGCTTCCTGGGGAGCCTCAGTGAGCACCACTTCTTCAATGGGCTCAACTCCCTCAGGGAGGGCAATCCCTTCGGGATAAAATGAACCGTACTGATCTACCGTCTTAAGCTCCTCGTCAGTTAGAGGGGAAGGAAACAATTGATCAGGCGAAGACATTTTAACAAAAACAGCTGAGAAACAACGTACCTAGGAGTTTTCAGAAATAAAAATGGATTGCTAAAGAGGTCGGATCCGATCTGTTTCGAAAATTGCAAAAGTGGAAAATGAGGGACCCAGACCGGTATATATATAGGGAGACCTCAACGAATCTCAGCCGTTGATCCCTGATGCGCTGTACCGTCTAGATTAGCCTCGGGAATCGGGCGGGTAGCCCAATGGTCGTATTTTCAATTCAAAATTCAAAATATTTAGCCGTAAATTCCCGCCTAAATCAAGTTTTGCTATTTTGAAGAATTAGCTCATCAGGATAGCTCAGCACATCCGAGCTTCTGGTCTACAACGTCAACTCGACAGGGAGGGGGGACTGTGATACCCCTAAAAGATGAAGACACCACCTGACGAGCCGACCTCCCTCCCTGAATTTTACTCGCCTCTCTTCGCGAGACATCGCTTGCCCTTCCGAGCTCTTTATGCCGCCCGATCTGACGGGCCGACCTATTTGGCCGACCTAATACCCCTCCACCATCTCGTTGTGCGACCTCTTTTGGGATCCCGAGCTGCCATGCCGAGCTCTTCTCATTTTCTTGTTGAGGCGGGTGCTCAATAAGGAAACTAGTCCCCCAAGATACCTAGTCCTAGATCTGCGGAGCAATATCAGGGATTTTATTGTATTCATAAGATCTTGGCATATCTAGGTAAGATTTGGATAAACATGGAAAGAGTCCTTGCTGCAATACAACTCTTAAGTCTCCGCCTATAAATATCAGGTTTGTGGTATCAATCTGGGCCTAATATATATTATAATCGCCTTTACCTACAGCATATATTTCCTCCTATTCTTTCGCCTGACTTGAACGTCGGAGGGGATCCGTCGGAAAAACTTCTGGCACCCTTCTCACTGTTCCTTCGTATTTTCAGGTCATTGCAGAAAGATATTTACTGACATCCTTGCTGCTATAGAGCATTGGAGAAGAAAGAGAGGTGAACCACCTCTCTATTGATATAAGCAAGTCACCGCAAATTCAGGTGATATAAGTGTTGCCAAAGATTGAGAGGATCGGCTTGACGGCGAGCAACATCTCTGAAAGAAGAAGGGAGGCGTGCAGGTTTTTTCCTTCAAGAAAGTGAAGAGAATGTGCGTTTCTTTGGAAAATTAGAGAGAGAGCGGCGTAAATCTTCTGGGTCTTGATAGAGCGTTGAAGGCAAATCAGAAAGAAAGAAGCAAAGGGCGTGAGGGATTTCTGAGAGGCAAATTAGAGAGATTGAAGTAGTTTCTTTCTGAAGAATTCAAGGGAGCACCGAGAGAGAAACAAGGTTGAGGAAATCAGATTGGTAGTGTGATCACTCCTGGTAATATCTTGGGACATTTTTTCTTGTATCGGTTGCGATAGAGACAAAGAAAAATGGGAGATATTGTGAGTGCATTCTAATCTGATACAACTCTTGGGTTTGGTGTTCAAAAGGAATCGTTCCCAATGCATGAATGATCCGTATGTGTGGTTATTGGTCAAGTCAAGAGATGGCAATTACAATCTTCAAGAACGAAAGTTTGATGGCAGTTGAGAGTTGACTGGTTCAAGCAAGAAACTAACCGACTATTGCTGTTAAATGAGAGATTTACCTGCTCATCTGGTGACCTTGACCAAGTGCTATAAAAGGGACAGAATACTTGAGTTGCAAAGTGAGGGAGCCATTCTCAGCAGAAAAAGAAAACAAGAGAGATGCACGAGAGGAAAAAAATAGAGAAGAAAAAGGATTGAGTAATGGGTTTTTTTTTTGGAAGCAATTGTATGGGAGAGTTCTAGGGAGATTCATTGGAATCCATATGAGTGAATCTCGGGTGAACTTCTGATTGTGTAATTATTTTGTATAATCAAGTGATTCAATGAAAATGGCACATCTCGTGGAGTAGATCGTTAGTGATTGAACTACGTAAAAATCATCTCGTGTTCTTGCGTTCTTTTTCTTATTTTTATTCTCTTTGTGTATGATTGTGTTTCTTACTGTATCTATGTGTCATATGGATGTTTTGGTGTGACTTGAATGATCGAGCGTTTAAATCTGCATCACCAAATACAAGTTGTTCCCATATGGTTTCAAGATACAAGTTACTGGAGTTCTGTTTAGTTTCAAGATTTACTAACTTGTTTGCAACTCATAATCTGTGTAACTATTCTGAAGATTCATAATCATTCAAGAATTTCCTAACAGTTCCTGAAGCAATCCAAGGATCATTGACCAATATTTTCGGTTGGGAAATCTAGCAAGTGTGCTATGTAAAATTATAAAAAAGTGGAATTTAGTCCACGTATCGTTTCCACAGAGATCAACTTTTAATTACTAGAATATAAATTATCTTCTTAAGCTAGACTAATTAAATCACAAGCAGGATAAATTAATATTAAACTAATTTGATCAATTAAACTAAAATAGCTAAAAGAAGACAATGATTGAGGGGTGTAAATGATTTGCAGAAATTTTAAGGTTCGAATTCGGCTCAATATGGTTATATTCGAGCTCGAGGTCGATGCAAAGTTCAAATAGTTTTAAAATTTTGGCTCGAGTTCGGCTCGAATCAAAGTTCTTTTCGAGCTTGGCTCGAAATATTCGAACATGTTCGCGAGCTATTCGAACTATTGTTCGAAAATAAATACCCGAAAGGTTCGGAGTATATTTATTTAATATATAATTATATTATAGTAATAAAATATTAAAGCTCGTGAGCAGCTAGCGAACTATCGAACAAAGTAATTTGAGCTCGAGTTCGGCTAGAAAAAAAGACCGAACATGTTCGAATTCGGCTCGAATTCGAGAATTTCGACTACGAATCATTTTTCGAGCCAGTTCGAAACGTTGTGAACATGTTCGATTCCTTTACAACCCTAATTGAAAGTAACAACTAGGATGGCCAAGCCACACAATGTTAATGAGCCAAGTTATTTCCACGTGTCAAATTGAAAATCTAATTAATTAATTATCTAATTCACGACGAAATTCCCTTATTTATTTATTAAACGAATTCTCAAGTTAATAAACATAATTAAATCTAACAGTCCGATTATTTCTACATGAATTTAATTAGATCTAAGCGCATTAGTTACTATGAAATTTCAGTTTTTAAACCTAAAGTCGCATAAAATTTGAATTATTTCTAGTCGATTTTAATATATGTTGATTGATGAAGTAAAATAATATTAATCTATCACCTTTCGATTTTAGATTAACTAGGAAATTTAAATATATCAATAAATAATAAAACTGAATTAAAATCAAATCATGAAAATATTACTTGTCTTAGCCCTATGATGGCTTTAGTCTAATTAAATCTAGTCCATAAAATTAAAACAAAAGTAAAAACTATTGTTTGAATTCATTAAAGTAAAAATAATATAAAAAATTAAGAAAATCTCAATGATTTGGTGTATTCTTCCTCGAAATCTGAAAGATCCTCCAAGCTTGTGCTCACTGGAGTGTGATGTTCTTGCCAAGAATTGTCAAAGTATGCAATTCTCTTCTTTCCAATTGTATGTTGTATGTGAGTTGTGTGTTGTGATATAAGAGAGAATCTATCAAGTTCAAATCCAAGTCTCTTTAAAAAATGTATAAGAATTCCATTCCACAAAGGACTTTGGCCAATATTTTATTTCCTTATATATTTGGAGTTTTATTTCTTTTGGCCTTTTGGTTTTAGATTAACCAACAATTATGCAATTTAATTGACTAGATTAAACACATACATGATAAATGAATAGTCAATGAACTGAAACAAAAAATAAACTGAATTGTCTAATCATGAAATATTACTTGTCTCGGCCCTATCGTGGCCCTAGTCTAATTAAATTTACTCCATAAATTAAAACAAAAGCAAAAACTATTGTTTGAATTCATTAAATTAAAAATAATAAATCAAGGATTAAGAAAATCTCAATGATTTGGTGTGTTCTTTCTCGAAATCTAAAAGATCCTCCAAGCATTTTGCTCAATGTCGTATCATGTTATGTGTTGTGATATGAGAGAGAATCTGTCAGGTTTAAGTCAAAGTCTCTTTAATTAATTTCATTCCACAATGACTCTAGCCAATATTTTATGGGAAATTTACATTTAAGTACTCTTACCAAACAAGTTTTTGACATAAATCTTCATTTTTAAAAAGTGTACAAATAAATGCAGGAAGGAAAAATATCTTTTCACAAAAGTCCATTTTTCAAACTTTGTTTCAAAAAAGGTCTTTTCTCATTCCCTAAATACCCTTACTTTATGCAATCTCTCTCCTACTTTTTGCATTATCTCTCTTCCTTTTTAAATTTTATATACTCTTTTTTAAAACTACGTTTTGTTTCTCTCACCTACTTTTTGCATTCTCTCTCCTCTATTTGCCATTAATTTTTTTTTTAAAAAAGATATTTACGATTGCCATTAAAATTTTAAAAATAACCGGCGCATGTAAATTATTGCTGGTACAAAATTATAATTAAAATTTAAAAAATAACCTGCGCATGTAAATTATAACTGGTACAAAATTATAATGGTACATGTAAATTATAATTGATGCATGTAATTTTATATGTTGGATCGTAATCATAACTGATGAATATAAATTATAAATGGTGCATTTAATTATAACTGATACATGCAAATTATAACATGTGCATGCAATTATAACTGGTGCATATAATTATAACTTATACATGCAAATTATAACTGGTGCATGCAAATTATAACTGGAGCTTGCAAATTATAACTGGTGCATGTAATTATAAGTGGTGCATGAAAATTATAGCTCGTGCATGTAATTATAACTAGTGCAAGTAAATTATAACTGGTGCATGTAATTATAACTGGTGCGTGTAAATTATAACTGGTGCATGTAATTATAAATGGTGCATGTAAATTATAACTGATGCATGCAAATTATAACTGGTGCATGTAATTATAACTGGTGAATTCAAATTATAATGGGTGCATGTAATTATAACCGGTGCATATAAATTATAACTGATGCATGAAAATTATAACTGGTGCATGTAATTATAACTGGTGCATGCAAATTATAACTTGTGTATGTAATTACAACTAGTGCATGTAAATTATAACTGGTGCATGTAAATTATAACTGATGCATGTAATTATAACTGGTGCATGCAAATTATAACTGGTGCATGTAATTATAACTAGTGCATGTAAATTATAACTGGTGCATGTAATTATAACTGGTGCATGCAAATTATAACTGGTGCATGCAAATTATAACTCGTGCATGTAGTTATAACTGGTGCATGTAAATTATGACTGGTGCATGAAAATTATAACTTGTGGATGTAATTATAAATGGTGCTTGCAAATTATAACTGGTGTATGTCATTATAACTGGTGCATGTAATTATAACTGGTGCGTGTAAATTATAACTGGTGCATGTAATTATAACTGGTGCATGTAAATTATAACAGGTGCATGCAAATTATAACTGGTGCATGTAATTATAACTGGTGCATGTAAATTATAACTGATGCATGTAATTATAACTGGTGCATGTAAAGTATAACTGGTGCATGCAAATTATAACTGGTGCATGTAATTATAACTGGTGCATGGAAATTATAACTGATGCATTTAATTATAACTGGTGCATTTAATTATAACTGGTGCATGCAAATTATAACTAATGCATATAATTATTACTTGTGCATGAAAATTATAACAGGTGAATGTAATTATAACTGATGCATGTAAATTATAACTGGTGCATCTAATTATAACTGGTGCATGTAAATTGTAACTGGTGCATGTAATTATAACTGGTGCATGTAAATTATAACTGGTGGATGTAATTAAAACTGGTGCATCTAATTATAACTGATGTATGTAAATTGTAACTGGTGCATGTAATTATAACTGGTGATAAATTATAACTGGTGCATTTAATTATAACAGGTGCATGCAAATTATAACTGGTGCATGAGAATTATAACTGGTGCATCTAATTATCACTGGTGCACGTAAATTGTAACTGGTGCATGTAATTATAACTGGTGCATGTAAATTATAACTGGTGCATGAGAATTATAACTGGTGCATCTAATTATAACTGGTGCATGTAAATTATAACTGGTGCATGTAATTATAAATGGTGCATGTAATTATAACTGGTGCATGTAAATTGTAACTGGTGCATGTAATTATAACTGGTGCATGTAAATTATAACTGATGCATGTAATTATAACTGGTGCATGTAAATTATAACTGGTTCATGTAAATTATAACATGTGGATGTAATTATAACTGGTGCATGTAAATTATAACTGGTGGATGTAATTATAACTGGTACATGCAAATTATAACTGGTGCATGTAATTATAACTGGTGCATGAAAATTATAACTGGTGCATGTAATTATAACTAGTGCATGTATTTTATAACTGGTGCATGCAAATTAAAACTGGTGCATGTAAATTATAACTGGTGCATGCAAATTTTAACTGGTGCATGAAATTATAATCGGTGCATGAAATTATAACTGGTGCATGCAAATTATAACTGGTGCATGTAATTATAACTGGTGCATGCAAATTATAAGTGGTGCATATAAATTATAACTGGTGCATGCAAATTATAACTGGTGTATGTAATTATAACTGGTGCATGCAAATTATAACTGGTGCATGCAAATTATAATGGGTGCATGTAATTATAAATGGTGCATGAGAATTATAACTTGTGCATGTAATTATAACTGGTGCATGTAAATTGTAACTGGTGCATGTAATTATAACTGGTGCATGTAAATTATGACTGATGCATGTAATTATAACTGGTGCATGTAAATTATAATTCATGCATTTAAATTATAACTGGTGCATGTAAATTATAACTGGTGCATGTAATTATAATTGGTGCATGTAAATTATAACTGCTTCATGTAAATTATAACTGGTGCATGTAAATTATAACTGGTGCATGTAATTATAACTGGTCCATGTAAATTATTACCGGCGCTTGTAATTATAACTGGTGCATGTAAATTATAACTGGTGCTTATAAATTATAATTGGTGCATGTAAATTATAACTGGTGCATGTAATTATAACTGGTGCATGCAAATTATAACTGGTGCATGTAATTATAACTGGTGCATGTAAATTATAACTGGTGCATGGAATTATAACTAGTGCATGTAAATTATAACTGGTGCATGTAATTATAACTGGGGCATGTAAATTATAACTGGTGCATGCAATTATAACTAGTGCATGTAAATTATAACTGGTGCATGTAATTATAACTGGTGCATCTAATAATATCTGGTGCATGTAAATTGTAACTGGTTCATGTAATTATAACTGGTGCATGTAAATTATATCTAGTGCATGTAATTATAACTGGTGCATGTAAATTATAACTGGTGCATGTAATTTATAACATGTGGATGTAATTATAACTGGTGGATGTAATTATAACTGGTACATGCAAATTATAACTGGTGCACGTAATTATAACTGGTGCATGAAAATTATAACTGGTGCATGTAATTATAACTGGTGCATGTATTTTATTACTGGTGCATGCAAATTATAACTGGTGCATGTAAATTATAACTGACCAGCATGCAAATTTTAACTGGTGCCTGAAATTATAATCGGTGCATGTAAATTATAACTGGTGCATGCAAATTATAACTGGTGCATGTAATTATAACTGGTGCGTGCAAATTATAAGTGGTGCATGTAATTATTACTGGTGCATGCAAATCATAATGGGTGCATGTAAATATAACTGGTGCATGAGAATTATAACTGATGCATGTAATTATAACTGATGCATGTAAATTGTAACTGGTGCATGTAATTATAACTGGTGCATGTAAATTATGACTGATGCATGTAATTATAACTGCTGCATGTAAATTATAATTCATGCATTTAAATTATAACTGGTGCATGTAAATTATACCTGATGCATGTAATTATAATTGGTGCATGTAAATTATAACTGCTTCATGTAAATTATAACTGGTGCATGTAAATTATAACTGGTGCATGTAAATTTTAACTGGTGCATGTAATTGTAACTGGGGCATGCAAATTATAACTGGTGCATGTAATTATAACTGGTGCATGTAAATTATAACTGGTGCATGGAATTATAACTGGTGCATGTAAATTATAACTGGTGCATGTAATTATAACTGGTGCATGTAAATTATAACTGGTGGATGTAATTAAAACTGTTGCATCTAATTATAACTGATGTATGTAAATTGTAACTGGTGCATGTAATTATAACTGATGATAAATTATAACTGGTGCATTTAATTATAACAGGTGCATGAGAATTATAACTGGTGCATCTAATTATAACTGGTGCATGTAAATTGTAACTGGTGCATGTAATTATAACTGGTGCATGTAAATTATAACTGGTGCATGAGAATTATAACTGATGCATCTAATTATAACTGGTGCATGTAAATTATAACTGGTGCATGTAATTATAATTGATGCATCTAATTATAAATGGTGCATGTAATTATAACTGGTGCATGTAAATTATAACTGGTGCATGTAATTATAACTGGTGCATCTAATTATAACTGGTGCATGTAAATTGTAACTGGTGCATGTAATTATAATTGGTGCATGTAAATTATAACTGGTGTATGTAATTATAACTGGTGCATGTAAATTATAACTGGTGCATGTAAATTATAACCTGTGGATGTAATTATAACTGGTGCATGTAAATTATAACTGGTGGATGTAATTATAACTGGTACATGCAAATTATAACCGGTGCATGTAATTATAACTGATGCATGAAAATTATAACTGGTGCATGTAATTATAACTGGTGCATGTATTTTATAACTGGTGCATGCAAATTATAACTGGTGCATGTAAATTATAACCGATGCATGCAAATTTTAACTGGTGCATGAAATTATAATCGGTGCATGTAAATTATAACTGGTGCATGCAAATTATAACTGGTGCATGTAATTATAACTGGTGCATGCAAATTATAAGTGATGCATGTAATTATTACTGGTGCATGCAAATTATAATGGGTGCATGTAAATATAGCTGGTGCATGAGAATTATAACTGGTGCATGTAATTATAACTGGTGCATGTAAATTGTAACTGGTGCTTGTAATTATAACTGGTGCATGTAAATTATGACTGATGCATGTAATTATAACTAGTGCATGTAAATTATAATTCATGCATTTAAAATATAACAGTTGCATGTAAATTATAACTGGTGCATGTAATTATAATTGGTGCATGTAAATTATAACTGCTTCATGTAAATTATAACTGGTGCATGTAAATTATAACTGGGGCATGTAATTATAACTGGTCCATGTAAATTATTACCGGCGCTGGTAATTATAACTGGTGCATATAAATTATAACTGATGCATGTAAATTGTAACTGGTGCATGTAAATTTTAACTGGTGCATGTAATTATAACTGGTGCATGCAAATTATAACTGGTGCATGTATTATAACTGGTGCATATAAATTATAACTGGTGCATGGAATTATAACTGGTGCATGTGAATTATAACTGATGCATATAATTATAAATGGTGCATGTAAATTATAACTGGTGCATGCAATTATAACTGGTGCATATAAATTATAACTGGTGCATGTAAATTATAATTGGTGCATGTAATTATAACTGGTGTAAATGAAGATAGATAATTCAAAAAGGAGTGAGAATGCAAAAAATAAGAGAGAGAATCTGAAAAGGAAGAGAGAGAATCCGAAAAGCATGAGAGAGAATCCGAAAATGATGAGAGAGAATCCGAAAAAGATGAGAGAGAATGACAAAAGTATGAGAGATAAATCAAAAAGGGAGAGAGAGAATGTAAAAAGTAAGGGTACATTTGTCTTTTTGATCCAAAGTGGACCTAAGTGATTTAATGCTTTTTTCATTGACTAGGATCAACAATTTTTCACCACATTGTACCAGCCTGATTTTTCCCATATTTTATTTCCTTATTTATTTGAAATTTTATTTTCTTTGGCCTCTTCTTCACCACTATTTCCTTCTTGCAGGATTTTTTAGTATTTCATTCCTTTAAAAATCTTCAAAGATCCTCCAAAGTTCTCAAAAATCAGCTAATATATTTCTTCAAAGTTTCCTTCTTTCTCGAGATTTCTACGTGGCGTTGGATTTTTGACCATTTTTCCAATTTTTAAGTTCTTTTCAAGAACTTGGTCAAACCTACAAATAATATAAAATAAGACTTTTAAGCGCAAAATCAGGAATAAAAATGACAGGTAATCACGAATACAACAAAATAAATCCCTAAATGATCTATAGGATTCGTGCTTATCAATCATCCCAAAAATAAACATGTCTAGCCCCATGCAACCAGCCAACACCTGCTTCTAATACTCCGGATTCATAGCAGCCTTCTTAGTGTAGGTGATATGTTGCTTTTGAATGGAATAATTGCTGAGGCAATGATAGAAAGTTCTTTTGCCTCTTGTCATCGAAGATGAATACAAAGCTTTATTGACATGCTTTTGGAAAGTCCTTTAATCTTCTAAAATCTATTCCACCCTCCAAAGTTGGGTGGCAGTCCCCCGACCCCCCTCCCCCCACAATATTCAATGTATTCTAGAGCTTGAAGCCTTTGACCCCAACATAAATTTCGCAAAGATCATCTAAAACCGGTGCAATATTTCCAGGAGGTTGTATAACTTGGAATAGGTATAACGACATCAAACACAACACTCTTCTAATATGCACAATACAGCTACCTGGAGAGTATGGAGAATTCCGAACCTTACAATTTTCTGGATAACATGTTGGAAATGACAGGCCTTCTTGTGTCCCACAAATAATGGTACTCCTAGAAAAGCAACAACTGAGTAGAGGTATAAAATTACTCTTCGAAGAATTGATCAATTAACGTTAACAATTCTCATAGTACACCAGAAATTCTTTGATCCTTTCACTGCTCTCAAAGCTCTGGAGAAAATAATCACATCATCTGCATAAGCATAAAAACCCTACATCCCTTAGGATAGCACATGTATGGATGATTTAAGAACATTTTATTTAACCCTCGCGATAGATATTAAACAACAATAATGCATAATAAAAGAGAGAGTGGGTCTCTTTGACAAAGCCCTCTGTTCGACTAAAAGAAACCAGACAATGCACCATTAACTGTAAACCAGCAAGATTTTATCTGAAATCAATCTACCTTGAACAAAGACACTTTGAGATGGAGATATGATTCGACCAACAACATTTTTCATATGAAACATGATGAGTTTGGTTATGATTTTATTTGTGCCGTTGCATAAACTTATTGACCTGAAGTCATTCCATCGTTGAACATTGTCCCTATTTGGAATAAGAACAATAGTTGTTGCTGTGAAGCTTCAAATAAGTTCATTCCCTTGAAACAAGTCAAGCATTGCATCATAAACATCATATTTAATAATCTCCCAACAAGATTTGAAGAAGTCTGTGGAAAATAATGATCAGGACCCACATCGCTATCCGATTTTAAGGAGAACACCGCCTCTTTAATCCCTCCAAAGATGGGATTGCCTGCAACGAGTCATTATCTCTATCATCAATAATTGCTAGAATGTTATCAAAGTTGGGGCTGATTAAGAATAGTGTCTTCCCCAACAAGAAGAGTTTCAAAAATTTAGATCCCGAGCTTTGAATGAGGAGATTCTTCTAAGCAAATTACATCCTCCCAAATTCGAAATATTCTCCCTTTAGCCCGTTTTTCATTAACCATATTGTGAATTTTTTTTGTATTTCTTTCGCCCTCCACCATCCAATCTGAAGAGGATTTTTGTTTCCAAAAGGTTTCGTCCATATCCAAGGTTCGATTCATCTGAAGACAACAAGTAATCTAAAAAATGTTGACGACTACATCGTTGTTCCATATTTGAAATGACCTTTAAGTCTTTTGAGCTTGACTGTCAATTTAAACATTCCCATGAAATCACAAGGATTATTCTAATTAAGACGGAATGTTTGTTGAAACGATTCATGCTTAATCCACATATTCTGAAACCTGAATGAAGAGGTAGGTTTTGTAAGGAAATGTGCTGAATATGAAGTGGGCTATGATTTGAGTTTGCTCTACTTAAGTGTGCAACTTTGAAGGCATTGAACACATTGCTCCAGGAAGAGCAAATAAAAACGTGATCTAACTGTTAGCATAATATATGCCCTATAAGCCAAATATTAGTATGTTGGGCATTATGCACCCAAAGCTCATTAGTGACCCTATAAATATATCACAATAGTCTCTGATAGAAAAACAACTCAAAGTCACTAATTTCTCATTGAAGAAAGACTTATACCAAACTAGCACTGGCGTTGACATCGTAGATCTGGTCAAGTTGTTTGGACTTGAGGGATTACCGCTGTCAGATTTACATCGGTGTCTTTCGTGCATTATATTTGATTTATGAATGTGTTTATAAATGAATCAGGCGTGATCGTCCGTCCCCGGGTCAAATCTGTTTACTATTGATTTTCCGCTGCGTTTGGATCCGACGCCGAGGGAAGGAAACCCAACAGTGGTATCAGAGTCAGGTTGCGCTTTGATTCATCTATTTAATAATTAATTTTTATCATATTATTTCCCAACAATACTAATCGCTTTTGAGTTTTAGAAATTTTGAAATCCGAAAAAATATGGAAAATTGGAGTAAAAAGAATTATTAATCCATGGCCAACTACTGTCCAATCCGGAAACTGTTTCCGCATCCACTCATCACCACCAACGGGCGACGACTCTAAGGGGGCGGAGAATTGTTCTTCGTGACCTCTTCCTGAAGCTGCTTGCACGAATAGGGCGGCGCACCCAGCGGAGAATTGTTCTCCGCCACTGTGCGCGCCTCTTGCGTGACATAAGTTTTCTGGACTTATTGCAGCAGCACGCCCAAGTTTTTGGATCGGAATCACGTCTGGGCTACCAGACGACGAAGGGATGACGCAGGGTAAACATGTTGCCGCTGTGATTGTGTGTTGTGCTTGTTGCAATCGACAATGGGAAGCGAGCGAAGTGATGGCTGCGCAAAACTTATGCAAAGCAGGCTGCACGAGTTCTCTAATGTCTGTGACGTCGTGCACATCTTCATCTTCTTCCGGATCTGGAGCGGCTGAACGGGACCGCCGGCAATGAAGTAGGAGGCTGGAGTGGCGATGGCTGTGTGTGTTGAGGCGCTAGGTTTGAAAAAACCTTAATTTCAATTTGAGAGTGATGATGACTAGTAACTCACATATCTCTAAGGCCAGAATATTTGTTTAAGGGTCCATTTTCGAAATGGGCTTGAAACTTGTGGAGAAATACATTTTATTGTTGGATCCAAATTGTTTGGAGTCAATAAAATATTTTTGGGTCATTTTAGATGTTTTATCCGGATATTAATTTTTGAATAATAAATCATAATACTTAATCAATTAAAAATATGATTTTTAGTTTATTAAGGTACCGTTTGAAGTGATGTATATGATAAGTAATGTAATGATTAAAAAGTTGTGAAATGATTGTAAAAATAGTATGTGATAAATTATATAATGTTTGATTGGAGGATAAGATTGTTGATAAGGATTATTATTTGATAAAATGACAAAATACCATCATTATTATAATAATAAAATATAACATTAATTATAATATATATATATACACATATGTATGTATAATAATAATAGTATATATAAATGTAATAATATCTATATTATTACATTATAATATAATAATAATAATATAATATAATCTTCCTTAATATATATTATCCGTATGTATGTCTCTCTAGAATCCCCTAGTCTATCTAATATGTCCTAATCTCTCTTATTCTTCCATTCCCTCTCCTCCTAAAAAAATCTTATCCTCTTCCTAAAATCCCTCTCCTCCTCCCCCTCCTCGTCCCCTCTCTCTCTCCCTTCCTCTATCTATCTCCTAAGAAAATCTCTTCTCCTCTCCTCTTCCTCTAATACTCTTCCTCTCCTCTCCTCTTCCTCTAATACAGTGATCATCCTCTAGAATAATAATAATCATAATATAAATATATCTCTAATAACCTTCCTTATAATATCTCTCTCTCTCTTCGGGTGTCTGTCTTCTTCCTAATAATAGTATCTCTAGAGAGAATCTTCTCTCTTCTTCTTACAGGAGAATAGAATAATCCTCTCTATTCTCCTCTTCCTCTATTACAATAATCAATATAGAATAATAATAATCATCCTATATATATATAGATCTATAAGAACCTCTTCTCCTCTCTCTTATTCTCTCCATATCTAATAATAATCGTCCTCTATATCTAATTTCTATCCATTATTCTAATAAAATATATATCTCTCTAATCTAATATATAATAATAACATAATAAATATATCTATATATGCGTGCATCTGTATATATTTATATACATATATATATAATAATAATAATAAGAATAGTATCTATATAATATATATATAAAAATTATTATATTAATAACCTATTATAATAATAATAATAATTATTACGTATAATATATATATTTATGCTATATAATAATAATAGTAATATATATAATTTATATATATTATTATTATTATTATAACTATTATATATATATATACACGTGCATATGTATATATATATATAATAGTTATAATAATAATAATAATATATAATTATTTTTTGGCGGAAATTTAAATTTTGATATAGTGAAAAATGTGGGAAATGGGTATTTATGTCATTCTGTTATAAAGTGGGATTAGAGTGTGATAAATATGGTGGGATAATTTGTGTTAAAAATCGAAAAAAAACATGGGATATGAAAAGTAATACCGTGATAACTAATGTTATCACGGACTCCAAACGGAGCCTAAGTGTAAAATGAAGATTTTACAATTAGTTGAAAATTTAATTAATTGTAAATTAAATGAAAATGTTTCATTTAATTTATTGAATATATTTTCTACTAATATTATGATTTGTAGGTAAAATAGTGATTTTATCAAGTAATTAAAAATTTAATTAATCAGAAATTAAATGAAATATTTCATTTAATTTGTTGATTATATTTTGATTAATATTAAATACTTAAGAATATGATTTTTAATTATGATTGGAAGGTAAAATGGAGATTTTACCAATTAGGTTTTTATTGTTTCATTATAATTGTGCTTTTGGTTATCGGGCCTGTGAGCCTACTTCCTCTATTTCTGATGTATCCCACCCCGGATTTGTATCTCTATTATCTTGTTTGCACGATTTAAATGTAAAATTATTAGAATTATTGGGAGATCGAGATTGAAGATGGAGCACCAACAATCAAGACTTGTATAATGGAAGCAAAAATGTAATAGGATTGCACTGCATACCTGATCAGCTTAGACAGACATGTGATCCACGTTTGACTCACGTCGATCAATTAGGAAAATGTCTTAATCGTCCATTTTATTTTTATTATGCATGTGATGTATGATAACTGTTTGTTTGTATGTTTTATTAGTACAATTTATGTTGCATGAATAAAACATAGTTGCATGAATTCGGCAAACTAACAAACAAGCACTTGATGAGATTTTAAAATTAATAAATCTTCTTTTGAATATTATTCAAAACTTTTAATATCCTGATAAGGGAAGCTCAAATGGGTTTGTTGCTTCATGTCTTCCATCAATAGCTAAGCCATGAGATGCTACTTGTGCCATGATGTCTTGTCTCACCCTCGTGGGGGCATCTGGTATGGGAAAACTCTTGTAGACCCACTTACATCCAATGGGTTTTACCCCTTTGGGTGCTTCTACAAGATTCCAGACTTGATTAGAGTGCATTGACTCCATCTCTCCGATTGCATTGCCTTTTGCCAAGATTTTGCATCGTTATCTTGGAGTGCCTTATCGTAGGTCCTGGGATCGGGTCCTAACTCCTCAAGGCTCAAATCCGAAGATTCACCTAAGAGTACATACCGCTTTGGTATATTAATGAGCCTCCCACTACGACGGGATATAATAGGTTCTTGTGTCTCAGTTATGACAGGTTGTGCAGTGTCTGCACGAGTGTCGATTTGCCTCCCACTATTATTGTGAGACATCGAACTCTTTATCTTGGGGTTCATTCTCATTTACTAATGGCATAATATAAGCTTGTGGGTTAGTCTCTTATCGCGACTCATCTAGAACAATATTACTCATGGGTTTGTGGCTCATCATATAGTCTTCCTCTAAAAAAAATCATCTTTGTTCCTCTAGGATAACCTACAAACAAACATACTTCTGTACGAGGTTCCAACTTATCTACACTCCCGTTCACCACATGTGCTGGACAACCCCATATACGAACATGTCTTAGACTTGGCTTTCACCTAGTCCATGGTTCTGTAGGAGTCTAAGGTACCGACTTAGATGGAACTAAGTTCAAAATATATGCCGTTGTTTCTAAGGCATATCCCCAAAATGAAGTTGATAGATCTGAATAACTCATCATAGATCTAACTATCTCCATAAGAGTCATATTCCTTCTTTCTGCTACATCATTCTGCTGTGATATGCCAGGTGCAGACAACTGGGATGTAATCCCTGACTCTAATAAGTATTCCTTAAACTCTCCAAAGAGATACTCACCACCACGATCGAATCGTAGTGTCTTGATACATTTTCCATGACGCCTTTCCATTTCTTCGGCTCTATTACCTTTGGTCGTAAAGGCCTCTTAGTCATTTTTCCCTCTAAGCAGGATTCACAGACTGAAAGTTCCTCAACTTCTAATGAACCTAATGATCATCTTTATTCAATCTTTCTATCCTTTTTAGATTAATATGACTTAAGCGTAAATGCCAAATATATGTTTGGTTCATTTTTAAGGTTCTTTTCCCTTATTATGATTACAAGATGTATTATTCGTTTCATGAAGTTGCATAGAATGAGAAATAGGTTCATCAATGTAAAGATTATCATCTAATGCACTTAAAGAGTTTATTTTCGTTAATAACAATAGAGTTATCAAAATAAACAGAATATCCATTCAAAAATAACTTATAAACTGAAATTAAATTCATTCTAATATTTGGTGCATAAAGACAATCCTTTAGCAATAAAAACCTATTACTACAAAGATTTAAACATAAATTTCCTATAGCAACTACTGCTACTCTCGTAGCATCTCCCCTGTGCAGGTCAATCTCTTCATCACTTAGCTGTCGAGTTTTCTGGAACCCCTCCAACGAATTGCATACATGATTAGTGATTGCAGTTTCTACACATCAGGTTCAATAGATACAACAGCTAAACAAGTTTGAACAGTAAGCAAATGAGATATACTGGACAGTTGTTCTTCCAGTGTCCTTTCTGCTTGCACTTGAAACACTCGCCCTTGGACTTATTCAGTGCACCTTGAGTGCCATTGCCCTTGTTGCTTGAAGCTTTGGTTTTCTGAAATATCTTCTTTTTCCTCCATTTGACTTAGAAGAAGAACATTTTTCAATCATATTAGCATAACCATGTTGTCTGAAGAGACCCTCAGCTGCTTGGAGTTCTGTCAGAAGTTCCACCAATGAATAAAACATGTTATTCATATTATGGTTCAGGTGATACTGCTCAAAACTCTTAGGCAGGCTTTGGAGTATGAAATCAACTTTGGTTTCCCCATCGATTTCAGCTCCAAGGATCACCAATTCATTCAGATGACTCATCATCTTCAGAACAGACACCCTACAGATGTCCCCTCAACCATGACAATGTTAATTAATTCCTTCATAGCAGTTTGCCTAGCAGCCCGATCTTGATGTCCAAACATCTCCTTGAGATGTAATATCATATCCTAGGCAGAGATCATGGATTGAAGTTGATGTTGTAGCACGTTTGACATAAAAGCCAAAATATAACAACGTGCCATCTCATCAGCCTTAATCCACCTCTTATAAGCATTGACTTCCTCCTCATCAGCCTTATCATCAAGTTTAGGAGGATAATGCTCAACAAGCACAAATGTGTACTCTTCAGTAGTTAACACAATATCCAGATTCCTCTTCCAATCAATATAGTTAGGACCAGGCAACTTATTATCCTTAAGGATAATCATTAGTGGGCTAAAACTAGACATCTTAATTCCTGAGAAACACCATGCAATAAATATCATGTAAGGCAAATAACACATTGTATTTATAACAAATATTGTACCCTCGAACAATATAAGATAAATACGCCAGCACCCTAATACTAGCATGAATTAGTATGTCACAATAGGGTGAACGTATACCATTCATAATCAATATATATAGGGAAGAGATTCCGATCAATTTGCTAACTAGTCAACTTAACCTTATGACAAGTAAATTAAACAGCTGGCCTTACTTTGGTCCTACAAATAATAACAGTGACTCCGATGGGGATGATATAATTTTTTGCATCTAAGTGTAAACCGTTACTTAATTTAACCAGATCACTTTTATGTCAATTTCTTCGGACAGATTAGTAAATTGACATAAGTTCAATCATATAAATTATCCTTAGAAGTTTGTACTGATGATCCACAAGTAGACACCCTTTCGATATGGAGGCAGGTACTTAAACCCACACATGAATCTAATTGCATCATCTACGAACTAATAATGGGGACCATGTGATTCATATTGAAAAAAAAGCACTCACTTAGTTGAAAAAAATTAACAACATGATTTTATATTAAACAAAAAAAAAGTATGACATCAACTTGTGAGAAATCAATTTTTGTTTTCTAAATAATGATGATAAACGTGAGAAATCAAAATTGAACTTTGATTCTCACGTGATGATGACTGGTTTAATTCAAAAATAATAATAATCACAATTTTTTTTAATTTTATTCCATACAATTCAAGGAATATAATATTGGCCTAAATTCGGGATACAGATTTGGAACAATCACTAAATCCCAGATATAGGGATTAAGCCAAATTCAATCAATTAACAATTAATACAAAATAGTAGATTTTTTTATTTGTATCCGTAAACAAAATTACATACTGATTCAATCTACTATTCCATGTATTAACAGTGTTTCAATCTGAAAACATGAATAAATTAACAATTAATATATAATAGCAAATTTCGATTTGTATCTATAATTCCAAAATTACATAAGACATCAATATGCTATTCACTGAATTAATAATGATTCACAAAAATCCAAACCCATATTTTATATGAAAAATAAACATGGCTCCGATACCAATTGAATGGGTTTATTTGTATAGATTAACAATTCAGATATGTAAATAACGAATAACTCAATTGCAGAAATAAATTAGGTTTTCAGTTATACCTGGAAAAGAGAAGAATCCCGTACCTTTGAAACCTTGGTGTTCTTAAGTAAATCCTAACCATCGATTCTTGAATACAGCTTGGTCTGTATTGTATCAAGAATACTTCTCCTTTATACTAGGTGTTTTTTGTTCTTGAACAAAAGTGTATCAAATAAGGTCAAGAAAGCTGGAATTTATAGGCTACAATAGAAACTCCTAGGAGAATTCGGATTGCATCTCCTGATGGGCTTAGGACTCCTATATTCAACCCATAACAAACATCCAAGCCCATCAATAATAATTCAGTCAACTATAGAATTTGTTAGGATCGGGGTAGTGTTTAGAAGGGGGTTGAATAAACACTAGATTCAATTTCAATTTTACTTAGTTTGCTGCAGACTGTTTGGTACTGCAGTAGCTTCTCAATTTGTTGCAAGTCAGCAGACACTGATTATAGTGCAGAAGACGTCTGCTGGACTTGTGAGTAGTAATAACTGAATGGTAAATTGCAGTAAGTAAATGACACAAATATTGTTTCTGGAAGTTCGAAGCACAACGCTTCTACGTCTCCCCTTCTTCCTTTGCAGGAAGGTTACACTAGAAGACTTTGGTTTACACTTTACAGTATACAACCTCCTTAAGCACTCACACAGCTCGGCCTAAATTCCTAGCAATCACAACTTTCTAAGTTGTTTACAATGTATTCTATAACACTCACACTAGATATAAAACTATTTTGCTTCGAGTGTTCTTTGAGCAGCAGACTCAGTTGCAATTAATTTTTCAAGATTACAGTAGTAGTTCTTTGCTGCTCTTGCTGAAATTTCAGAGAATCTCAATGAAACGATTAGCTTGACTTTAATTTTTGTCTTGTGTTTGATCAGATGGTTCAGCTAACATCTTCATTCTTCACTTAGATGTATTTATAGATACAGTAGTCTAACGACAACTTTTCTATATTTGGAAGAGATCAATTTCCTATCTTCATTCCAAATTCTGATTGTCTTCTTTCCAATTTTGTTAAGCAACGGCTCTTTTATTCTGACGCTAATGGTGGCGATGATATAGCAAGGTGCGGCGCTCTGTTGTACCTTTGTCAGAATAAATTGTACTTATTTTGTCTTGTTGCCTTGTGCGTTTGCTGGATAGTTAGACGTCTACTAGTATTCTTCTTTCAATGAGCATTCATTCTTCTGTACTCGGTAGATATACACTCTTGATATCTTTACACTCGGTAGATGTCTTTGTCCAGTAGATGTCTGTGTTCGGTCCATCCTGTAGATGTTTGTATCCGGTAGATGTCCGTGCGGTAGATATCTATCCGGTAGATGTTTGTATCCGGTAGATGTCCGTGCGGTAGATGTCTATCCGGTAGATGTCTGTCCGGTATATGTCTATCCGGCAGATGTTTGTAATCACCAAAACTTATAAATGTTTTCCCAACAATTTCCCCCTTTTTGGTGATGACAAAACTCAGCACTGGAGACTCTAGCTTGATTATATTGAACAGTAACTCCTGTTAAGACTTGAAAACAAAACAACGTAGACTTGCAATTTGTTAGATAGATAAGCAGATTACAAGTAGTAATCAAACTGAGTATTTAAAAGAATGTCATTTTATTTCAAATGAATTCTGATTACATCGTACATCTTACAAATCTTTCAGCAAACCTACTTCTACAATCTATTCAAGTGGGTAAAGACAACTTGAAAAACATAGCCAGTGTGGAATTATCCGAGCCAGCTAGTTTTAGAGTTGTTGACAAAGGGAGGGGGAGAGAAAGTGCATACAGAGTGTCTTAGAACAAAAGAAAACCTAGAAAATCAACTTTATCTTCAAAGTAGTCCTCTGTTCATTTATCAAGGTCTCTGTCTTTAATGAAAATTCTTTGTCTTCTCCCTTTTTGTCATCAGCACCCATGCATCGGCTGTTCAAATTCCAGGCTGGTGGAGAAACCAGGACTGGTCCAGGAAGTTAGAGCTAGCAGAGATGGGTTAGATAAGTAATCAACCCATGGAGGGTTGATTTATATAAGTAACGAATCCATGAATATGTGTTGTAGATAAGTTGCAAGACTAGTAAGGGTCTAGTTAAGAGTAGCATGATTGATGAGTTGAGTTGGAGGAACTAGCATGCTATTTATAGTGAAAAATTAGCAAGTTGCAGTATGAGATGTCATGTCATGTGTAAAGTAGTGTAGATAAAAAAAAATAAGAAATGACAGAATCATGAAGATTTATAATAAACAGATAAGAGTTAACAAAAGAAGACAAAGAAAATGTTACTGTTTTCTCCCAAACAAATGCTTGGAGTAGTCACGGGTGGAAGATGGTGTCTCAGCAGGAGGTTGTCGTGGACTGTGGGACCGTTGCTGGGAAGGAGGTCTTGACCGACTGGGCTCTTCAGCAGCAGCAGAGGATGGTTGTGATGGATCCAGTTCTCGTCGATGCGAGAGAGCAAGTCCGCTGGACTCCGGTAGGTGTCTAGTGGATTGAGGAACAGCTGGGAGACTGTTGCTCAAATCTTATATTTGTGAAGCGAAAAGCTGCATGCATATTAGCCAGCTGATCAGACAGTGCTTTCTTGGCATCCTCAATTTTGTCTTCAAGTGCTAGAGAGGAGGCAGTATGAAGAGATTCAATGTGCTGGTTAATCTAAAGACGAGCTTGCCCTATCCGAGAGAAAGAATCAACAAAAGCATCCACAAAAAACCTTTGGAGCCTGGTTACGATAGTCTTCAGATGGCTTATGTCAAGATAAACCTGCTGGAACTGTGAGTCAGTATGCTGCTGGTGACTCCCAATAATGAAACTAGCAGTGCGTTCTTCTTGTTTCAGTTTGTTTACATCACTGGCTAGCTCAGAGATTACATTGGATAGATACACCAATTGATCAGCAATACTTGGAGGCCCTTCAAGAGGAATGTGAGTGGGAAAGTCGAAGAAGTCCTCAGGAGGATCATGTTCCAAGGATTGATCCAGGGCATCCGTTTGAGTTTCAACAATTGTGGTGACGACGCCGGGAGGACCAACAATATCAACAGTGGGCAAAATAGCAGATGAAGTAGCTGCAGTGGGTGGTGCAGCAGGCATGACGGTTTCGATGACATCTATGCCAGTAGCAGCGATTTACAGCTCATCTGTAGAGGACTGAGTATTGTCAGCAGAATTTTTTGAGGACTTGCTAGAATCATCATTATCTGAGTAGACGGTAACTTTATGAACCACAGTCTGAATGATAGTGTCGACATTGATAGGATCAACATCCAGCACTTGTAGAGGTGATCACTGACAGAACCTGGGGCAGAGGTGATAAGCGGTTCAGGGGTAGGAGCGGTGAGGGAATGATCTACCATAGAGACTTCAGCTGGGGCGGTAGGAACTATGTCCAAGTCAGTAGGAGCTGGGCTTTCGTCTCTTGGGAGAGCAGAGCACGAGTGTAGACCTATTGAGATTCTGAGATCATGAAGATCAGTCTCAGCCATGTCAAGCTTGGGTCCTAAGGCATTGAGAACAACCCTATCGTGATTTGCTGGCAGTCAATGTTAAACTGCTGGAGCCTCGAGTGAACAAGACCATGAAGTTCTCCCACATTATTCATCATGCGGAAGACATCACGAAGCTTTAGACTCTTCTCTGTGTCAGTTAGCTGAAGATAGGCAAGGATGAGGTTCTCATCCAGTCGTGCCCATTCAAAAATGGGAGAGAAATCATTGAAGTGAATTTTGAGACGCGCCTCCACCCATCGATCAAATATTGCAAGCTACGATTGCATATTGGCTTCTACTTCAGCCATAAACATTTGTATTTCAAACGCGACTGGGGTTGACACTGGTCCCATAACCGCTTTGCCCTTTCTAGTGGTAGTGTCCTTAGGGTGACAGTAAGGACAGAGAGACTTTGGTTGTCGGAAGCTGATAGAGCCGGGTTCTTGGTGAGAACTCACAATTTTGGAGGAGTGGTCAGTAGGAGCGGTTGGTTCAGTGAGTACCCTGGCCAAGGAGGCAGCTGATGTAGTTGGTTCCTCCGGTGGAGGATTTTTGGGACTTATCTCCCTAGAAGTTGTGGTAATTGCTGCTAGAACTGCAGTAGAGATAGTATCAGCAGCAGTTGAAGTAGCAGCAGTAACTTGCTGCTTGAGGACAGCAGGAGCCCTTTTTTTGGTTCTTGGCTTTTTAGAGGGGGAGGGGGGGGGGGGGGGGGGGAGGTGATGACTCAGCAGATTCGGATATCGTCTGGTCAGAGTCACTCATTACTTGAGTTGTCCGCCGCTTCATCAGACCAATTTCTCTACCAACTCGTTGGCGGTGAAGTTGAAGATATTTGGTTGTGACGAGCTTTCCCGGATGAAGAGTGGATAGAGCCCTCGCCTGAATATGTTTACTGTCAAAAATGCGGCTGAGAGGAAGAGCAAAGCCCGATTGACCCTTCCCTGATGTCACTAGTCCAGTAAGAACCTGAAAAAGGACGACTGACCAATTTACATCTAGCCCTTTGACAATGGCACTCATAACATCAAACTTCTCTGGGGTGATGACATCAAATGATCCAGCTTTGTACAACAGAACTTTGGAGATGACATCAAATTGGCGAAAATGGCTCCTCATTAAATCTTGTTAGGATCGGTCCGGAGTGTTTAGAGGGGGGGGGGGGGGTGAATGAACACTACTTCTAAAATTTAATCCCTTGTGATTTCTTTCGGATTAGTGAAAGATATCTGTTTCTTAATCAACTCTTTTATAGAACAGGCCACTGA
Organism: Haberlea rhodopensis; assembly: GCA_907163345.1. Classification (NCBI taxonomy): domain Eukaryota; kingdom Viridiplantae; phylum Streptophyta; class Magnoliopsida; order Lamiales; family Gesneriaceae; genus Haberlea; species Haberlea rhodopensis. The sequence goes on along the minus strand of CAJQUN010000427.1, from coordinate 396,733 downwards.
ATGTATATGTGCGGAACAGTCTGATCTTATATTTGTAAGAGCGGCTCGATGTCTTGAATGAAAGAACAAGCGCAGAAAGACAAGAACACAGAAAATGTTTCTGGAAGTTCGAAGGTGGTGTAATCCTTCTACGTCTCCCCTTCTTCCAATTAAGAGAGGTTTATACTAGAAGACTTTGATTTATACAATCCTGTTGTACAAACCTGATTCAGGCTGGATTTACCCCACTACCAGTCTGAAACTCCTAGTCACTTGATCTGTTCAGACACTCTCTGTCTGACAGTTACAATTTGTTTCTCACTTCTGTTTTTCAATACAGACTACACAAGATGCGCATAGTGATCCTAAATGATCAAATATTACAAAGTAATCGTGCTTAAGAATAATTTCAGCTCGAGAGCTTCTGAGCTTGTAAGCTTGTGCTGATTTGCTTTCTTGTGCGTTTTTCGATTGATCAGTCTCTCGTGTCCTTGTATGTCTGTGTGTCGTCCTTTCTGTATTGTTGTTGCATCCTTTTATAGTTGCATGTACCAACGACATTATTTCCCTTAATGTGCAACTCTTGACTCTGCTTATTCTCTGAGTAAGCTACAGTCTTCTTCTTCAGGATACTTGCCGTTCTGGTTCATGCTTTCGGCGACTGTCAGGTAAGCTCTTCTTTGTCTTCTTACCTTTTATGGCAATCTTCAGTCTTTGGTCCTTTGTAGCATTAATTACGACATTAAATGCTACAATAAATAGCCGTTAATGATTCGGACTGAAGAGCCAATCTTTATACATCCTTGACTGCTCTGATCTAATAAAGATTGAGATCGATCTGAAGCTTTGATCTAGTCAGTATGATATCCATCGATCCGGTCTGATATGTGATATGTCTTATCAGCTTGTTCTGTTTTGAGCTATCGATCTGGTCAGTCTGATTACCTTCGATCCGGTCTGATATGCTTTGTCATCTTATCAGCTTGATCTGTTTTGGGCGATCGATCTGGTCAGTATGATTTCTCTCGATCCGGTCTGATATGTTTTGTCATCTTTAAAATCTCATCGATAAGGTTCGGAACCCCTTTTTGATGATGACAAAACCTAGCTTCCAAGTCTTTTTAACCAGTCTGATAAGTACTCTGAAGCGTATACTTTCGGATCGATTACTTCTTCTTGTTCAAAATAAATGAACATAGTTAAGTTGGATCGATTAAGTCTTTTATTATTAAGCCTTTTAGTTTAGTTCAAAATAAATGAACAAGGACTTAACAAAGAAAGATTTTCTTTATTGATCAACAGTCTTGCATACAGACAGTCTGAATATATAAACAATCTATTTTCTTGAAGACTGAGACTGATGCGGCTTGAAGTCTTTTTTCTTTTCCCCCTTTTTGTCAGCAGCAATCTCTTGGAAAAAATCTACAACTTGTGCTAGCTGAGCGCTGATGGCGTCAAGACGAGTATCTTGAGCGCGAAGGGAGTTGGCGACGGATGCTCTGACTTCAGTGGCCAGCTCGATCTGCTCTTTTCTCAGGCTGTTCTTATAAGTGGCTTGCTGAGAGAACAAATCGTTCAGTCCTCGCTGAAGGCTGCCGATACTGGCTGTCATCTTCTCTTTGAATGAATCAAAGTCCAAAGCTGTAAGCCTCTGACCTTGATGAACTTCTAGAACACGTTGAGAGAGTGACATGCAGTTGTCAGATAGGTGCCGAAGAGTCTTTGCCAGAGATGGAGGTGCATCAGATTGTCGGCTTGGAGAGTGATCTGATGACGAGAAAGCATGATCATCTTCTTCAGTAATCGGCACAAGTGAAGATACAGCAGCTTGGTGACTTTCGGACCGGATCAAGGTGACCAGATCCGAAGAAAATTCTTGTAATAAAGCCATATCTTCATCTGAGTGGACTGGAGGAGTGCTGGGTCTGGAAGGCTCCTCAAGTTGTAGAGCTGCAACAACAGTGGATACCACCAGATCCGGATCGACGAACTCTGGTGCGCCAACTGTTGCAAGTTCTGCGGTTGGACTGATGTGAACGTGGGAGTCTGACGATCCCAATGGAATAGATGTTGTTGGATAGTCCAACAAAACATTCAGTGGTTCATCTTCTGTAGCAGACGGAGCATTAGGCAATGGCTGCTCCGCTGTCTGATCTGCTACTATGTCTGCAGTCTGATCTGCTTCGCGATCTGCTGTCTGTTCTCCTACTCGATCTGCAATCTGTTCTGCTGCTCCAGAGGGAATAACCTCAAAGAAAGGTTCTGCCAGAGTCTTGCTGGCAGAGGGATGATCCGGGCTGGTTGCTGGAGTGGATATGCTGAGTTTCTGTCGTTGAAATTGGACGGCTAACTGGAGAGCATGAATATCCATCTCTAATTGAGCAATAACAGCCCCATCATCTCTGGCAGTTTGAACATTCGGATCGAAGTTCGCTTTCTTAGCAGTTAAGAGCAGAGTCGCCAGTCTGAATCTTTGAGTGGCCTTGAATAGCTCTTTGCGCTGCACAGCAAGCCGAACATCATCGGTCTCTGTTCCCTTCAGAAAATTTTCTTCCATTTTTTGAAGGCGTTTGAGTTTGCCGAAGAACATCTCAATGTGGTTGATCGTTCTGTATTCGACGTACTCATCAAAAACCACAATGAGCTCCTTCACTTTCTCTTCAACGTCCTCCATAGCAATATCAATTGCTGTCTGTGCTGCAGATTTGGGCTTAGAGGAAAGTGGTTCGGAGAGAATGGTTTTGCCCTTGCCGGTGGAGGGAGGGGACTTGATCCCGGATTGGGTATAGTCTCCCAACTCAGTGATAACAATCCCTTTCACCACGGGAATGGCAGAGGGGACTCGGATAGTTACATTTGGTGCAGTGGTTGAAGTGGTTGAGATTTGGGTTGTAGGTTGGGGTGCAGGGGTGGCTTTTGTTGGGGGCAATATGGGTAAGGCTTTTGGTTTGGTAATCTGGGTTCTTGGCTTTTTGGGAAGAGGCTTGGCTGGTGGCGAGGGGGCAGACTGAGTTTCTTCAGAGTCAGTCTGGATGGTTAACTTTCGCTTGACTCGTGGTTTTCGAGCAGCAGCCTGGGCTTCTCCCTCCTCAATCTTGACAGCCACCAGATCGGTGGGAGTAGGTGGAGCACTCTTGGACTTCAGCAGTGCTAGTCCTTTGGAGTTGAGAATCTTGAAGGGACTCAGAGCAGACTGCTTCCCTAGCTCAATGTCCAAAGTTTCTAGGAGCTTGCTGAGAGGAACAGCGAAGCAGACGGCCTGTTTGGAGGCGATCACTGTTTCCATCAGAACTCCAAAAAGAATCACGGACCAGTTCATCTTCTGTCCGGAAACAATAGCAGCCATGGCCCTGAAATTCTCGGCAGTGACGGCGTCAAAACTCCCAGCTTTGCCCAATAATGGCTTGCCCACAATTTCGCATAGCACCTGGAAATGAAATAGCATTTCCTTCTTTTTGAATGAGGGCTGCAGGCGATGGCCAAAAATAGAAATCTTCCCCTGAAGAGTTGTGAGAGAGGCTTGAGGAATCTGCCCAAACTCAGTCAGTCCGGAGTTGGGTAGACCAAAGGTCTTGGCCAGCGTCATCGGCGAGATTTCAAAAGTTTTCCCCTGTCAAACAGATGTGGAGATGAATGATTTCTGGGATATGGCATTGGCGAACAGTTCATGAATCTCCGACTCGTAAACCACTGTGCCACACTCCAAAAAGTTTCTCAATCCAGACGATTCCAAAGCTTGGAAAATGGAAACCATCTCTGAATCTTCAGCCCTGTAAATGTCATTGAACTCAACGGAGAGAGAGTTGTGAGTGATGGTAGCCATTGGAGAAAAATGGAAAAAATATACGAAAAGTTTTGAGGGAAGATGAGAAAGTTAGAGAGCAGACAGGTGGTAAATGGTAAAAAGTGAATGAAAATGAAATGTTCAGCCCGCTAAATAAGAGAGAGAAGACACGTGTCTTAATCTCGAAGACTGATAAATAAATAATTCAAAATAAACGGTCAGGATAGAAGAAAGATAAGGTGGTTAAAATGCAATCAGTCCGGGCTGTTATTTGTTTTAAATAAATACAAAGTAAAAGATTTATTGTCCAGACAGATCATAGGATAACATCAGATTGACATAGATCGGTCTGAAAGTTCGGACCGGTCTGTGTCTTTCTAAACATTGTATTATCGATCTGTGCCAACAAAATTCTTTAAGCGCGAGAAGAAGAGAACATCTAAACTATTAAGATAAGTCAATTAATCCAAGAATTTGACGGAAATAATTAAACTTAGCCTCAGGGAGTGGTTTGGTGAAGATCTCTGCTGCTTGCTGCTCTGTTGAGATGTGCTCGATCCGAATCTCCTTTTTGCCAACATGATCTCGAATAAAATGATGTCTTATATCAATATGCTTTGTTCGAGAGTGCAGAACTGGATTATATGTTATAGCGATTGCACTTGTGTTGTCGCAAAATATCGGAGAGTCAACAGCTTGGATGCCATAGTCTTTGAGCTGGTGTTGAATCCAGAGCATTTGAGTGCAACAGCTTCCAGCGGCAAGATATTCTGCTTCAGCTGTAGATGTGGCAATTGATGTTTGCTTCTTACTGAACCAAGAGATCAATCTTTCACCTAGAAATTGACATGTTCCACTGGTGCTTTTACGATCAATCTTACAGCCAGCGTAGTCTGCATCTGAATATCCGATCAAGCTGAAGTTAATCTTTGGAGTACCAAAGACCAACGTTCTGAGATCCTTTCAAGTATTTCAGAATACGCTTAGCAGCAATAAAATGTGATTGCTTTGGTTCTGACTGAAATCTGGCGCACATACAGACTGAGAACATAATATCAGGCCGGCTCGCTGTAAGATATAAGAGCGATCCGATTAGTCCTCTGTACATAGTTACTTCGACTGCCGTTCCCCCCTTCGTCTTTGTCTAACTTTATTGTAGGACTCATTGGAGTGGATGCAGTTGAGCATGTTTCCATTCCGGATCTCTTAAGCAGCTCTTTGGTATACTTGGTTTGGTTGATGAAAATTCCATTGCTGAGCTGTTTGACTTGGAGACCCAAAAAGAATGAGAGTTCTCACATCATGCTCATCTCAAACTGTCCCTGCATCAACTTGGAAAATTTCTCGCATAATTTGGGGTTAGTTGACCCAAAGAATATATCATCAATATAAATCTGAACCAACAGGGTATGTTCCCCCTTAATAAATTTAAAGAGAGTTTTATCTACTGAGCCGATCTGAAAGTCATGGTTCAGCAGAAATTGAGATAGAGTGTCATACCAGGCCCTTGGTGCTTGTTTCAGACCATATACTGCTTTATTCAGTAGATATACATGATTAGGGAATGAGTGGTTCTGAAATCCATGAGGTTGCTCAATGTAAACTTCCTCCTGAAGCTTACCATTAAGAAATGCGCTCTTGACGTCCATCTGGTATACCTTGAAGTCTTTAAAGGCAGCATATGCAGGAAAGATTCTGATTGCTTCAAGTCTGGCGACTGGTGCAAAAGATTCATCGAAGTCAATTCCTTTTTCTTGTCGGAATCCTTGTGCCACCAGTCTGGCCTTGTTTCTAACCACAGTTCCATCTGCGTCCAGCTTGTTTCTGAAAACCCATCTGGTTCCCATAACAGGCAGATCGCTTGGTCTGGGGGTTAGACTCCAAACTTGATTTTGTTCGAATTGATTAAGCTTTTCTTGCATTGCCTTAATCCAGTTGAAATCAGTCAGAGCTTCATCGATCTTCTTAGGTTCCAGAGTTGAGATGAAAGCAGCATGAGTGAACTCATCCATCATCTGTCCTCTGGTTCTAATCGGTGCAGAGGGACTTCCAATCACTAGATTAGGTGGATGCCTCTTAGTCCATCGATAGCTTGACTCTGGATTGTTTGGTCCAGCCGGATGAGTAGTAGTAGCGGTATGATCAGCATCTGCTTTGATATGAGAGTTTGGATCATCCGGATCGGCTCGATCTGAAGAAGCTTCATTGCCTTGATCCGGTCTGGCTGGTACTTCAGGTTCTGGTGGTGTGATATCCCCGAAAAGATTAATTGCAATTTGGTGCATTAATTGTGTTTATTATGATTAATTATGGTAGTAATTAATTATGTGTTGGAGTTATTATGTGGAAATGCTTAGTCACATGTTAGAGTGACCTGGGATAGCATTTCAGGGTGCATGTTGGGTATGTTGGGAATTATGGTTGGAAGCATGATTTATTTACCTTGGTTAGCAATTAATTAGAAATCATGTGTTTAATTGATATTTTGATGCATTTGGTTTAATGCTTTGGAAAATATCATGTTGGGGTGTTTTATACACCATGGAATATTTTGGGTTTACATTTTAATAAACTCACCTTTTATACCCAACCACACCTCATCCACTTTCACTTTACCAAAAAATCAAATCCACAAACCCTTCCCTTCCAATTTTCGAGCTCAAGCTTGGGGGTGAAGAGAAACCTTTCAAAAATCTTGATTTGTGGAGATTGTTGGGTGATTTGAGATCCCCAAGAGGTATGGATACCTCATGGTTAATTTTGTAAGGTTTTATTTAAGTTTGGGTTGGTTTTGAATGGTTTTAAAATGGGTTTTTGTTGGGTTGTTGTGGGTTTGGTTATATGTTGGATTTATACTTGTTTTGAAGTATATTTTGGTGGTTTTTGTTGTTTAGATGTTGTTGGTTTGTTTGGTTAAGTGTTGGTATGGATTGGAAGAAATTTTGGGAACAAAAATGGTGAAAAACGCATGTCTGCGCGAGGCGATCGATCGCCTGAAAAGAGGCGACCGATCGCCAAGAGGCAGTGGGCTTTTTACGGGTTAGGCGATCGATCGCCTAAAATGAGGCGACCGATCGCCGAGAGGGCAGTGGCCAAATCAAAGGGATGGCGATCGATCGCCATGTTTGAGGCGACCGATCGCCGTAGTGTAAATTTTGAGGCGACCGATCGCCTGGGTGAAGCGATCGATCGCCGCCTGTGGAATTTTGGAAAATGGTTTATTTTGTCAAATTTTTGGTATTTGGCTATTATTTGGCTTCTAATATGGGGTTGTGTGATTGTGTAGAACCATCCCAGGTAGCAACGCAACCGAGGAACTGAAGCCAGATCAATTCCACTTTTGGAAAGGTACGCAGTGGACGTACGGGCACCCCAACGGTACATGTATCTTATATACTTATTGTTATGCATTGTGGATGCAAGTATATATGTGGTATTGCATAGTGGATGCAAATACATGTTATGCATGATGTTTATAGATGCATATGATTATTGGTGCATATCCCATGAGTCGTGGTCATCCCTTGATGATTTTAATGCTTGCGGTTTGGTTCCGCTAAATGTGAAGCGAGGGGTGGGAGCGCCGCATGTCACATTTGAGCGTGGTTATCATATAGGACGAGGAAAGGGTATTTGCCGCTCAATGAGAGGCGAGGGGTGGGAGTCCCGCAGTCCATTGAAGCGAGGTTATCCTATGCCGTCTATATGTAAATAAGCGAGGGGCATTAAAATACATTGTGATGGACAGACTAGGGATTGAGGATCAGTATTTGGTATTGATGAAATGGTATATGTTCATGACATGTTTGGACCATTTAAAATAATCTGTTGATTATACTCATGAGTTATGGTACAGGGACAACCAAACGGGAAGCGTTTGAAATGCATGGGGAAAACAGGAAGTGTTTTATTATGATTATGCATTTACGCTTTATCTTCATATTGTGTTGAATATGAATGATTATTATTGCTCATGTTTGGGGGTTGTCCTTGTAGGTACCTTTTTGGCATGATAGAAGGGCTTGAACGGGTTGAGATGGTGAGCTTTTGAGGATGCTTTTTGGGACTTGAAGGACGGGATTATTTGGATAGTATCTACTCTAGGAGTAGTATAAAACTATAATTGAACTTTCATTGATTGGAATGTAATTAATCCTTTTTGGTAGTCCTCATTTTGGCATGTAATGCTTAAGCTCATAAACTCAACACGTTATTTCTCACTCTGATCATTTATATTAGCTCTATTATGCCTTGATTCCGCACTTAAGGATTAGGGTCCTTACATTAGTGGTATCAGAGCAGTGGTTAGAGAACCCGGGAACGAGTGAAGGGTAGCCTTAGCATGTTTGGCTAGGTGCTTACATTTGAAGCATGTTTATGCATGTGGTGCATATTGATGTATATTCTGTTATACTAACATGCGTATTCTCATTCCTGTTATCTAACGGCATAACATATATACTGCTTTGGAATTGTTGTTAACATTCGTATTACAGCATGGCTGCTAATGAGGAAGTTGGAGATATTGGTAGTGTGAACGCAAGCGTCGGGCAAGTGAACCCTCTACCTCCACCGGCCGTAGGCATGGAACCAGTGGTTCAGTTATTGCTACCGGGTGAGATTAGCTTGACGCAATTTCTGTCTTACCATCCGCCCCGGTTTGAGGGGACAGAGTCCGGAGAAGAGGCTGAAGAGTGGTTGGAAAGACTTGAGCAGATCTTTGTATCGGCTCCTTGTGCTGTGACAGCTTGGCTGAGGCTGGCGGAGTTTCAATTAGCCAAGAAACCTCTGATGTGGTGCAGAAGCACAGTAATGGAAATGAGAGCACTGGGTGCTGTGATTGATTGGACACTCTTCAGGACTAGGTTTCTGAATCGGTACTTCTCCGCTGCGGCGAGACAGACGAAGGAGGATGAATTTACAAGTCTGAAGCAGGGGAACATGACAGTGGCAGACTATGCCACACGATACTCTTCGTTGCTGAGGTACGTTCCCCACATTGCCACCAGTGGGCACGCTAAGATGAGGAACTTTATGAAGGGGTTGCGACCGGAGCTCTATGACCGGGTTATTACCAATAACCCAACTTCTTTTGATGATGCTCTCACGAGGGCGGAGCTTGCTGAGCTAGGGGTGGGAGCTTACTCCAATGATATGCCACCACCGGTACCGCAACAGAGGCAGACTAGTGACAGCTTGAGGCCTCGGGGTGAGCCATTTAAACCCCGTGGTGCCTCTTCATCTTTGCGGTATGGTGGATAGAAACACTTTGGCCAGAAACAGGATGGCAAGAAGGGCAATTGGTCGGCCAATCGAGGATCTTCGCAAGGGGATAGGCCGGGAGAGCCGAGGTGCAACAATTGTGGAGGGCCACATTCTTCAAACAAGTGTCCTGCATGTTATATTTGTGGCAAGATGGGCCACATCGCTCGGTATTGCCCCACACGGGGAGGACAGTCTGAGTTCCAGGGCAACAGGCCGAGGTTTGAGGATAGGACAGTGCAGCAGAGGCAGCAGTTTGGGCCTCGACCATCGGGAGGTCAGACAGTAGGACCACCCCACGGACAGGTGTATGCACTGACCAGGGAGCAGGCCCAGGCAGCCCCATAGGAGGTGATTGCCGGTACGTGCCATTTATTTACGTACCCTGCTTTTATTTTGATCGATACAGGTGCCTCCCATTCTTTTGTATCGGTGGGTTTTGTGGAAAGACACCATATGCGCACGTCTCCTTTACCCACGCCTCTCCTTGTCTCGACACCCACTGGAAGGAATGTTGTTGCTGATCAGTTTATGGCAGACTGCCTCATTTATTTTGAGGGCAACGAGTTGATGTCATATTTAATTGTGCTGGGTATGTCAGACTTCGACTGCATCTTGGGTATTGATGTTCTGAACAGATATCAGGCAGTGGTAGATTGTCGACAGAGGACAGTGAAGTTCAGACCTGAGTTGGGCAGTCAGTGGACTTTCTATGGCAACGGTTCTCGTGCGAAGATTCCGTTGATTTCAGCGATCAAGATGACTCAGTTGTTGGAACGTGGACACACGGGTTATCTCATTTATGCCATGGACACGTCTGGGAAGAGTAAAGAATTGAAAGTTGAGGATGTGCCAGTAGTGGCAGAGTTCGCTGATGTATTCCCAGAAGAGATCCCAGGATTCCCACCGGCTAGGGAAGTCGAGTTTGGGATCGAGCTGTTGCCAGGGACATCAGCTATTTCTCGTGCACCTTATAGGATGGCACCGGCTGAGTTGAGAGAGTTGAAAGAACAGTTGCAGGATCTCTTGGACAAGGGATATATACGCCCGAGCGTGTCGCCATGGGGCGCACCAGTTCTCTTTGTGAAAAAGAAGGACGGTTCGATGCGGTTGTGCATCGATTACCGGCAACTGAATAAGGCTACAGTGAAGAACAAGTATCCTCTTCCAAGGATTGACGATCTGTTTGATCAGTTGCAAGGTACCAGGGTGTATAGCAAGATTGATTTGAGATCCGGGTATCATCAGATTCGGGTCAGAGAGGAAGATGTGCAGAAGACAGCGTTCCGGACCCGATATGGACATTATGAGTTCCTAGTGATGCCGTTCGGCGTGACGAATGCTCCAGCAGTCTTCATGAGTCTGATGAACATAGTGTTTCAGCAGTATCTTGATCAGTTCGTCATTGTGTTTATTGACGATATTCTTATCTACTCCCGGAGTGAGGAAGAGCATGTGAAACACTTGAGGACAGTGCTTCAGATTCTCAGAGAGCATCAGTTATATGCTAAGCTCAGTAAGTGTGAATTTTGGCTGAGCAGTGTAGTGTTTCTGGGGCATGTCATATCGAGCAGCGGGATATCTGTAGATCCCAAGAAGATTGAGGCTGTGATGGAGTGGGCTGCCCCCACTTCTGTGCCAGAGATTCGGAGTTTTCTTGGTTTGGCCGGGTATTATCGGCGCTTTGTCGAGGGCTTTTCGAAGATTGCCAAGCCGCTGACTCAGTTGACCCAGAAGGGAGTGCCTTTCTTTTGGTCAGAAGCTTGTGAGGAGAGCTTCCAGGAGTTGAAGCACCGGTTGACGACGGCGCCAGTGTTAGTGATCCCTACGGAGAACTCCAGATTTGTTCTGTATACTGATGCATCGCTGCAGGGCCTTGGATGTGTCCTGATGCAAGATAAGCATGTGGTAGCTTATGCGTCGAGGCAGTTGAAGCCGCATGAGACCAGATATCCAGTTCATGACTTGGAATTGGCGGCTATCATCTTCGCCCTGAAGATCTGGAGAAATTACTTATATGGTACTTCATTCACCATATACACGGATCACAAGAGCCTCAAGTTTTTATTCACTCAGGCAGAGCTGAACATGAGGCAGAGGAGATGGATGGACCTACTCATGGACTATGATTGCGAGATAGAGTACCATCCGGGGAAAGCTAATTTGACAGCAGACGCTTTGAGCCGGAAGGTGAGGAGTTCTGCTGAGGACGTCATTCAATTGTCGGCTATGATGACCTCTTATTGCCATCTGGGCTATGATTTTGACATAGATGCATCGCCTGTGTATGTGTCGACTCTGTTAGCCGAGCCAGACATCTATGAGAACATCAGGAGAGCTCAGAGGTCAGATGATGCGGTTCAGAGGTGGTTATCTTTAGTACATCTTGGTCAGCCAACGAAGTTCAGAGTGGCCGATGACGGGTCTTTGAGATTGGGTGACCGTTGGGTGGTTCCGAGTACGCCGGAGTTGCGTAAAGGAATCTTGGAGCTGAGCTCACAGTAGCAGACTTAGCATCCACCCAGGCGGGAAGAAGATGTACAGAGATCTGCGTGGTCATTTTTGGTGGAAAAGGATGAAATCAGATGTCGTCGCTTTTGTAAAGAGGTGTTTGATCTGCCAGCAGGTTAAGGCAGAGAGGCAGAGACCTGGCGGCGAGTTGAGAAGCTTGGAGATACCGAAGTGGAAGTGGGAGCACATTTCCATGGACTTCGTGACTCATTTGCCGAGGAGTGCTTCAGGCTTCGATGCTATTTGGGTGATTGTGGATCGATTGACCAAGATGGCTCATTTTATCCCCTATAGCATGACTTTCACATTTTTGAGGATGGCGCAGTTGTATATTAGAGATGTGGTGAGATTGCATGGGATCCCCGTTTCCATAGTGTCAGATCGAGATCCGCGATTCACATCTCATTTCTGGGAAGGCCTTAGCCTTGGGAACGGAAGTCAGATTGAGTACTGCTTATCATCCTCAGACGGATGGCCAGACCGAGCGCACTATTCAGACGCTCGAGGACATGTTGAGAGCTTGTGTTTTGGAGTTCGATGCCTCTTGGCAGGATTCAGTGCCTTTGGTAGAGTTTTCGTATAACAATAGCTACCAGGCGAGTATTCAGATGGCTCCGTTTGAAGCTCTTTATGGCAGACGGTGTAGATCACCCTTGTGTTGGGATGATTTGGACCGCAAATCGGTCGGAGGACCGGAGTTGATTCGGGAAATGGAGGAAAAGATAAAGTCGATAAGGCAGAAAATGAAAGCGGCTCAGGACAGACAGGCAGCTTATGCGAATAAACGGCGGAGACCGTTGGAATTTCAGTTGGGAGATAAGGTCTTTTTGAAGATCTCGCCTTTCAGAGGCGTTGTGCGATTTGGGATGCGCGGGAAACTGTCTCCGAGGTATGTTGGACCGTACGAGATTTTGCAGCGCATTGGCACCTTAGCTTACCGACTGGCTTTGCCGCCTTCTTTATCTGGGATACATGATGTGTTTCATGTATCGATGCTGCGGAAATATGAGCCGGATCCGTCTCATGTGTTACAGCCTTCCGAAGTTCAGTTAGAATCAGATGTGTCTTATGTGGAACGGCCTGTCAGAATTCTGGATCGAGCAGACCGCAGACTTCGGAACAAAGTGATACCTATGATCAAGGTTCAGTGGGATCGCAGGGGTGTCGAGGAGGCTACGTGGGAGACGGAGCGGCATATGGTGCAGCACTACCCGGAACTATTCTCTGGTATGTGTTTATGTTTAGTTTCCTTTTGGGGTAAGTGCATGTGATTTCGAGGACGAAATCTTATAAGTAGGGGAGTATTGTGATATCCCCGAAAAGATTAATTGCAATTTGGTGCATTAATTGTGTTTATTATGATTAATTATGGTAGTAATTAATTATGTGTTGGAATTATTATGTGGAAATGCTTAGTCACATGTTAGAGTGACCTGGGATAGCATTTCAGGGTGCATGTTGGGTATGTTGGGAATTATGGTTGGAAGCATGATTTATTTACCTTGGTTAGCAATTAATTAGAAATCATGTGTTTAATTGATATTTTGATGCATTTGGTTTAATGCTTTGGAAAATATCATGTTGGGGTGTTTTATACACCATGGAATATTTTGGGTTTACATTTTAATAAACTCACCTTTTATACCCAACCACACCTCATCCACTTTCACTTTACCAAAAAATCAAATCCACAAACCCTTCCCTTCCAATTTTCGAGCTCAAGCTTGGGGGTGAAGAGAAACCTTTCAAAAATCTTGATTTGTGGAGATTGTTGGGTGATTTGAGATCCCCAAGAGGTATGGATACCTCATGGTTAATTTTGTAAGGTTTTATTTAAGTTTGGGTTGGTTTTGAATGGTTTTAAAATGAGTTTTTGTTGGGTTGTTGTGGGTTTGGTTATATGTTGGATTTATACTTGTTTTGAAGTATATTTTGGTGGTTTTTGTTGTTTAGATGTTGTTGGTTTGTTTGGTTAAGTGTTGGTATGGATTGGAAGAAATTTTGGGAACAAAAATGGTGAAAAACGCATGTCTGCGCGAGGCGATCGATCGCCTGAAAAGAGGCGACCGATCGCCAAGAGGCAGTGGGCTTTTTACGGGTTAGGCGATCGATCGCCTAAAATGAGGCGACCGATCGCCGAGAGGCAGTGGCCAAATCAAAGGGATGGCGATCGATCGCCATGTTTGAGGCGACTGATCGCCGCAGTGTAAATTTTGAGGCGACCGATCGCCTGGGTGAAGCGATCGATCGCCGCCTGTGGAATTTTGGAAAATGGTTTATTTTGTCAAATTTTTGGTATTTGGCTATTATTTGGCTTCTAATATGGGGTTGTGTGATTGTGTAGAACCATCCCAGGTAGCAACGCAACCAAGGAACTGAAGCCAGATCAATTCCACTTTTGGAAAGGTACGTAGTGGACGTACGGGCACCCCAACGGTACATGTATCTTATATACTTATTGTTATGCATTGTGGATGCAAGTATATATGTGGTATTGCATAGTGGATGCAAATACATGTTATGCATGATGTTTATAGATGCATATGATTATTGGTGCATATCCCATGAGTCGTGGTCATCCCTTGATGATTTTAATGCTTGCGGTTTGGTTCCGCTAAATGTGAAGCGAGGGGTGGGAGCGCCGCATGTCACATTTGAGCGTGGTTATCATATAGGACGAGGAAAGGGTATTTGCCGCTCAATGAGAGGCGAGGGGTGGGAGTCCCGCAGTCCATTGAAGCGAGGTTATCCTATGCCGTCTATATGTAAATAAGCGAGGGGCATTAAAATACATTGTGATGGACAGACTAGGGATTGAGGATCAGTATTTGGTATTGATGAAATGGTATATGTTCATGACATGTTTGGACCATTTAAAATAATCTGTTGATTATACTCATGAGTTATGGTACAGGGACAACCAAACGGGAAGCGTTTGAAATGCATGGGGAAAACAGGAAGTGTTTTATTATGATTATGCATTTACGCTTTATCTTCATATTGTGTTGAATATGAATGATTATTATTGCTCATGTTTGGGGGTTGTCCTTGTAGGTACCTTTTTGGCATGATAGAAGGGCTTGAACGGGTTGAGATGGTGAGCTTTTGAGGATGCTTTTTGGGACTTGAAGGACGGGATTATTTGGATAGTATCTACTCTAGGAGTAGTATAAAACTATAATTGAACATTCATTGATTGGAATGTAATTAATCCTTTTTGGTAGTCCTCATTTTGGCATGTAATGCTTAAGCTCATAAACTCAACACGTTATTTCTCACTCTGATCATTTATATTAGCTCTATTATGCCTTGATTCCGCACTTAAGGATTAGGGTCCTTACATTAGTGGTATCAGAGCAGTGGTTAGAGAACCCGGGAACGAGTGAAGGGTAGCCTTAGCATGTTTGGCTAGGTGCTTACATTTGAAGCATGTTTATGCATGTGGTGCATATTGATGTATATTCTGTTATACTAACATGCGTATTCTCATTCCTGTTATCTAACGGCATAACATATATACTGCTTTGGAATTGTTGTTAACATTCGTATTACAGCATGGCTGCTAATGAGGAAGTTGGAGATATTGGTAGTGTGAACGCAAGCGTCGGGCAAGTGAACCCTCTACCTCCACCGGCCGTAGGCATGGAACCAGTGGTTCAGTTATTGCTAACGGGTGAGATTAGCTTGACGCAATTTCTGTCTTACCATCCGCCCCGGTTTGAGGGGACAGAGTCCGGAGAAGAGGCTGAAGAGTGGTTGGAAAGACTTGAGCAGATCTTTGTATCGGCTCCTTGTGCTGTGACAGCTTGGCTGAGGCTGGCGGAGTTTCAATTAGCCAAGAAACCTCTGATGTGGTGCAGAAACACAGTAATGGAAATGAGAGCACTGGGTGCTGTGATTGATTGGACACTCTTCAGGACTAGGTTTCTGAATCGGTACTTCTCCGCTGCGGCGAGACAGACGAAGGAGGATGAATTTACAAGTCTGAAGCAGGGGAACATGACAGTGGCAGACTATGCCACACGATACTCTTCGTTGCTGAGGTACGTTCCCCACATTGCCACCAGTGGGCACGCTAAGATGAGGAACTTTATGAAGGGGTTGCGACCGGAGCTCTATGACCGGGTTATTACCAATAACCCAACTTCTTTTGATGATGCTCTCACGAGGGCGGAGCTTGCTGAGCTAGGGGTGGGAGCTTACTCCAATGCTATGCCACCACCGGTACCGCAACAGAGGCAGACTAGTGACAGCTTGAGGCCTCGGGGTGAGCCATTTAAACCCCGTGGTGCCTCTTCATCTTCGCGGTATGGTGGAAAGAAACACTTTGGCCAGAAACAGGATGGCAAGAAGAGCAATTGGTCGGCCAATCGAGGATCTTCCCAAGGGGATAGGCCGGGAGAGCCGAGGTGCAACAATTGTGGAGGGCCACATTCTTCAAACAAGTGTCCTGCATGTTATATTTGTCATAATAAATAAAAGAAATAAAGAAGTAAACAAATAAATAAATGCGTAATGAAATAAAGCGGTAAATGACAAGGATATTTGTTATAGAAGTTCGGCGATTAATCGCCTACGTCTTCTCTTCCCCGTTAGATAGCCTCCAACCGAGGTTCCACTAGAACGAAAAAGATCTTGGCCTTGAGGGCTCCAAGTTAGCCACAACACACTCTTCCCGAGTACACAAAGCTCTTCACGAGCACAATACTCTTCACGAGTACACAAAGCTCTTCACGAGCTACCAACACTCTTCACGAGTCTTCTTGGCCTTAAGGGCTCCAAGGATAGCCACAACGCATGCACCAACTTTACTTGTTGATGACTTTACAATTTCCAACTTGCTTTGGTGTTGGAGAACCTTACAATAACTCAACACACACCTTCACGGTGTACCAACACGAAGAAAACAAGACTCTATCAAAATAAAAGAATTACAAGCTCCAATACAACAACAATGTATGGAGATTGCAAAGCTATTTGAAATTTGAATTGGCAAAGCTTTGATGAAGTTTGTAGGCTTGTTTCTTGTCTTCAAAATGCTCCAAAGCATCCATATTTATAGTGTAGGAGGCCCCCTAGGCTCCTACTAGTCGTTGCTAAACATAAGGCTGAAATCACTCCTCGATCGCCTCGGACATCGCCTCGGGCAATCTCCATCGCCACCCTTTAACGGTCAAATCTGGCCCAGATCGCCTGGGGCGATCATCAATGATAAATAAACAAGGCCGTAGGTAAAGTTCTGGATCGCCTCGGGCGTTCCGTGCATCGCCTGGGGCGATCGCCCTCAAAAAATGGCCTAGGAAGCATTCTGGATCGCCTGGGGCGAGCTTGACCATCGCCTGGGGCGATCTGATCGCCAGCGTGCACACCGTGCCATCGCTTCAGTCGATGGTGCGCAACATGGCTCGGATCGCCTCAAACTATGGCTCGGATAGCCTAATACTATCTCCCAGATTTCAACACTCTCAAACTTTGTACTTTTAGACCATCTTAAGCTCGTTTCTGGGAAAGTGGTAAACATGAAAGTTGTAGCCCTTCCTCTTATCTAGGTGTGGACAAAATTTCATTGCATTTCAGTAATGATGAAGAAGTTATGCCCAAAATGCTACAATCGCTCAAACCTTGCTACAATCTGCACTTGTTATGACTTCCATGACATTTTGCTCCATGATGCAATACGAATTGGACCGAGATGTTTGAATATGAAATCTAGCATATTGAGTTGGCTTTCCAATCTCTTTAGATTCACATTGGTCGGAGCATCGAGCCAAGAGATATAATCAAAACATTGCACTGCGCTCCAATTGGCTTCTAAACGAATTTGCCCACCAACGGACCATTGGTTTGTGGGTCTTCATCCCATCATAAGAAATTGTTCCAACATCATTCCACACATGTTGAACACTTAAATTGGTTGTTCATAGATGTCATTCCTTCTCGTCCAAGCTCAATAGATTCCTTGATAAAAATCACCGCTTGTCCTATGAACTCGCATATGTTATTGTATAACTTGGGTTCTCTTCCATTGGTCTTCCCAACCAATTTATCAATATAACCCTGTACACTAAGTAGACATATTAGTACAACAAATGCAAGTTTTGTTGATCATCAAAACCCATAAATAATTCGGAGATAAATTAAGCATTAAACACAACCATGTGTTTAAGGCTCAACAATCTCCCCCTTTTTGATGATCACAAAACTTGATAAACTTGAATATGTAATATGCATGAAATGTGAGTAAACAAGACTCCCCCTTAACAATTGCATAGCACATACAAGATTAAACCAAGTAATGCATAAAACAAACAACTTTCCCCCCTGAAACCATGCATACAAAAGCTCTCCCCCTCAAACCATGCATGTATAAAGCTTCAAGTTTATCACAAAATTCTCCCCCTTTTTGTGATAATCAAAAAGCACAAAATTCAAATAATCACAAGTATATGTTGACACAAAGTCATATTTTAACACTTTACACATGTTCCTCATCAAGTATGTAATAGCCATAACAAGCATAAGATAAGATCATTTAGAGAAAGACAAACATGCGTTTAAGGCAATCAACAATGAATTCTAAATTTTGCAAAGTGTTCATATGTTCTACCAAGAGTTCATGCACCTATGCCAAAAAAGATAATTCTCAAGCATCATTAGATAAGTTTGTTAAAACATATAATAGCACATTTCCACATTGCAAATTCAAATTTGAATACATGGCATGTCAAGTTACTTACTATAAAAAGATAAGCATACATCATGCATTAAACAATTATGCTAAGGGGTTATGCATTTTACTCCAATGAATATTGAGCTTCATAATTTATTGGTCACAATTAATTTGTGCCAATTAAATTTTGAGTTGCTCTTATAACATGTAAAAATAAATTTTACCCTTGATGACAAGAGTTCGTTCTTGTCATTGGTCCAATGCCTCTTGCTTCTTCTATGGTGGTGAACAAGATAAACTCCTCCTTTGAGTTGCTTGGCCCTTCATCCTCCTTTCCATGGTTGTTCCTACAAAATAAATTTCCAATAGGAGGATCTTTGGTACCCATTTGATTTTTGGGTCCTAGAGGGTTAGCTTCCTTTGGCACCTTTGGAATCCATTTCCACCTTTTGTTAGGTTGGTATTGGATTCTAGCAAATCTACATTTGTTCTTGGTATGACCCTTTTTACAACAATAGTTACAAGTAGGAGAATCATGCTTAGCATTGGCAAACAAGCTTGAAAATGTTTTTGATTTGCTTGAGAAGCCTAAACCGGCTTTATCAAAGCTACAACGTTGCAAGCCAAGCAATTCATTCATTTTTAACTACTTTCACTAAATTTGCAAAATGATACCTTTAAAGAATTTAATTCATTTTTCAATGAATTATTTTCTTCATCTTTCTTAGCAATCTCAAGTTTGAGTAATTTGTTACTCATCTTGGATTTGCCAAGAGCATCTATAAGTTCATGGTAGGAATCTAATAATTCATTAAATGAAGGTACCTCATCGTCGCTTTCATCTCCTTCATCTCCAAGAGCCATTAAACAAAGATTTGTGGCTTCTTCTTCATCGGAGTCGCTATCACTCCATGTGGCTATAAACGCCTTCTTCTTCCTTTTGTCCTCATTCTTCTTCCTAGGACATTTGTTAGCATAATGGCCTTTATCTTGACAATTATAACAAGTTACCTCATTTTTGGATTCTTGTTTGGTAGCATTGGAGGTCTTTGACTTGCTATGTTTGTTGAAGAACTTCTTGAACTTCTTTGTGAACAAGATCATCTCTTCATCATCATCGTCTTCTTCATCATCATCGTCTTCTTCATCATCGGAATGGTCTTTCCTTCCAACCAAGGCAATTCCATTTCTTTTGGATATATCCTCCTCCTTTACTTCTCTCCTTGTTGCAACTTCAAGTTCATGAGTCACCAATGTGCCATGGAGCTCATCAAGGTCTTAGGAGGCATTTTCTCCTTTGTTGGACTCGATGATGGCCGTCCTCTTTGCGTCCCATTCTTTAGGCAAGGCTCTTAGTGCTCTCCTCCATATTTGCTTTGGAGGGTACTTCTCTCCAAGTTGAGCAAGCTCGTTGATAATTAGGGTGAGCCTCCTAAACATAGAATCCACCTCTTCTCCGGACTCCATCTCAAATGTCTCATATTTGAGTTGTAGAAGATCAATCTTGGTCTCCTTCACTTGATTTGTTCCTTCATGACAAATTTGTAATTTGTCCCATATCTCCTTTGCCGTTGAGCACATCGAGATCCGGTTGTACTCCTTCATATCTAAAGCACAATGTAAAATATTAATAGCTTTAGCATTTTGAGAAATTAAAATCATATCCGCTCTAGTGAAATCGTCCATTTCTTTGGGAACACTAATTCCCCCAACTTCCTTTAAAGGAATATGTGGACCTTTCACTATGATCTTCCAAAGGTCATAATCCACGGATTGGATGTATAGAGAAATTCTATTTTTCCAATAGCCGTAATTATCACCCGTGAAGAGCGGAGGGCGATTTGTCGATTGACCTTGAGCAAACTCATTTGCTAGATTAGCCATAAAAATATTTTGATTTAAAAACAAAAATCAAATGGCTCTGATACCACTTGTTGGAATCGAAGAGGGGGGTGAATGAGATTCCTTGGCTACTTTAGCTTTTTAAAATGAGTTTGCAAAATAAAAGAGTTTGCGCTTGCGGAAGGCTTAAGTCAATCGATAAATAAAAGAAATAAAGAAGTAAACAAATAAATAAATGCATAATGAAATAAAGCGGTAAATGACAAGGATATTTGTTATAGAAGTTCGGCGATGAATCGCCTACGTCTCCTCTTCCCCGTTAGATAACCTCCAACCGAGGTTCCACTAGAACGAAAAAGATCTTGGCCTTGAGGGCTCCAAGTTAGCCACAACACACTCTTCCCGAGTACACAAAGCTCTTCACGAGCACAATACTCTTCACGAGTACACAAAGCTCTTCACGAGCTACCAACACTCTTCACGAGTCTTCTTGGCCTTAAGGGCTCCAAGGATAGCCAGTACATGCACCAACTTTACTTGTTGATGACTTTACAATTTCCAACTTGCTTTGGTGTTGGAGAACCTTACAATAACTCAACACACACCTTCACGGTGTACCAACACGAAGAAAACAAGACTCTATCAAAATAAAAGAATTACAAGCTCCAATACAACAACAATGTATGGAGAATGCAAAGCTATTTGAAATTTGAATTGGCAAAGCTTTGATGAAGTTTGTAGGCTTGTTTCTTGTCTTCAAAATGCTCCAAAGCATCCATATTTATAGTGTAGGAGGCCCCCTAGGCTCCTACTAGTCGTTGCTAAACATAAGGCTGAAATCACTCCTCGATCGCCTCCATCGCCACCCTTTAACGGTCAAATCTGGCCCAGATCGCCTCGGGCGATCTCCCCATCGCCTGGGGCGATCATCAATGATAAACAAGGCCGTAGGTAAAGTTCTGGATCGCCTTGGGCGTTCCGTGCATCGCCTGGGGCGATCGCCCTCAAAAAATGGCCTAGGAAGCATTCTGGATCTCCTGGGGTGAGCTTGACCATCGCCTGGGGCGATCTGATCGACAGCGTGCACACCGTGCCATCGCTTCAGTCGATGGTGCGCAACATGGCTCGGATCGCCTCATACTATCTCCCAGATTTCAACACTCTCAAACTTTGTACTTTTCGACTATCTTAAGCTCGTTTCTGGGAAAAGTGGTAAACATGAAAGTTGTAGCCCTTCCTCTTAGCTAGGTGTGGACAAAATTTCATTGCATTTCATTAATGTATGAAGAAGGTATGCCCAAAATGCTACAGTCGCTCAAACCTTGCTACAATCTGCACTTGTTATGACTTCCATGACATTTTGCTCCATGATGCAATCCGAATTGGACTGAGATTTGTTTGAATATGAAATCTAGCATATTGAGTTGGGTTTCCAACCTCTTTGGATTCACATTGTTCGGAGCATCGAGCCAAGAGATATAATCAAAACATTGCACTGCGCTCCAATTGGCTTCTAAACGAATTTGCCCACCAACGGACCATTGGTTTGTGGGTCTTCATCCCATCATAAGAAATTGTTCCAACATCATTCCACACATGTTGAACACTTAAATTGGTTGTTCATAGATGTCATTCCTTCTCGTCCAAGCTCAATAGATTCCTTGATAAAAATCACCGCTTGTCCTATGAACTCGCATATGTTATTGTATAACTTGGGTTCTCTTCCATTGGTCTTCCCAACCAATTTATCAATATAACCCTGTACACTAAGTAGACATATTAGTACAACAAATGCAAGTTTTGTTGATCATCAAAACCCATAAATAATTCGGAGATAAATTAAGCATTAAACACAACCATGTGTTTAAGGCTCAACACTTTGCTAGTTGATGAATATCCTAAGAATATTTCATTATCAGACTTAGCTTCAAATGCTGTAAGATGATTCTTACCATTGTTGTGAACGAAGCATTTACAGCCAAATACATGAAGGTGAGAAATATACGGTCTGTTACCAGTCCATATTTCATATGGAGTGAGATTCAGCTTCTTATTAATCATACCGATATTGAGTGTAGCATGCAGTATTTACAGCTTCTGCCCAGAACTTTTGTGATATTCCAGAATCAGCAAGCATTGTTCTTGCTGCTTCTTTGAGCGTTCTGTTTCTTCGTTCTGCAACTCCATTCTGTTGAGGAGTTCGAGCGGCTGAGAACTCATGCTTAATTCCATGATCTTCTAGAAAGGATTCAAGATTCGGATTTGAAAACTCAGTGCCATTGTCACTTCGAATCCTGTCTATGCTAGATGATTTCTCGTTCTGAGTGCGTTTCAGCAGCTTGATCAACTTCGGACCGGTCTGATCTTTACTGCTCAAAAATATAGTCCATGTAAAGCGTGAGTAATCATCAATAACAACAAGAGTATACCGCATTCCCCCTAAACTTGTTATTGGTATAGGACCAAACAAGTCCATATGCAATAGTTCTAAACAACGGGAGGAGGATGTTAGGATCAGGGTAGTGTTTAGAAGGGGGGGTGGGGGGGTTGAATAAACACTAGATTCAATTTCGATTTCTTTTTCTTGTTAACTGTAAACTGTTAAGTATTACAGTTGCTTCTCAATATCAGGCAAGTCAGCAGACACTTATGATAGTGCGGAAGACGTCTACTGAACTTGTGAGGAATACAACTGAGGTAATAAAGTAATGAATAAATAACACAAGAGTTGTTTCTGGAAGTTCGAAGCACAACGCTTCTACGTCTCCCCTTCTTCCTTTGCAGGAAGGATTCACTAGAAGACTTGGTTTACACTTTACAGTATACAACCTTCTTAGGCACTAACACACTTGGCCTAAACTCCTAGCAATCACAATCTTCTTAACTTTTGATTACAAGGGATTCTATAACACTCTTTACAGAATAAACTTTCTAGCTTTGAGAGTTTTTGAGCAGCAGACTTCAATTGAAAATAATCTATCACAGATTCAGTTTCGCTGTTTGTCTGCTCTTTGCTGAACGTTTGGAATATCAGTAATATGATTTTCTTGTTTGCTTTGAAGTATATCTCTTTGTTGAAAATCGCTCGCACCTCTTCATTCTCTGCTTGGACGTATTTATAGGTTTGGTTGTCCAACGGTAGCTTTTCTGTATATGGAAGAGATTGGCTTTCCAAAATCATATTGTCTTCTTTCCTATTTTGTCTAAGCAACGGCTCTTTTCACTCTGACGGTAATGGTGGCGGAGATATAGCAGGGTGCGCCGCTCTGTTGTACCTTTGTCAGAGAATGTTGTACTGATTTTGTCTCGTTGCTTAGCGCTCTTACTGGAAGTTTAGACTTCTGCTGGTTTTCTGTGTTCAACTGGTCGTTCATCCTCTTATGACCAGTTGATGTCTTTGTTCAGTGGGACTATCCGGTTGATAGTTGTTCAGTAGTTGTCTGTCCAGTTGGTGGCCATCCAGTTGATGTCTATCCAGTTGGTAGCCATCCAGTTTATGTCTTGTTCAGTTGGTAGCTATCCAGTTAATGTCTTGTCCAGTTGGTGGCTATCCAGTTGATGTCTATCCAGTTGGTAGCCATCCAGTTTATGTCTTGTTCAGTTGGTAGCTATCCAGTTGATGTCTTGTCCAGTTGGTGGCTATCCAGTTGATGTCTTGTCCAGTTGGTGGCTATCCAGTTGATGTCTATCCAGTTGGTAGCCATCCAGTTTATGTCTTGTTCAGTTGGTAGCTATCCAGTTGATGTCTATCCAGTTGGTAGCCATCCAGTTTATGTCTTGTTCAGTTGGTAGCTATCCAGTCGATGTCTTGTCCAGTTGGTGGCTATCCAGTTGATGTCTATCCAGTTGGTAGCCATCCAGTTTATGTCTTCACCAGGTAGGAGTCTTTATCCAGTTGGTCTTTGTTACTAGGTAGGACTTCATCCAGTTGGTCTTTGTTACCCGGTAGGACTTCATCCAGTTGATCTTTAATATCCGGTTTGTAATCACCAAAACTTAGAAATCGTTTTCCCAACAATTTCCCCCTTTTTGGTGATGACAAAACTAAGTAATAATCGATTTCCTACTAGAGTAAATAAGATGAGAATCCTGAAAATACTTGAAGACATAATGGAAAAGAAATTTTCATTAAATATAAGCAGATTACAAGTTGTAATCAAACTGGACAATTGAGAGAGATTCATCTTTATTTAAGATGAATTCTAATAACTTGAATAGAATCTAAGACGAATCTAGTTTACACAATATAGCTGATACATGACAAATCTTTAAACAAGCATTGTAGACCCGGAGAGCTTCGATCCACCTAGTGTCAGAGAGGAAGAGCTCGATCCACCTTATTTCAGAGAGGAAGAGCTCGATCCACCTAATTAGAATACTCTATCTCTGCCGGTCTACCTTGTTTCAGAGAGAAGGTCGGGAAGAGTCATATGTATATACATCAGGCAGCTTCCATGGTTTATGGATTCACCTAATGAGAATATTCTATCTCTGTCTTCCCCCTTTTTGTCATCAGCACCCAGACACCCCCTGCAGTTCCTGACTGATGATGAGCATCAGAACAGGATTCAAACGCTAAAGCTTAATGGAGCTGGGTTAGATAAGTAATCAACCCATGAGGGGTTGATTTAGATAAGTAATAAACCCATGAATCGGAGAAGTTTTTAACAGAAAACCAAGGAATTCTGAAAGTTTTGAAGTTAATCATGATGAGTGAATGTGTGTTTTGTGAACAAACAAGAGTCGCTATTTATAGAAATGAAAAGGTTGCAATTAATGTGAATGTATTTAAGTTGATCAGTAAATACAAAGAAAAAGTCAACTAAAAACAGTAAATAGATAAGATTAATTAAAGGAGGAGTCAGAAAACGATACTATTTTCGCCCTAACCAATGTTTGGAATAGTCGCGTTTTTCGGCAGGCGGTTGGCGCGGACTCCTAGATCTGGGTTGAGCAGTTGGTCTGGACTGAGTGAGTGCTCCAGTTGCAGGGGATGAACAAGCAGTTGAACTGGAAGCTCGCTGTGTTGAGGGAGCAGTTCGGCTGGGTTCAGGTAGTCTGCGAATTATTTGAGGAGCTGCAGGCAGGCTGTTGCATGTATCTTGAATCTGAGAAGCAAATGCTGCCTGCATGGTGGCCAACTGATCGGTTAAGACTTTCTTGGCTTCTTCGATCTTTTCTCCAAGAGCCAGGGATGTGGCAGCATGAAGAGATTCATTATTTTGATTGATCTGAAGCCGAGCCTGGCCAATTCGAGAAAGAGTTTCCGCCATTGTGTTTTCAGCAAAAGTTTGAAGTCTGGTGACAGTAGTCGTTAAACTACTTAAGTCCCTGTAGACTTGCTGGAATTGAAAGTCCGTGTGCTGCTGATGGGTTCCTAGTATGAGAGTTGCGGTCCGCTCTTCCTGCTTAAGTTTATGAACATCGCTGGCTAGTGCTGATATTGCAGTGGAGAGATTAGCTAGCTGTGCAGCAATGTTTGGTGGCTCGTCCAGAGGGTTTGTAAAGACAAAAAAATCCTCAGAAAGCTCTTGAACCATGGACGGATCTACAGCAATCATTGGAGTACCAGTAGTAGGGACAAGAGCACTGGGTTGAGCATCTTCAACTGCAGTGGGGTGCAAAATAGTAGTTTCAACATTTGGGGCAGCTGTAGAGTCTGAGATAGTTACAGCCAAATTGACAGTTTCTTCATTTTGGGGGACAGCCAAAGCAGTAGTGGCTTGATCAACCGCAGCAGCAGACGACTGGGTGTGATCATTGGAGTGTGAAGACTCACTGGGTTCATGATTGGCAGAGGATATAGTAACCTGCTGAACCACTGTTTGAATGACTGCATCCACATTGGTGTGATCAACAACCATTGGTTGGGGCTGTTGATCATTATGAGAGCTGGGAGTAGAGGAGACGCTGGGAGCAGTTGGAGAGGAGAGTTCTTTAACCGAGGAGGCTGCCTCCAATGCAGTTGGTGCGGCCTCCGCTCCAGTGGGAGTAGTCTCCAGAGCAGTAGAAGTGAGCTCCACAGAAGAGGGGACAATCTCCAAATTTGCAATGACCGTTTGTAGATCTGGCTGATCAGGGCTTGCAACAGTTTCAGCAGTGGAGCATGAGTGAATCCCAGTGGATATGCGAATATCATGAAGAGCAAGCTCAGCCATTTCCAGCTTGGGGCCAAGAGCATTTAGAACGGCTCTATCATGATTCACTGTGCCTGAATCACCATTGAAATGTTGAAGGCGGGTTTCCACAAGGGCTTGAAGTTCGCCCACATAGGTCATCAGGCGAAAAACATCCCGCAGCTTCAAGCTTGTTTCAGGGTCTGAGATTTGAAGATATGCCAGGATTTTGTTCTCATCTTCCCTAGCCTGATCCAGAATAGGATCAAAATCATCAAATCGAACCTTTATTCGAGCCTTTACCCAGCGATCAAAAATCTCCAGCTGTGGTTGCAAATTGGCTTCAACTGTATCCATGACCATCTGGATCTCGAAAGCAACAGGAGTGGACACTGGAGCCGTAAGAGTTTTTCCTTTGCCAGCAGGGGTGGTCTTTGGATGACAGTATGAACACAAGGACTTGGGTGTCCTAAAGCTGATAGTGCCTGGTGCTTGCTGAGAGCTCACCAGTGCTGACGGAGTGTCAACTGGAACCATTGATGGAGCAGGCACCATGGCTAATGAAGCAGTTGGTTCCTCAGTTGAAGGAATGTCAGGGCTGGGTTCGCTACTAGGAATAATGTTTGCAGGGCCGGCAGAGGAGATGGTATCAGAGGCGGCAATGGCCTGCTGTCGGATAGCTGAAGGAGCAGCTTTTCTTGTTCTGGGCTTCTTAAGAGGGGGAGGAGGAGGAGGAGAAGACTCAGCGGATTCCGAGACAGTTTGTTCAGAGTCACTAATTACTTGAGTCAAACGGCGCTTTGTCACCCCACCTTCTCTGCCACTTCGTTGTCGATGAAGCTGAAGATACTTGGCAGTGATAAGTCTCCCTGGATGAAGGTTGGAGAGAGCCCCTGTTTTAATGTGTTTGCTGTCAAACAGGCTGCTTAGTGGGAGAGCAAAGCCTGATTGACCCTTGCCAGAGACCACTAGACTAGTCAGAGTTTGAAATAACACCGCTGACCAGTTTATCTCCAATCCTTTGCATATTGCACTCATAACGTCAAACTTTTCAGGGGTGATCATATCAAATGATCCAGCTTTACATAGAAGCCCCTTGGAGATGATGTCTGCCAGTTGTCGATAATGGCTCTTCATTAATACTTTCCTGAAAGGGGGACGTTGAAGGCGATGAGCAGAGTCCGAAACTGTGAGACGCATCTCTTCTCTTAGTTCCGCTGGAACAGTGGAAAAATCAGTGAGTCCGGTGGAGGGAAGGCACAGGTGTGTGGCAAATTCAGATTGGGTGATGGTAACCGACTGTCCAGATACGGATGCCACCACGGTGTCATCCACAACCTTGGTCGTAGCAAAGAACTCGTGTAGCTCGTCATTGTAAAATGAGGGAGTCTGGCTCAGGATTACCAGGAGTCCGGAGGTGTCCAACCTTTGTATCATCTCCTTTGTCTCCTCATCAGATGATGTGTATATAGAATGAAAATCGATGTGAACAGCATTGGTGATGAAGCTTGGCTGTACATTCTTTGACATTTTGGATGAATAACAGCGGCAGTCTTGCTAGAGTAAAATTTTCTGAAAGAAGAAAAATAATTGCAGTGAATTGTTGGAGAAGATGAAGAGTAGAGAAAATAATGGCGGTGAAAAATGGAAGTATATGTAATGTCGTACTGTAGATGAGCGGACACATTGATACGTGGCGATCATCTAACGATTTAAAAAGATTTAACAAATAAATAAAAGGACAGGATTTAGGCGGGAGTGAAATAATTTATTTTACACAAAAGTAATTTTGAATTCCGACGTTCATTAGGTTAATAAGTATCGAGGGTTATTTTTGTCAAAGCATATTTGGTAACATCAGCTGGTATGTAGGGTTCGACTGGTAGGAAAGCATCTACTAGATGTAGAGTCCTACTGGTACGGATACACCTACTGCAGCTGACCATTGTATTACCAGCTGAGCTTAAATAACCATGATAGGACTATAACTGAAATTCCCCCTAAATTTATCCAAATAAACAAACTAATTCCCCCTGAAATCATTACCCAAACGAAATAATCAAGAAGTAATTTCAATTAAACCAAGAATATTTCGAAAGTAAGAAAACTTAGCGTCCGGTAGGGGTTTTGTGAAAATGTCTGCTGCCTGTTGTTCGGTAGAGATATACTCCAGTCGAATTTCTTTCTTCATAACATGATCTCTGATAAAATGATGACGGATGTCAATATGTTTAATACGAGTATGAAGAATTGGATTGTATGTTATAGCAATGGCAGACGTATTATCACAAAAAATGGGAGCCTCTGTGGACTCAATTCCATAGTCTCTGAGTTGTTGCTGAATCTAGAGCAGTTGAGCACAGCAGCTTCCAGCAGCAAGGTACTCTGCCTCTGCAGTGGAAGTTGCTATGGATGTCTGTTTCTTGCATCCCCATGATATCAATCGATCACCAAGGAATTGACAATACCCACTGGTGCTTTTCCTGTCAATTTTGCATCCAGCATAGTCAGCATTTGAGTATCCAATAAGATTAAAATTTGAGTCTCTGGGATACCATAGACCAACATTCTCAGTGCCTTTCAAATATTTGAGGATCCTTTTGACAGCAGTGAAGTGCGACTGCTTGGGATTTGCTTGAAACCGGGCGCACATACACACAACAAACATAATATCTGGTCGGCTGGCTGTCAAATATAGTAAAGATCCAATAATGCCTCGATACATTGTAACTTCGACTGGTATTCCTGAATTATCCAAGTCGAGTTTGGCAGATGAGCTCATTGGTGTAGTAGCAGCTGAGCTGGTATTCATTCCATATTTCTTTAGCAGCTCTTTAGTGTATTTAGACTGATTTATCAGGATTCCTTCACTAGATTGCTTGACTTGCAATCCTAAGAAAAATGATAGTTCTCCCATCATGCTCATCTCAAATTGGTCCTGCATAATTTTAGAGAATCTTTCGCACAATTTTGAGTTAGTACTTCCGAAGATAATATCATCAACATAAATTTGAACTAGCAGAGTATGATCTCCCTTTGTGAATTTAAAAAGGGTCTTGTCCACCGTGCCAATGATAAAATTGTGCTCTGTCAAATATTTTGATAAGGTTTCATACCAGGCACGGGGAGCTTGCTTTAGACCATACAAAGCTTTATTGAGACGGAAAACATGAGATGGTTGCTGATGGTTTTCAAATCCAGGAGGTTGTTCAACATAAACTTCTTCCTGGAGTTTGCCGTTAAGAAATGCACTCTTAACATCCATTTGATAGACTTTAAAGTCTTTAAACGCAGCAAATGCAAGAAATATGCGAATTGCTTCTAGTCGAGCTACAGGGGCAAAGGTTTCATCAAAATCAATGCCTTCTTCCTGTCTGTAGCCCTGTGCAACTAATCTTGCCTTATTTCTGATTACTGTACCATTTTCGTCTAATTTATTTCTAAATACCCATTTGGTGCCAATTACAGTGTGATGCTGTGGTCGTGGTACAAGATACCATACTTTGTTTCGTTCAAATGATTTAGTTCTTCCTGCATTGCTTCTACCCAACTTGGGTCTAATATAGCTTCATCAATCTTCTTAGGTTCTATATGAGATATGAATGCAGCATGAAGAAATTCATTAATCATTTGTCCTCTGGTGCGTAGAGGAGCAAGAGGGTTACCGATGACCTGCTCGGGTGGATGATCCTTCTTCCACCGGAGCGAAGGTCCAAGAGTGTTGAGTTCTTCAGATGATTGGATGTGAGTAGGCAAATCAGAGGTTCTGATAGACTCATCTTTCTCATTTGTTCCTTCTACTGCAGTAGAGGTGGGTGCCACTGTTTCATTGGTAGCTGGCTGCAGTGCTTGTTGGCCAGCAAACTCCTCTGCTTGAGCTTCAGGAACTTCTGGTTCTAAGGAGCAGTCAGTCCTGCTTCTGTAATCAATCTTATCATCAACATTTTCGTCAATGTAAGTGCTTTCCAGTCGATTACTCAAGTTGTTTATTTGTATATCAGATAGTGGACAGTTAGTAGGTTCATCAAATTTTACATGCACTGATTCTTCTACAGTAAGAGTTCTATTATTAAATACTCTGAAGGCCTTACTAACTGTAGAATAGCCAAGGAATATTCCAGCATCAGAGTTGGCATCAAAAGCGGTGAGATGAGTCTTTCCATTGTTGTGAATAAAACATTTGCAACCAAACACATGGAAATAGGAAATATTTGGCTTACTGCCATTCCAGATCTCATAAGGGGTTTTATTTGCTCGCTTATTAATCATTGATCTGTTCTGCGTATAACATGCTGTGTTGACAGCTTCTGCCCAAAATCTCTGCGATATTTCTGATTCCGCGAGCATAGTTCGCGCAGCTTCTTTCAAAGTGCGGTTCCTACGCTCAGCAACTCCGTTTTGTTGAGGAGTTCTAGCTGCAGAGTATTCGTGTTTAATACCAAGGTCATCTAGATATGATTCGAGTGATTGATTGGTGAACTCAGTACCTTTATCACTGCGAATTCTATCTATCCCACACGATTTCTCATTTTGGAGTCTTTTCAGTAATTTGATCAGCTTTGGAGTAGCCTGATCTTTGCCACTTAGGAACAAGACCCACGTGAAACGAGTGTAATCGTCTATTAACACTAGGGTATACTTCATTCCCCCTAGACTTGTTACTGGTATAGGACCAAACATATCCATATGCATCAACTCTATGCACCGAGAAGAAGATTTACTCCCTTTGTTCTTAAAGGAGGATCTGATTTGCTTACCAAGTTGGCAGGCTGCACAGATCTTGTCTTTTGAGAACTCAATTTGGGGCAGTCCAATAACTAGATCAAGTTTACGCAGACTGGCAATAGTTTTAAAATTTAAGTGACTCAACCGTTTGTGCCAAAGCCAATTTTTGGAGGAGTTCAGGGCAGCTAAGCAAGTAGAGGAAGTAGGCTGATTAAGATTCCAATCAATTTTATATGTTTATCATGCCTTCTACCTACGAGTAATATACTTCCATCAGTAGATTTAATTGTGCATGAGTGCTGATTGAATTCTACGGAATGACCATTGTCACACAGTTGACTTATGCTAATCAAGTTATAGCATAGATTTTCAACTAAAAGAATATCTTTAATGATGATGTTACCGTAGATAATCTTACCCTTACCCACGGTTCTACCTTTCGCGTTATCTCCAAAAGTTATTCTGGGTCCGGTGGAGTCCACCAGTTCAGACAGTAAGCTCGCATTCCCTGTCATATGTCTAGAGCATCCGCTGTCCAGGAACCATTCTGAGCTCCAAACTGGATGCATTCTAGTTTCCTGCAATTAAAGCGATAGAATGATTGGTACCCAATCCTACTTGGGTCCAGGTAGGATTAGTCCTTTCGGAACCCACACTTGTATGACCCTGAATGACTTAGGTCGGTGTGTGTTCTGAAATGTGTGTGCATTTATGAATATTGGTGATGATTTTGACTGTGAAGTGTGATAATCTGTGTATGCATGTGCTTTTGGTTGTAGTTCCTGTTATTTAGCATATACCTCTTCTGGACAGGTTTACAGTTGTAGTACCAGTTGGGTTTAACCTCTCTAGCTGCTCGACCAGTGGGTTTAAGTTCATTTCTGAACTTTTGCCTCGGTTTAGCCTCTTTGAGTGGTTCTACATAACCGATACCTCTGTGCTGTGCCTGTTCCTTGATGATGTTGCTTTAACAGGTTCTTTAACCAGTTCATAAGGGTCATATACTGTGCTAGATCTTACAAAGTTCATTGATTGAACCTTGCTTTTTGTTAGACACAGTTGAGGTTCATTACCAGATGAACTGCCGTCATTGCTATTATAGCCTATGCCTGTTAAATCACCAGCAAGCCTTATAGACTCAAGCATTTCATCCTTTCTGGTAGTCGACGCGTTCCAAGTGCTAACCAGTTTGCTAAGTTTCTGGTAGGCATACTTGGCTTCATCTCTTTCTTTCACTAGGAGACTGGTTGTTTCCCTTAAGCAGTTCAACTCCCTTGATTGTTCACAATCAAGCTTGTTTTCATGCTTTTCAGTTTGGATTGTGTGCTCAGTCTTATAGCTTTCAAAGGATTCATATAGCGTCCGATACTCATTGATCATGTCCTGCAATGCATTGGTAAGTTCACTATGTGTAAATTCAGATAGGTTAGATTCATGTACCTCATTTTCATCATTTGCCATTAAGCAGTGGACTTCCTCGTCTTCACTCTCGCTGGATGAGCTAGTTAACTCCTCTGATTCTGATTCAGAATCAGCCCATTTGTTCTTATTTTCTTCTGCCATCAAAATCTTTTGATCTCTGTCCCTTTTGGATGATCTTCTGGTTTCTTTGGATTTTCTGTAATCCTTGGATCCTCTTTTGTGATCATCCTTTTTGGGTTTAGGACAGTCCGCAATGAAGTGCCCTGGTTTGAGGCAGTTGAAGCATACTCGCTCTTCTTCTTCTGAATTTCCTTTGGAACTCTGCCTTCGAGGATATGATTGATAAGGTCTCTGGTTCTTCTTCATGAATTTCCCAAATTTCTTTACAAACATTGCCATAGCATCATTACACATCTTTTCTGGAGTCATCTCTGTAGAAGTAGGCAGAGATTCCGATGCAGTGAGAGCTTTGGTTGGTTGACTGGTATTTGGTTCATCTTCAACCCGAATGCCTAATTCGAATTCATAGGCTTTTAAATCAGCAAACAGATCATGTAGATCTATCTTGTTGATGTCCTTCGATTCTCTCATAGCAATGGTCTTGACATCCCATTCTCTTGGGAGGCCTCTCAATACTTTGAGAGTGACTTCTCTGTTGGGTAAATCCTTACCCAGACTGCTTAGTTCATTAATTATTCCAGTCACTCTTTCATCATACTCGTTGAGAGTTTCTCCATTCATCATCTTGATATGCTCAAACTTCTGTAAAGCCACAGTAAGCTTGTTTTCTTTGGTTTGATCATTTCCTTCACAGAGTTGGGCAATCTTCTCCCAGATTTCTTTGGCTGTTGAGCACATTTTTATTTTGTTGAACATATTTTTGTCCAAAGTTTTGAACAGAATGTCCTTAGCAACGTTGTCTAGATTTGCTTTTTTCTTGTCTTCGTTTGACCATTGAGATCTTTCCTTTTCTACCATTTGTGGATCACCACTTGTGATAGAAGCAGCTGTATTGATTTTCATGATCTTCAAAGGTCCTTCAGTGATTACATACCACATATCATCATCTTGAGCACTTAGATGTGCTTGCATACGGATCCTCCAGTCATCATATTCGTCTTTCTTGAACATTGGAATCTTGCTGAATGAGGCCATCAGTTTTTGGTAAATGGTAATTTGTCAAGATTGAGAAGACCTAAGCTCTGATACCACTTGTTAGGATCGGGGTAGTGTTTAGAAGGGGGGGGGGGGGGTTGAATAAACACTAGATTCAATTTCGATTTCTTTTTCTATGTTAACTGTAAACTGTTAAGTATTACAGTTGCTTCTCAATATCAGGCAAGTCAGCAGACACTTATGATAGTGCGGAAGACGTCTACTGAACTTGTGAGAAATAAAACTGAGGTAATAAAGTAATGAATAAATAACACAAGAGTTGTTTCTGGAAGTTCGAAGCACAACGCTTCTACGTCTCCCCTTCTTCCTTTGCAGGAAGGATTCACTAGAAGACTTGGTTTACACTTTACAGTATACAACCTTCTTAGGCACTAACACACTTGCTCTAAACTCCTAGCAATCACAATCTTCTTAACTTTTGATTACAAGGGATTCTATAACACTCTTTACAGAATAAACTTTCTAGCTTTGAGAGTTTTTGAGCAGTAGACTTCAATTGAAAATAATCTATCACAGATTCAGTTTCGCTGTTTGTCTGCTCTTTGCTGAACGTTTGGAATATCAGTAATATGATTTTCTTGTTTGCTTTGAAGTATATCTCTTTGTTGAAAATCGCTCAGCACCTCTTCATTCTCTGCTTGGACGTATTTATAGGTTTGGTTGTCCAACGGTAGCTTTTCTGTATATGGAAGAGATTGGCTTTCCAAAATCATATTGTCTTCTTTCCTATTTTGTCTAAGCAACGGCTCTTTTCACTCTGACGGTAATGGTGGCGGAGATATAGCAGGGTGCGCCGCTCTGTTGTACCTTTGTCAGAGAATGTTGTACTGATTTTGTCTCGTTGCTTAGTGCTCTTACTGGAAGTTTAGACTTCTGCTGGTTTTCTGTGTTCAACTGGTCGTTCATCCTCTTATGACCAGTTGATGTCTTTGTTCAGTGGGACTATCCGGTTGATAGTTGTTCAGTAGTTGTCTGTCCAGTTGGTGGCCATCCAGTTGATGTCTATCCAGTTGGTAGCCATCCAGTTTATGTCTTGTTCAGTTGGTAGCTATCCAGTTAATGTCTTGTCCAGTTGGTGGCTATCCAGTTGATGTCTATCCAGTTGGTAGCCATCCAGTTTATGTCTTGTTCAGTTGGTAGCTATCCAGTTGATGTCTTGTCCAGTTGGTGGCTATCCAGTTGATGTCTTGTCCAGTTGGTGGCTATCCAGTTGATGTCTATCCAGTTGGTAGCCATCCAGTTTATGTCTTGTTCAGTTGGTAGCTATCCAGTCGATGTCTTGTCCAGTTGGTGGCTATCCAGTTGATGTCTATCCAGTTGGTAGCCATCCAGTTTATGTCTTCACCCGGTAGGAGTCTTTATCCAGTTGGTCTTTGTTACTTGGTAGGACTTCATCCAGGTTGTCTTTGTTACCCGGTAGGACTTCATCCAGTTGATCTTTAATATCCGGTTTGTAATCACCAAAACTTAGAAATCGTTTTCCCAACAGAGGATTTGGCATTCTTATTTTTGAAGGATGATCTGATCTGTTTGCCCATTTGGCAAGCTTCGCAGATCTTATCCTTAGCAAAGTCGATCTTGGGCAGACCGATAACTAAATCATGTTTACACAGGCTAGAAATAGTCTTAAAATTGATATGATTCAAGCGTTTATGCCATAGCCAGTGTTTATTATCATTGTTAGCGATGAAGCAAGTAGGATTATCAGGTTGAGCATGATTCCAGTTAATCTTATATGTATTTCCATTCCTGATTCCTACAAGCATGGTTATACCGTCTGATGATTTAACAGTGCAAGTGTGTTTGTGAAGTTCTACAGCATAGCCATTATCACAAAGTTGACTTATACTAATCAGATTATAGCACAGATTTTCAACTAACAGCACATCATTGATAATAATGTTACCATGGACAATCTTACCCTTGCCCACAGTCTTACCCTTCGAATTATCTCCAAAAATGATCTTGGGTCCAGTACATTCTGTGACTTCAGACAGCAGCTCGATGTTTCCAGCCATGTGACGAGAACACCCGCTGTCCAAGTACCAGTCTGATGCAAGTTTCTTCGGTACCTGTCATCAAACATATTTATTGTTGGTACCCAATCCTATTTGGGTCTAGAACGGATTAGCCCCTTGGGAACCCACACATGTATCAGCTTTAGTGGCTTGTGTGTGTGTGGTGTGCTGTGAGCTGGTCTGTTTCGATGTTGTGTGTGATAATGTGTGCGATATGGAACCTTTGATTCTCATGAGGTAGTCTATATCTTCGTTGAACTGGTTTTGAATTATAGTAATTGTATTGTCTTCCTTGCCTTCGATCTTGCACCCTTAGATTTGGTCTGAAAGACGCAAAGCTTGCTGGTGCCTTTTCTTTGGCTTGGTTGACATATCCAATCCCTTTTCTCAAACCTTGATTCATGAAAGAGACTCCCGTTTGAATCGTAGGTGCTTCAGTTTCATATACTGTGCTGGATTTAACAAATGTCATTTGTTTGATTTTGTTCTTTACCAGCAACAGTTCAGATTTATCTTTGGTGGATTCTTTGGTGTCAAAGCCTATGCCGGTGAAATCACCAACGTTTCTTTGTACCTCTTGTAATTCTTCCAAAGATGTTCTGGATTTTTTCCATGTCTTGAATATATGAGAAAGCTTAGCATTTTGTGTGCTAATTCTCTTATTTTCTTCATGGAGCTGATCATGGAGATTTTCAGCTTATTCAGCTCGATCTGGAGATTGTTGTACTCACCCTGCTCAGAGCAGCTTGGTTTGTTGTGCTCATCCATTTGATCACTGACTTTAGCTTTATTCTTCTCAAATGATTCAGCTAAGATCCTATAATCATTAGCCATGTCTTGCAGTGCGGACATGAGCTCTTCACGTGTAAATTCATTTGAGTCAAAGTCAAATACCTCGTCTGTCTGACTCATCTCTTCATCTGCCATTAGACATTGAATATCTTCTTCGCTTTCGCTGGAAGAATATTCGGAGCTGTCTGAATCCGAGTCAGTCTGAGCCCACTTGCTGTTTCCTTCTTCAGCTACTAGGACCTTTTGGGACTTTCCATGATTTTTGCGGTCTTTGTAGTGCTTCTTTTTCCTGTCATCGCGATGCTTCTCCTTCCATTCTTCTTTCTTCGGTCTGGTGCAATCTGCAATGAAATGTCCGGTCTTACCACAATTGTAGCAAGCCTGATCATTAACAGCATCGTCCTTTCTTGGCTTATAATGATGGGAGGGTTTAAAGTTCCTCTTATTTTTAGACATGAATTTACCAAATTTCTTAATAAAGAATGACATAGCATCATTACTTATCTATTCAATAGATCGATCTGATGTGGAGGCGATCTGGTCTGGAATAGCTGCCAGTGCTTTGTTTGGTTGAGAGATGAATGGCTCTGCTTCACCTCTGCTTATCAGTTCGAACTCATATGCTTTAAGATCTGCGAACAAATCATGAAGTTCAACCTTGTTCAGATCTTTGGACTCCCTCATTGCAATGGTCTTAACATCCCATTCTTTAGGCAGGGCTCTCATAACTTTTAGAGCGATCTCTCTGTTTGAGTATTCTTTGCCCAGACCATTCAGTTCATTAATGATGCCAGTGACTCTTTCATAAACTCGTTTAGAGTTCTCCACTCTTCATCTTTATGCCCCCAAATCTTTGAAGAGCAACATTCAGCTTGTTTTCTTTGGTCTGGTCGTTGCCTTCACATAGCTGTGCTATCTTCTCCCAAATTTCTTTGGCAGTAGAGCACATTTTGATTTTGCTGAACATGTTCTTGTCCAATGTCTTCAACAAGATGTCTTTGGCAACATTGTCGAGATTTGCTTTCTTTCTTTCCTCATTCGTCCAGAGGGATCTGTCCTTCTCTACCATTTGTGGTTCACCACCAGTAATGGCGACTGCTGTATTGACTTTCAGAATCTTCATTGGTCCATCAGTGATGACGAACCACATATCGTCATCCTGAGCTGCCAGATGAGCTTGCATTCTGATTCTCCAGTCATCATAGTCTTCCTTTGAGAACATAGGAATTTTGTTGAATGATGCCATCGGCTCAAGTGTCTTTGTGCTGATTAAGATGACCTGGCTCTGATACCACTTGTTAGGATCGGTCCTGAGTGTTTAGAGGGGGGGTGAATGAACACTCCTTCTAAAATTTAATCCCTTGTGATTTCTTTCGGATTAGTGAAGAAATCTGTTTCTTAATCAACTCTTTTATAGAACAGACCACTGAATGTATAAGTGCGGAACGGTCTGATCTTATATTTGTAAGAGCGGCTCGATGGCTTGAATGAAAGAACGAGTGCAGAAAGACAAGAACACAGAAAATGTTTCTGGAAGTTCGAAGGTGGTGTAATCCTTCTACGTCTCCCCTTCTTCCAATTAAGGAAGGTTTATACTAGAAGACTTTGATTTATACAATCCTGTTGTACAAACCCGATTCAGGCTGGATTTACCCCACTACCAGTCTGAAACTCCTAGTCACTCGATCTGTTCAGACACTCTCTGTCTGACAGTTACAATTTGTTTCTCACTTCTGTTTTTCAATACAGACTACACAAGATGCGCACAGTGATCCTAAATGATCAAATATTACAAAGTAATCGTGCTTAAGAATAATTTTAGCTCGAGAGCTTCTGAGCTTGTAAGCTTGTGCTGATTTGCTTTCTTGTGCGTTTTTCGATTGATCAGTCTCTCGTGTCCTTGTATGTCTGTGTGTCGTCCTTTCTGTATTGTTGTTGCATCCTTTTATAGTTGCATGTACCAACGACATTATTTCCCTTAATGTGCAACTCTTGACTCTGCTTATTCTCTGAGTAAGCTACAGTCTTCTTCTTCAGGATACTTGCCGTTCTGGTTCATGCTTTCGGCAACTGTCAGGTAAGCTCTTCTTTGTCTTCTTACCTTTTATGGCAATCTTCAGTCTTTGGTCCTTTGTAGCATTAATTACGACATTAAATGCTACAATAAATACCCGTTAATGATTCGGACTGAAGAGCCAATCTTTATACATCCTTGACTGCTCTGATCTGATAAAGATTGAGATCGATCTGAAGCTTTGATCTAGTCAGTCTGATATCCATCGATCCGGTCTGATATGTGATATGTCTTATCAGCTTGTTCTGTTTTGAGCTATCGATCTGGTCAGTCTGATTACCCTCGATCCGGTCTGATATGCTTTGTCATCTTATCAGCTTGATCTGTTTTGGGCGATCGATCTGGTCAGTCTGATTTCTCTCGATCCGGTCTGATATGTTTTGTCATCTTTAAAATCTCATCGATAAGGTTCGGAACTAACAAATCTTTTTAAAAGGAGGACGTCGCAGACGAATGTCAGAGTCTGAGAAAATGGTGCACATTTCTTCTCGAGTAGCCAGCGAAGTGGTGGAGAAGTCAGTGAGTCCAGTAGAAGGAAGACATATGTGGGTGGCAAAGTCCAGTTGAGTAATGGTGATTAGCTGACCAGAGATGGACGCCACCACTGAGTTGTCCACAATTTTTGCATTGGCAAAGAATTCTTGGAGAGCATTTTATAGAATGTAAGAGCCTGACTGAGGATAACCAGGAGTCCAGAGGTATCAAGTTTTTTAAAAACTTCTTTGATGTCTTCATCAGAGATGGTGGAAATCGAATGAAAATCCACGTGAATAGCATTTGTGATAAAGCTGAGTATTCTTTGATATTTTGGCGTAGATACAGAGAGTCAGATGACCTAAAGAGTACAAATTTCTGGAGAGAAAGTTAGCGCAATAAGTTTGGAAAATATACAAGTAAGAGAAAATAAGAATGATAATGGCAGTTAAAGAGAGAGTAGATGTAACGTCGTACTGTAGATGAGCGGACACATGGACACGTGGCGGTCATCTAACGATTTAAATTTTTTTAAAAAATACAAATAAAAGGACATGATTTGGGCGGGATCGAAATAATTTAATTTTTATATAAAATTAAATTTGAACTCCGACGTTCCAGTATGTTAATAGTTATCGAATGTTATTGTCAGCAAAGCATACTTGGTAAAGTCTACTGGTGTGTAGAGTCCTACTAGTAAGGTAGCATCTACTGCGGCAGACTATTGTTTTACTAGCTAAGCTTCGGTAGACCTTTAAAAAAAATCTTTAACTAAAATTTCCCCTAAATTCATGCAGTTTCTACTAAGTAATTCCCCTTGAAATTATCATACAGAAATAACCACAATCAAGGGGTTATTTCAATTAAGCCAAGAATATTTCGAAAATGGGAGAATTTAGCGTCAGGTAGGGGTTTGTGAAGATATCTGCCGCTTGTTGTTCGATTGATATGTACTCTAGCCGGATCTCTTTCTTCATAACGTGATCTCTAATGAAATGATGACGGATGTCAATATGCTTGGTGCGAGTATGAAGAACAGGGTTGTACGTGATAGCTATGGCAGATGTATTATCACAAAAGATTGGTGCCTCAGTGGATTCAATTCCATAATATCGCAGTTGTTGTTGAATCCAGAGCAGTTGAGCACAGCAGCTTCCAGCAGCAAGGTACTCTGCCTCTGCAGTAGACGTTGCTATGGATGTCTGCTTCTTGCAACCCCATGAGATTAATCTATCTCCGGGAAATTGACAATATCAACTGGTACTTTTCCTATCAATTTTGCATCCTGCGTAGTCAACATCTGAATATCCAATCAGATTAAACGTTGAATCTCTTGGATATCAGAGACCAACATTTTATGTGCCTTTTAGATATTTGAGAATCCTTTTGACAGCAGTGAAGTGTGATTGCTTGGGATTTGCTTGGAAACGAGCACACATACAGACCGCAAAGATTATGTCTGGTCGGCTGGCTGTCAAGTAAAGTAAAGATCCGATAATACCGCGATACATTGTTATTTCGACTGGTATGCCGGAATGATCCAAGTCGAGTTTGGCAGATGAGCACATTGGAGTGGCAGCTGCTGAACTTGTACTCATCACATACTTCTTCAGCAGTTCTTTGGTATATTTAGATTGAGTTATCAGAATTTCATCACTGGATTGCTTGACTTGCAATCCTAAGAAAAATGATAATTCTCCCATCATGCTCATCTCAAACTGATCCTGCATTATTTTTGAAAATCTTTCGCAAAGTTTTGAGTTAGTACTGCCAAAAATAATATCATCAACATAAATTTGAACCAGCAGAATATGATTACCCTTTGTGAATTTGAACAGGGTCTTGTCCACCGTGCCAATGGTAAAGTTGTGCTCAGTCAAATATTTTGACAGAGTTTCATACCATGCGCGGGGAGCTTGCTTTAAACCATACAAAGCTTTATTTAGTCGAAAAACAGACGAAGGCTGCTGATGGCTTTCAAATCCAGGAGGTTGCTCAACATAAACTTCTTCCTGGAGTTTGCCGTTAAAGACTCCAAACGCTGCAAATGCAAGAAATATGTAAATTGCTTCTAATCGAGCTACAGGAGCAAAAGTTTCATCGAAATCAATGCCTTCTTCCTGTCTGTAGCCCTGTGCAACTAATCTTGCTTTATTCCTGATGACTACACCATTTTCATCTAATTTATTTCGAAATACCCATTTGGTACCTATTATAGTGTGATGCGGTGGTCGTGGTACTAAGTGCCATACTTTGTTTCGCTCAAATTGATTTAGTTCTTCCTGCATTGCTTCTACCCAGCTTGGTTCTAACATAGCATCATCAATCTTTTTGGGTTCTATGTGAGATATGAATGCAGTATGAAGGAATTCATTAATCATCTGTCCTCTGGTGCGTAGAGGAGCAACATGGTTACCTATGACCTGCCCGGAGGATGATCCTTCATCCACCAGAGCGGAGGTCCAAGAGGATTGATTTCTTCATTTGGATGAATATGAGTGGGTAGCTCAGAAGATTTGATTGATTCATCTTTTTTGTTAGTTCCATCTACTGCAGCAGGGGTGTGTATAATAGTGTCATTGTCAGCTGGGTGCAGTGCTTGTGGACCAGCAGACTCCTCTGCTTGTGCTTCAGGAACTTCTGTTTCCAAAGTGCAGTCAATCCTGCTTCTGTAATCTATCTCATCATCAACATTTTCATCAATATAAGTGTTTTCCAGTCGATTACTTAAGTTGTTGATTTGTAGATCAGATACAATACAGTTAGCAGATTCATCAAATTTTACATGCACAGATTCTTCTACAGTGAGTGTTCTATTATTAAATACTATGAATGCTTTACTAACTGTAGAATATCCAAGAAATATTCCAGCATCAGATTTAGCATCAAAAGCGGTGAGATGAGTCTTTCCATTGTTGTGAATAAAGCATTTGCAACCAAATACATGGAAGAAATATTTGGCTTACTGCCATTCCAGATCTCATAAGGGGATTTATTTGCTCGTTTATTAATCATGGATCTGTTCTGCGAATAACATGCTGTGTTGACAGCTTCTGCCCAAAAAATCTCTGCGAAATATCTGATTCTGCAAGCATAGTTCGCGCAGCTTCTTTCAAAGTGCTGTTCCTACGCTCAGCAACTCCATTCTGCTGTGGAGTTCTTGCAGCAAAGTATTCGTGTTTGATACCAAGGTCATCTAGATATGATTCGAGCGATTGATTTGTAAATTCGGTACCTTTATCACTACGAATTCTATCTATCCCACACGATTTCTCATTTTGGAGTCTTTTCAGTAGTTTGACCAGCTTTGGAGTAGCCTGATCTTTGTCACTTAGAAACAAGACCCACGTAAAACGATAGTAATCGTCTATTAACACCAGGGTATACTTCATTCCCCCTAGACTTGTTACTGGTATAGGACCGAAAAGATCCATATGCAGCAACTCTAGGCATCGAGAAGAAGATTTACTCCATTTGTTCTTAAAGGGGGATCTGATTTGCTTACCAAGTTGGCATGCTGAGCAGATCTTGTCCTTTGAGAACTCTATTTGGGGCAGTCCAATGACTAGATCAAGCTTACGCAGACTGGCAATAGTTTTAAAATTTAAGTTGACTCAATCGCTTGTACCAAAGCCAGTTTTTGGAAATATTCAATGCAACAAAGCAAGTAGAAGAGGTAGGCTGATTAAGGTTCCAGTCAATCTTATACGTGTTCTCATGCCTTCTTCCTACAAACAGTGTACTGCCATCAATAGATCTGATTGTACATGTGTGCTGATTGAATTCTACGGAGTGACCATTGTCACATAGTTGACTGATGCTGATCAAGTTTAACATATATTTTCAACCAACAGAATGTCTTTAATAATAAAATTACCGTAGATAATCCTACCCTTACCCACGGTTCTACCTTTCGCGTTGTCGCCAAAAGTTATTCTAGGTTCGGTGGTGTCAACCAATTCGGACAACAAGAACGCATTCCCTGTCATGAGTCTAGAACATCCACTGTCCAGAAACCACTCTGAGCTCCGAACTTGATGGATTCTAGTTTTCTGCAATTAAAGCGATAATTTGATTGGTACCAAATCCTACTTGGGTCCAGACGGGATTAGTCCTTTCGGGACTGATCGCTTTTATTTTAAACAATTATTTTTCCAGTGTAGCGATTATACTGCAAGTGCACGGTGTCAAGTTTTAGTATAGATAGGAAGAATACGGGTTGTCGAACCCAAAGGGACTAACAAACAAGTACCAAATAAGACGATTTTGCCTATATTTAACCTACGATAATTAATTAATAATTAAACTACTATAATCCAACCAAAACAATCGACGATCACGAGAAAAGTCCACAAGAAAGAATTATCAAGACAATGATCCACCTAACCCAACTCTTACAATTCTTTTCTCCATACATCTCTAAGGTGACGGGTTTTCCGAATTTATTCAATATACTCTCTCGAGCTATATTAAATCTAACATCAAATTGCAATAAGTAACTCTCGTTCACTTAATTAACAATTTAATATTGAATGCGCTTTATGAAAACCACTAACTTTAGATTAAACAACCCAAAGCTATCACTCGTATGTGATTTTATCTCTCGATCTAATCGTTAACACACGGCATGAATTATTATATCGTATTATAATTTTATCTCTCGATCTCAATTATAATAAAATATCATTCAAAGGGGATCAATCCTTCAAAAGCTTGAAGAACAATAAAACATGCACGTAGAAGATAAATGAATTCAATCTCAAAATCAATAGGAAAAAACTATGTTATTGATATTTCTCAATCATCAAAAACACAACAAATCCAATTATTCATTTAAAACAATAATAGAAAAGTAAAAGAAAACTCCCAAGTCGACTTCTTCGTTGATTCTCGATCCTTCCTCGCTTCTTTCTCGATAATGCTCCTCGATTCTCTTGTTGGCTTGTTCCAATTCCTAGGATGAAGAGGTGATGGTGGATGATGGTGATATGGAGTATGGAGGAGTGTAGGCTATTCCTAGGTTAAAAAGTCAGATTTTTAGTGTAATTTTCGTGTATAAATATAGAGGGATAGGAATCATGGACTCCCTTGTTGGACACAAACTCTATAAGGAATTTATTTTTCAGCAAACTCTTCCACCCGATCGATCGAGCTGACTGCTCGATCGATCGCCAATTTTCTGGCCCAGCCGATCGATCGAGATTGAGTCTCGATCGATCGAGCTTGATTTTATTTTATTTTTTTATTTCCTCTTGTTCTTTTCTTCCTTTTCCGGCTTTGAAGCATTCACTCGGTTCGGTCATTTTTCATCATTTTTGGCTCATTTTTCTCTACTTTTATGCATTTCAACATTGATTCCTGAAAATATAGAAATATATACCAATAAGCGTAAAATAATCCAAGAATCGATACAAAAAC
The DNA here is from genome assembly GCA_907163345.1 of Haberlea rhodopensis. Taxonomy (NCBI): domain Eukaryota; kingdom Viridiplantae; phylum Streptophyta; class Magnoliopsida; order Lamiales; family Gesneriaceae; genus Haberlea; species Haberlea rhodopensis. The sequence continues at coordinate 352,470 of CAJQUN010000427.1, read as the reverse complement.
CATTAGAAAATCGCATCTAAATAAGTGTAAAAAAGACACTTATCAACTCCCTCAAACTTATCAATTAATCGTCGTCGATTAAGCATTAAACTCACAAGGTAGAGTTCATTCTCGATACTTGAAAAAATTATTTAATGACTTACATTATTCTCAGAAATCTCATACATATATATAAAAGTTGACCAATACTTGTTTTCTCATAAGTCAAGCAACACGTCTCAAAATCGGAACGTGTGTGTATGTTATTGTCAATCTCATGTTTCACGCATATATTCAAGATGAAATCATGTTAATCAACTCAAAGTCAAGATTATCATCAAGCATCCCATAGGCCTATTTTCAAACAACTTCTCCACTAATAATAGTTACTCCCTAAACTTGGATCAAAAGGTCTTTATAAGCTTGTAATGTTTGGTCGTTGATGTCGACTTCAAAGAAAAGGTAGGATAAGTGCAACGAAGAGAGTATAACTTATAAAATTCACTTTTTAGCACATATTTTCGAGCTCCCCTTCTTTTTTTTTCTCAAGGCTTTTTTCTCTTTTCTTTTTTTTTTTCTCCTTTTATCATCCATCAATCTTTTTTCAATAAGCTCATCAAGATATAACAATTCAAGTGCATCGAATGATATTCATTATACTCCCTTAGGGTAAGGAATTTTTTTTTTTTCCGTTTAGGCTCATATAAGGGTAGGTATAATGAGTTTGAACAATAAATGTTGAATGTGATCTTAATAATATGCAATGCATAAACCATTCTTTTTTCAATAAAGCTTAAAATGGGACACTAGGGATTAATATAACTAGGTAAGCTTGAAGGCTCAAACGTGTCAAAGATTGCCTAGATCATTTCCAAGTCAAGTTTGTAACTATAAAATGTCACCTCAAAGTGTCATCATCAAATAGGTTCTAGGATAACTCTAAGATGCTCAAGACAAATCGTCAAGTTCACAATAATTATCACTATTCCACATGCAATTCACAAGATCATGACTCAATATGCTCAATATATTCCTCATTCTTGACATGCTAACTCAAAACAGGATATTCATGTACAAGTCTAACAATCAATAACATTCAAGTTCATATGCATAGTGAGATCAAAATCCTCATTGAATAGTCACTACTATTCATTCTTTTCTCAAGTTTGAACTCATAAAAAAAAATTTAGCTCATAATAATAGGATGATTCAAGTGTCAATTAAGCACACAATATGTGGATAAAACAAGTAAAACATGCAAGCCTCTCCCCCAAACTTAAATGACACATTGTCCTCAATGTTTAAAAGAATCAAAAGGGAAAAAAGTAAACTCCCCTGATCAAGATGCTTGCATGAGGGTTGAGGAAGATTTGCTTTTGAAAGCTCCACTGTTGTAGGGGTTCAACGCTCCAACTGAGTACCTAGCAAGAGAAGAATGCAAATAAAATAGTCGACTCGGGAGATAAACAAACTAAATGCAAAAAGTAAAAATAAACAAAACTAAATGGCGAAAGGATACGCTTGGGTTGCCTCCCAAGAAGCACTGATTTCTATTCTTAGGGTTGACTATCAGAAGTAACCATCAAAGAGCGGTTGCCGCCCATAGTAAGTATCGTATGATACCACTAATGGGTCTTCATGTAGTATGCCCTCAAGATTGGCATGGTATGAACAGTGTAGGTCCGTCGCTCCAACAACATTCGTCTTGAAGTGGTAGGCATGAGAGAATGATTCTTGACTTGGCTTCATATCTTGGAGGATGTAGTGCGGTGAAGTTGGCATCGATGGAAAATACGGATCCACATATGGCATATAACATGTCTCCATCGATGGGCTCAAATCAGAATCTTCGAAAGTCTCTTCCTTCTCCAACGTCACACTTGACCCATATTCACATGGGAACTCCTCGGATGACATCTCTGAAATAGTCCCAGTCTCTTGTAGAGGCTCAAGTTCCTTTGAATCTTCCACACTAGGAGGATCACTCCTCCAAACTTGGTTGGTTGAGTGATCGCCATCATATAACCAAACTCGATTTGTCGCCTCTTGATTTGTAGCTCTCGTCTCTTCCTCCTGGCAGCTAGTTGAAATTATTTCCATAAGGATCGCTATTTGCTGCTCTAGGTGACACATAGAGTTGGTTTGGCACTCCAAACTGTTCTCAGTTGATGCCATGAATCTTATTAAGGTATCCTCTAACTGAGTCGTGACATCTGCAGAACTATCTCTCCTCTCTTCGTGATGTTCAAATGGTTGGGGTGTATCATTAGGGTAGTGAGGCTCTGTGGGGTATTGGTGACTCCAACATTGTAGTGAAGGATCACAATGCCCGTGATAATCGAAGTCCGCCATATCATTGAACATGTGCAACACACTGTCTCATCTCTATCAAGCAAGGGACTCCCAGTCACCATTGCTCCGGTGAATACCCATTCTCGGGTCTGTGCATCCAACCCTTTGAAGAAATATTGCAGGAGAGTATAGTTCGAAAAGTTATGATACCGGAATGTGTTGGCCAATTCATTGAATCTCTCCCAAACAGCGTAGAACGGCTCGGAACGTTGTTGGGCAAAGCTTGTGAAGGCTTGTTGATGTAGCATCTCCAAGTACCTCACAAGACAAACAAAACAAAAACAAAATAAATATATATATATATTTTATTTAATAAATAAACAAAAATGGTTAAATTAGATCCTAGTATGATATTACTAAAGTTAGTCCCCGGCAACGATGCCAAAAACTTGATCGTTTTTATTTTAAACAATTATTTTTCCAGTGTGGCGATTATACCGCAAGTGCACGGTGTCAAGTTTTAGTATAGATATGAAGAATACAGATTGTCGAACCTGCAGGGACTAACAAGCAAGTACCAAATAAGACGCTTTTGACTATATTTAACCTACGATAATTAATTAATAATTAAACTAATAACTAAATTAAACTACTCTAATCCAACCAAAACCATCGATGATCATGAGAAAAGTCCACAAGAAATAATTATCAAGACAATGATCCACCTAACCCAACTCTTACAATTCTTTTCTCCATACATCTCTAAGGTGACGGGTTTTCCGAATTTATTCAATATACTCTATCGAGCTATATTAAATCTAACATCAAATTGAAACAAGTAACTCTCGTTCACTTAATTAACAATTTAATATTGAATGCGCTTTATGAAAACCACTAACTTTAGATTAAACAACCCAAAGCTATCACTCGTATGTGATTTTATCTCTCGATCTAATCTTTAACACACGGCATGAATTATTATATCATATTATAATTTTATCTCTCGATCTCAATTATAATAAAATGTCATTCAAAGGAGATCAATCCTTCAAAAGCATGAAGAACAATAAAACATGCACATATAAGATATATGAATTCAATCTCAAAATCAATAGGAAAAACTATGTTATTGATATTTCTCAATAATAAAAAACACAACAAATCAAATTATTCATTTAAAACAATAATAGAAAAGCAAAAGAAAACTCCCAAGTCGACTTCTTCGTTGATTCTCGATCCTTCCTTGCTTCTTTCTCGATCGTGCTCCTCGATTCTCTTGTTGGCTTGTTCCAATTCCTAGGATGAAGAGGTGATGGTGGATGATGGTGATATGGAGTATGGAGGAGTGGAGGCTATTCCTAGGTTAAAAAGTCTGATTTTTATTGTAATTTTTCGTGTATAAATATAGAGGGATAGGAATCATGGACTTCCTTGTTGGACAAAAACTCTATAAAGAATTTATTTTTAAGCAAACTCTTCCGGCCGATCGATCGAGCTGACTGCTCGATCGATCGCCAATTTTCTGGCCAAGCCGATCGATCGAGATTGAGTCTCGATCGATCGAGTTTGATTTTATTTTATTTTTTTATTTTCTTTTGTTCTTTTCTTCCTTTTCCGGCTTTGAAACATTCGCTCGGTTCGGTCCTTTTTCATCATTTTTGGCTCATTTTCCTCTACTTTTATGCATTTCAACATTGATTCCTGCAAATATAGAAATATATATACCAATAAGCGTAAAATAATCCAAGAATCGATACAAAAATCATTAGAAAATCGCATCTAAATAAGTGTAAAAACGACACTTATCAGGGACCCACACTTGTATAACCCTGAATTGTTTGGGTCTGTGTGTGTCCTGAAATGTATGTGCATTAAGTGGTGAAGGTGTTCTTGGGTGATGTGTGTGATAGTGAGTGTATTGTTTAGGTTTTTGGTTTCTGTTGGGTAGCATATACCTCTTCTGGATAGGCATACAATTATAGTAACAGTTGGGTTTTACCTCTCGAGTTGCCTGACCAGTGGGCTTATGTCTATTTCTAAACTTTTGCCCTGGTCTAGCTTTCTCTATTGGCTCAACATAACTGATACCTTTGTGTGATGCTCGTTCCTTGGTGAGTATTGACTTAACAGGTTCCTTAACCAGTTCACTTGGTTTATATACTGTGCTGGATCTTACAAAATTCATTGTTTGAACTTTGTTCTTCTCTAGACACAGTTGAGATTTGATGCCAGATGAGTTACTATCATTGTTAGAGTAGCCTATACCGGTAAGATCACCAGCAAGCCTTATTGACTCAAGCATCTCATCTTTTCTGGCAGTAGATGCGTTCCATGTGCGAACCAGCTTAATGAGTTTCTGGTGCGCACATGTTGCTTCATCCCTTTCTTTCTCGAGTATACTTACTTTTTCCCTTAAGCCTTCCAACTCCTTTGATTGATCACAATCAAGTTTCTTGTTTTGCTGTTCCGTTGGGATTGAGTGTTCGGACTTATAATTCTCGAAGGATTTATACATCTGATACTCATTAATCATGTCCTGCAATGCGTTGGTGAGTTCATTATGTGTAAATTCAGAGAGATTAGAGTCAGTTACCTCACAGTCATCGTTGGCCATCAGACAGTGAACTTCTTCATCTCACTCTCACTGGATGAGCTGGTAGATTCTTCTGATTCTGATTCTGAATCAGCCCATTTGCTCTTGTTTTCTTCAGCCACCAGTACTTTCTGGTCTCTGTCCCTCCTGGATGATCTTCTCTTTTCCTTCGACTTTCTATAGTCCTTGGATCCTCTCTTCTGATCATCTTTCTTTGGCTTAGGACAGTCCGCGATAAAATATCCTGGCTTAAGACAGTTGAAGCAGACACGATCATCCTCATCTGATCTATTTTTGAAGTTCTGCTTCCTTGGATAAGATTGATAGGTCTTTTGATTCTTTTTCATAATTTTCCAATTTTTTTGACAAACAGTATCATTGCATCATTGCATATTTGTTCGGGAGTCATCTCTGTTGTGGTAGACAGAGATTCTGATGCAGTAAGAGCTTTGGTTGGTTGACTGGTGCTGGGTTCATCTTCAATCCGAATGCCGAGTTCAAACTCGTATGCTTTTAAGTCAGCAAATAAATCATGTAGATCTATCTTGTTTAAGTCTTTGGATTCTCTCATGGCAATTGTTTTTACATCTCATTCTCTTGGGAGACCTCTCATGACCTTTATGGTGGCTTCCCTGTTTGATAGATCCTTACCAAGGCTATTGAATTCATTGATGATTCCAGTTACTCTTTCATCATACTCACTGAGAGTTTCTCCGGACATCATTTTGATGTTTTCGAACTTCTGTAGGGCAACAGTGAGCTTGTTTTCCTTGGTCTGGTCATTTCCTTCGCACAGCTGAGCAATCTTTTCCCAGATATCTTTAGCAGTGGGACACATCTTGATTTTGTTGAACATGTTTTTGTCCAATGTTTTGAACAATATGTCTTTGGCCACATTGTCCAGATTTGTTTTTTTCTTTTCTTCATTTGTCCAGGAAGCTCTGTCATTCTCGACCATCTGTGGTTCACCACCAGTAATGGCAGCTGTTGTATTGATCTTCATGATCTTCATTGGTCCATCAGTGATGACGAACCACATGTCATCGTCTTGGGCACTCAGATGTGCTTGCATACGAATTCTCCAGTCATCATATTCATCTTTCTTGAACATGAGAATCTTGCTGAATGAGGCCATCAGTTTTTAGTAATTCTCAAGATTGAGAAGACCTTGCTCTGATACTACTTGTTAGGATCGGGGTAGTGTTTAGAAGGGTGGTTGAATAAACACTAGATTCAATTTCGATTTTACTTGGATTGCTGCAGACTGTTAAGCACCGCAGTAGCTTCTCAATTTGTTGCAAGTCAGCAGAAACTGATTATAGTGCGGAAGACGTCTGCTGGACTTGTGAGTAGTAATAACTGAATGGTAAATTGCAGTAAGTAAATGACACAAATATTGTTTCTGGAAGTTCGAAGCACAACGCTTCTACGTCTCCCCTTCTTCCTTTGCAGGAAGGTTGCATTAGAAGACTTTGGTTTACACTTTACAGTATACAAACTCCTTAGGCACTCACACAGCTCGGCCTAAACTCCTAGCAATCACAACTTTCTAAGTTGTTTACAATGTATTCTATAACACTCACACTAGATAAAAAACTATTTTGCTTCGAGTGTTCTTTGAGCAGCAGACTCAGTTGCAATTAATCTTTCAAGATTACAGTAGTAGTTCTTTGCTGCTCTTGCTGAAACTTCAGAGTATCTCAATGAAACGATTAGCTTGACTTTGATTTTTGTCTTGTGTTTGATCAGGTGGTTCAGCTAACATCTTCATTCTTCACTTAGATGTATTTATAGATACAGTAGTCTAACGACAACTTTTCTATATTTGGAAGATATCAATTTCCTGTCTTCATTCCAAATTCTGATTGTCTTCTTTCCAATTTTGTTAAGCAACGGCTCTTTTTTTATTCTGACGCTAATGGTGGCGGTGATATATCAAGGTGTGGCGCTCTGTTGCACATTTGTCAGAATAAGTTGTACTTGTTTTGTCTTGTTGCCTTGTGCATTTGCTGGATAGTTAGACGTCTGCTGGTATTCTTCTTTGAATGAGCGTTCATTCTTCTGTACTCGATAGATATACTCTTGATATCTTTACACTTGGTAGATGGCTTTGTCCAGTAAATGTCTGTGTCTGGTAGATGTCCATCCAGTAGATGTTTGTATCTGGTAGATGTCTGTGTGGTAGATGTCTATCCAGTAGATGTTTGTATCCGGTAGATGTCTGTGCGGTAGATGTTTGTGCGGTAGATGTCTGTCCGTAGATATCTATCCGGTAGATGTCTATCCGGTAGATGTTTGTAATCACCAAAACTTAGAAATGTTTTCCCAACAGAATTATTATTGAACTACGCTACGTAATCCAAATATTATTTTGGGTTCCTTTTATTTTATGCTTGTATCATCTCCCCATGTTAAGATTCCAAATGTCCATTAACTAAATTAAACTACTGACAGTTTTATTTAATTATAATCTAGACCTTGAGCAATTCACTCAACTTATTCATCATGTCGGATAATTAAATCCACATGCAGGGTTTGACATTGACAAACCTTATGAGTTCTCAAGAGGACATTATCAACCCGAAATAGACGGGACATGGATTCCTTTGATAATCAACTTCCCACTATGTAAATAGTGGTATTACCCAACTCATTGAGCCTATTGATTCGATATGAACATTACTCTTTAATGAATCAAAGTAATAAACAATATGTATACGTGTCCATTATTATCTTCGAATTAAGAGCATAAGCATCCATAATAACTGAGAAATATATTCTTGATGGTCGGTATAATGAAATATATTCTCACTTAGTCTCGTTGAATACACACAAAGTGTACTGGTGAAATATATTAGTCAAGATAGACTAATTAAATATATCACTATGATATAAATGATGGATAGTACAAATCCATCTATGACTGTGAACCATTTATTACATTTCACAATGAACTGATAATTTGATCTTCTGTATGTAATATCTACACACAAAATTATCTACTATGTGAAATGATAGACTAACATGTATAATTTAATCAATGTACAATATGCCACACTTTATTTGCCCATGATGTTTCTCAAATTACGACCATAAAGAAACTAGTTAAATACATAAAAAACGTTGCTTTCAATATACCAAAAGTAACCATCCATGATCAATTGCTACTTCAAATATATCAATAAAAGATAAGACACAATTATAAGTTACAAAATCTATAGAAATCTGTAGAAAAAGTTTACAAATGTTTATAAATCTTACAAAATAAGGCTACAAGAATCACAAAATAAGGCTACAAGAATCTATGAAAATCTTTTAAACTCTGTGTAATTCCATAAACGTTAATAGATATCTATCAACTCCACAAAGTTCTATTATTTTTAAAAAAAATATTAAATCTCTACCATGAATACAAAACTTAAAGTATTTCTCCTCTTGCACTAAGAATAAATCTGTTCTTTTGGATATCTAATATATTGGTGTGCTCCCAAAAAATATGATACACCCACAACATCCAAAGGTAATTAGGGAATAAAGAAAAAATCTCCAAGTGGGGCATAGCCAAAACCTATTATCTACGGAGAGTGAGATTGATCATATAAAATTCATGGAATTTTTAAAGAGGAGAAAACTTCGGGATTATTCAATAGGAGAAAAACCCATTCAACCCAGTCCGCTGAAAAAAACTATTTCTAGAAAAAGTAATCAAAATAGACAAAAGAACACTCGAATACAAACCGTTGTCTTCTTCGTTTACTTTTGAACAGCTTGGATTTGATGGGGGTAATTGTGCCACCATTCCTTGATGACCGACGCCATAGAATAATTTCTCTAACCAATATCTGGAAAATTCAAGTTTGTGTTTGAGGAGCTACGTGGAATTTTCGGTACTTGTAGATTCACAAAGGGAAACTTGACGACAGTTCTGGGGGGTTAGAGGCGGTGGAGCTTCTTGACTCAACCATGGGCTTTTGAAGAAGAAATTATATTTGTGACCTGCATAAATTTTACCATTATTCGGAGTATTTTGAAAGGAAAAATTGGAGAGGAGATATCATGATGTGATTTGTAGAGAAGAAACAAAGAAAAAGATAATGCACGTACGTGGGGGATGAGGAATGAGGTTATCAAAAAAAAAAAAAAGAGTAGAGACAATAAAGGAAAATATGCAGTGGAATGGAAAGAAATTTGCAGTTGGGAAGAAAGTGGACAGTGGAGAGTATCTACGGCATCCTCACTGCATCTCTATTCTTGGCGTTAGATACCAAATTTGGCGTGAAAGTATGCTTCAACGCAACACCATTCTTTGGTGTTAAATTTGATGCAGTGCGCACATCTTCTTTTTATTTTTATTTATTTTTATTTGTTTACATTTTTTATTATTAGTTTTAATATTTGCGAAACTGTAATTAAATTGGTGCAACATTGTAAATTTTGTATTTATTAGTTTTAATAAAACTATAATTAAACTTTAATAAATTGAATTACTGATTAAATTTTAATTATTAAATTTATTTTAAATTAATTATCTAAACAAAAATCTAACATAAATTTAATATGTAAATATATTAATAAATTTGTAAATTGACTAAATGAATAATTCTTGCAAATAAAATTATTTGGAGATGACCTAATCATTACAAAAATATATAAAATTAATATATCATCTAAATAGTGAGGGTCGATCATAATCATGCGTGTAATTATCACACAATGATTAATTTTACGTTAACAGTGGAAGATTATTTAAAATGTATCAACACGTGGCTCAAAAATTTTCGATTTTACATATATCATAGTACTGAAAAATATGTAATTCTGGTTTCACAATTTAACATGGTATTCCTCGCATAAGCATCACATATAAACTTCTCATAAGCGAGCTCAGGTTTATGCATTGTTTTCTTTTCCCAGTAGTATTACTCTATTTTTAAGAAAATAAATTTACCGGGGTATGCCTCGTGTATGTTGTATTTGACTTATATCATTTTCAAAGACTTTAAGTGTTTTGTTGATTAATGAATGATGTATTGTCTGCGAATAGAATACTTATAAATTTTGGTATCATTATATATGTATCACCTAAAAGCGAAAAAATTTTAGGGCCATTTGATAAGAAATTTGAAAGTATTCTTCCGTTGTTTACGCAAATTAATCATTGTGTGATAATTAAACACCACATTATGATCGGGCCCTCATATTTGGTGTCAGAACATAATCTGGGATATGCTCGAACTAGAGTTAGGACACTAAGTCTAGTCACAAATAAAATTGTTTGAGCATGTGATTGACTACGTGTTTTTATATGCTCTTTCCTGCTATGATTACATGTTAAATGATGAAATTTTAGACATGTAATATCTCTGAGTATTCTAATATGCTGAGTTGCATATAATTTTGAGAATTTGAGAATTTTATCTGTTAACACTGATAGTTGCTGATCGGATGATGATGTAGAGTAAGTGATGAGAACATCTATGACTTGAGATTTATATTTGATGCTTTGATTTTATGATGGACAGTCAGTGTTTGGACAGGTAGCAGTGATATGAACTTTAATAGCTATCTATTGTACATGTAGGCATTGTAAACTGTTAATTGAATTATAATTTAGTGATAATGCTTCCATTATTGGGAATTGTATTTATCACTTTGAGACTTAATCCTGGTGATTAGTTGATGACACTAGAACTATTTAAAACGTATTTTGTCGTTTGACATCGGGATTTGAGTTCGAAGAACTTGAGGATATTGAAACTAGTAATATTTCAATTGAATAATAGAGTATAGTTGTTGTGAGAAACAACTAGATTTGGTTTAAATAAGGACTTGGATATGGGGACTGTCGTAATTCAGTTCTAGTTATGTATCCGAACTATGAATAAATATTACAATATGAACTCTTCTAGATGAGAGTATCTAGAGTGTTGTGCCTTAAAACGCTACAACTTTCATTCCTCTATTTTAAATAAAATTATCGTTTTTGTTTTGATGATTACAAAACCTATACATTTTGTACTAATGGTTTTTATTGAGTATGCAGCATAAATTATGATCAAACTGAAGATTGTAATAGTATTGAAATGCCAAAGAAAAATTGTCTTTTGAAAGACACGGATCGCCCCAGGCGATGAGTGCCATCGCCCCAGGCGATGGGTGCCAGGCGAGGATCGCCACGCTCATCGACAGAGGCGATGGCCAGGCGAGCATGCAAGGAAGATCGCCCCAGGCGATGGTGACCAACGCCTAAGGCGATGGCAACCTTTTGGCACTTCGCCCCGCACATCGACAGAGGCGACGCCGAGGCAATGCGCGGGCATGCGCACTGGGAGTTCGCCCGAGGCGATGGCACGAACGCCTGAGGCGATGGGCTGGAACGCCTGAGGCGATGTGGAGTTCGTTTGAGGCGATGCAAAATTTGGACATGCTGAAGCTACGGCCTTAATTTTTGCTCTTGATCGCCTGAGGCGATCCGTGATTTTTGCTGACCGTTGGGGCGCGGCGATGGTGATCGCCCGAGGCGATGTCCGAGGCGATCGAGGAGTGATTCAAGCCTTTTGTTTAGCAACGGCTAGTAGGAGCCTAGGGGGCCTTCTACACTATAAATATGGATGCTTTGGAGCATTTTGAAGCTAAGGAACAAGCCTACAAACTTCCACAAAGTCTTGATAATTATTATTTGAATTTGCATTGCAATCTCCATACATTGTTGTTGTATTGGAGCTTGTAATTCTTATCTTTCTTAGAGTCTTGTTTCTTCGTGTGAATACACCGTGAAGGTGCTTTTGGTTTGATTTCTTGTAAAGGTCCTCCAACACCAAAGCAAGTTGGAAAATTGTAAAGTCATCAACAAGTCTAGTTGGTGCAAGTGTGTGGCTATCCTTGGAGCCCTTAAGGCCAAGAAGACTCGTGAAGAGTGTTGGTAGCTCGGGAAGAGCTTTGTATACTCGTGAAGGGTATTGTGCTCGGGAAGAGCGTTGTGTACTCGGGAAGAGTAGTGTGCTCGGGAAGAGCGTTGTAAACTCGGGAATAGTTGTTGTGTGGCTAACTTGGAGCCCTCAAGGCCAAGATCTATTGTTCTAGTGGAACCTCGGTTGGAGGTTATCTAACCGGGAAGAGGAGACGTAGGCGATTCATCGCCGAACTTCTATAACAAATCCTTTTGTTATTTATTGCTTTATTTACTTTACGCATTTATTTATTTTATTCTTTGCATTTATCGATTGACTAAAGGCTTCCGCAAGCGCAAAATATTTTATTTTTACAAACTCATTTTAAAACGCTAAAGTAGCCAAGGAATCTCATTCACCCCCCCTCTTCGATTCCAACATAGAGTAATGGTAGTGATGCAAGACGAGTTTTCCCTCTTTCTGATACGGGAAAAGATGTTTACGAGAATCCAATACCAACCTAATAAGAGGTGGAAATGGATTCCAAAAGTGTCATTGAAAGCTAACCATCAAGGACCCAAAAATCAAATGGGTACCAAAGATTCTCCTATTATTAATTTGTCTTGTAGGAACAAAAATGGAATGGAGGATGAAGGGCCAAGCAACTCAAAGGAGGAGTTTGTATTATTCACAACTATAGAAGAGGCTCGAGGCGTTGGACCAATGACAAGAACGAACTCTTGTCATCGAAGGTAAAAATTTTTTTTTTTCATGTTAAAAGAGCAATTCAAAATTTAATTGGCACAAATTAATTGTGACCAATAAATATGAAGCTCAATATTCATTGGTAGTAAAATGGATAACCCCTTAGCATATGCACATATAAATTGTTCTATTGCATGATGTATGCTTATCCTTTTATAGTAAGTGCATTGTATTCAAATTTGAATATGCTATTATGTAATTAAGCATGCTATAAGTGTTTAGATGCTATATCTTTGATATAATACTTTCATGATCTTAATAATTTTATCAAATGTTGGTTTGTGAATTCTATTGTGTATTGGGCATGAGTTCATGAACTTTTTGGTAGAGCATATGCACACTTTGCAATTCATTGTTGCTCGCCTTAAACGCATGTTTGTATTCCTCTAAATGATTTAATCTTGCTTGTCATGGCTATTACATTCTTTATGAGGAACATGTATAAAATATGGCTGTGTGTCAACATATATTTGTGATTTGTCTATTTAATTTTTGTACTTTTTGATTATCACAAAAAGGGGGATAATTGTGTGATAATCTTGAAGTTTACTTCATGCATAGTTTAAGGGGAGAGCTTGTGTATGTATGGTTTGAGGGGGAGAGTTGTTTACTTTATGCTTTAATTGATTATTTTGTATGTGCTATGCAAGGGGGAGTCATGTTTACTCATATTTAATTTCAAAAATGCATTTTGAAATCACCTTTTAAAAGTCACAAATTGTGAATTATTGTGCTTTTTAGATTATGTGATTTATTTTTTGTTGTTAGATGATTTAATGTTAGTTAGATTAATCAAAAATAAATTTTTGGTCCAAAAATTGACTCAAAATATGGCCAAACCATCGCCTCAGCATTCTGTGCGCAGCGCCTCGTCCGTGGCTCGCATCGCCTCAAACTATCGCAAGCATCGCCTCAGGCGTTCTCCAGATCGCCTCAGGCGATCTCGGTTTTTAAAGACTGAAGGCTACGGCTTTTGCTCATTTTTTCTGCAACATTTCGTGTTTTTCACCCATAATTCGAGATTTCTTCATAATTGTTAGAATCGATCAATCCTAAGCCTTTCCAAACCATCAATTTCACTTTCCAAACACCAATTCTTCCAATTGGATTTTTGCAACCCTAACCCCATTTCTCAAAAAAATCGAAAATTTACCTCAATTCTCTCAAATTTCTTGCAAAATGTCTCGAAGCAACCGATAAGAAGGAGAATCAAGCCGAAGGAGACGCTCTAATCGATCCTCTAGGAATTATACGGGTCCTCCTCTTGATGGTAAGCCAATTCCTGAAAATTATCTTACTCGCAAATTAATTCATCGTTTGCAATCGCCCAATTGCATTCAATAGCACTGAATTAGGACATATTCTTCGCATTCCTTCGGATGGTCCAACTAAATTTGCTCTAGCTACTTGGCCTAATGATGGGGTATGTGATCCTGCCCAAGCCTTGTATCTCATATTTGGCGGAACTCCCCAATGTCCAAACCAATCTTTTCTTGTGAATTCTATTCCTACGAACTACCAAATCCTTCACAAGATAGTGATCACCTCGATGATCCCTCGGGATGGTGATCGTCTTAGGTTGAAATTCTCTGATGTATACTTGATGTATTACATCATTACCATGACCCCCTTCAACCTACCAAGATTCATTATCCAAATCTTTAGGAACACCGCCCATAATCCTAACCCATTCGGCCGTGTCCTAACAAAGATTTTCTTCATTTCAACCTTCCTTTCGATGACAATGAGAAACTCCCTATCAAGTCCAAGGACACCTTCAATCTTAGGTGTTTTCTGTTTAACAAAATTTCTTGGAATCCTTTCTCTTCCTGTTGGGTTAATGATCCGGGGAACCTACTTTCTGCTTTCAATCCTAAAGATCACCCCTCATTACCCATTGATAGGATGACTAGTGCCCAAAGGCTTCATTTTCCTTTCTTGATTGAACCAAATCAAGATGAGCCACCCATTCAGCATCAATCTCCTTCTACCTTTGATGACATGATGAATATTGGGGCGGATATTCCAGCTCCTGATAGTCATCAACCTTCCTCTTCTTTTGAATTCAATCAAGACGCCTTTGCTTTCTTTACTTCTAAATTCCAAAGCCTTCGTGAGGATATGAATTCTCAATTTCAATCCTTGAGAGTCGACATTAATTCTCAATTCCATTCCCTTCGAGATGATGTTGCGTCTCTTCGAGCTTACCAAGACTCCTCGAGAGAAGATTTGTCGTATTTACGACATGAAGTGGATGCTCTTCGTTCTCAGTTTTCCAGTGCTCACATGGACGAGGATACTACTCACGGGAATGATGGTGATGGTGATGGTGATGGTGGCATGGATTGAGTTGTCTTTGTTTTAGTGTCTTTTATATTTTATCCTTTTGTAATTATTTGTAAGGATACAATGGTTTAATTGATGTTGGAATTAGTTTATTGTGTATGTTGATGGATTTTAAGTGGTTGATTGGATTTTGAGTTGATTGTGTATTACTTGGATGGATTTATGGTTTATTCATTTTTAAAGGAAACTATGTCCAATTTTCTTAAAAATCCTTTACCTTTTTTATTCTCACAAAAAGGGGGAGAATGTATGTGTAAACTTGGTGTAAACTTGATTGATGAAATGCTATTTGCAACCTAATTGTTTTTACAACTTGTGACACATTTTGTAAAGGTGATAAAAATGCACATTGGAACATTGTTTATCATTGCATTCATTAAGGGGGAGTTTAAACTCTCTATGCATTGCATTGTTATAAGTTTTATTTTCTTTCAAGTTTACCGGGTTTTGTGATCATCAAAAAGGGGGAGATTGTTGCGCCTTAAAACGCTACAACTCTCATTCCTCTATTTTAAATAAAATTATCGTTTTTGTTTTGATGATTACAAAACCTATACATTTTGTACTAATGGTTTTTATTGAGTATGCAGCATAAATTATGATCAAACTGAAGATTGTAATAGTATTGAAATGCCAAAGAAAAAATTGTCTTTTGAAAGACACGGATCGCCCCAGGCGATGAGTGCCATCGCCACAGGCGATGGGTGCCAGGCGAGGATCGCCACGCTCATCGACAGAGGCGATGGCCAGGCGAGCATGCGAGGAAGATCGCCCCAGGCGATGGTGACCAACGCCTGAGGCGATGCAACCTTTTGGCACTTCGCCCCGCACATCGACAGAGGCGACGCCGAGGCAATGCGCGGGCATGCGCGCGGGGAGTTCGCCCGAGGCGATGGCACGAACGCCTGAGGCGATGGGCTGGAACGCCTGAGGCGATGTGGAGTTCGTTTGAGGCGATGCAAAATTTGGACATGCTGAAGCTACGGCCTTAATTTTTGCTCTTGATCGCCTGAGGCGATCCACCGATCGCCTGAGGCGATCCGTGATTTTTGCTGACCGTTGGGGCGCGGCGATGGTGATCGCCCGAGGCGATGTCCTAGGCGATCGAGGAGTGATTCAAGCCTTTTGTTTAGCAACGGCTAGTAGGAGCCTAGTGGGCCTTCTACACTATAAATATGGATGCTTTGGAGCATTTTGAAGCTAAGGAACAAGCCTACAAACTTCCACAAAGTCTTGATAATTATTATTTGAATTTGCATTGCAATCTCCATACATTGTTGTTGTATTGGAGCTTGTAATTCTTATCTTTCTTAGAGTCTTGTTTCTTCGTGTGAATACACCGTGAAGGTGCTTTTGGTTTGATTTCTTGTAAAGGTCCTCCAACACCAAAGCAAGTTGGAAAATTGTAAAGTCATCAACAAGTCTAGTTGGTGCAAGTGTGTGGCTATCCTTGGAGCCCTTAAGGCCAAGAACTCGTGAAGAGTGTTTGTAGCTCGGGAAGAGCTTGTATACTCGTGAAGGGTATTGTGCTCGGGAAGAGCGTTGTGTACTCGGGAAGAGTAGTGTGCTCGGGAAGAGCGTTGTAAACTCGGGAATAGTTGTTGTGTGGCTAACTTGGAGCCCTCAAGGCCAAGATCTATTGTTCTAGTGGAAACTCGGTTGGAGGTTATCTAACCAGGAAGAGGAGACGTAGGCGATTCATCGCCGAACTTCTATAACAAATCCTTTTGTTATTTATTGCTTTATTTACTTTACGCATTTATTTATTTTATTCTTTGCATTTATCGATTGACTAAAGGCTTCTGCAAGCGCAAAATATTTTTTTTTTACAAACTCATTTTAAAACGCTAAAGTAGCCAAGGAATCTCATTCACCCCCCTCTTCGATTCCAACATAGAGTAATGGTAGTGATGCAAGACGAGTTTTCCCTCTTTCTGATACGGGAAAAGATGTTTACGAGAAAACCATGTTGATTACATGGAAAATGATAATCGATTATCGTGGACTTGAGAAATGGAGTATGTGCTTAATCTCGATAGCTATTCACTAGCGAAGAGATTATAATTAGAAATGTTTCGACTGGAGGATAAGACACCGATGTGGTGTGAAGTAGCTAGAACTGAATTAAATATTATTGAAATGACTATCATTTGGAGTAATCCAAGTAGTCCTGGAAAAGTTTCAGAAGTATCACGCCAGTTCATCCAGTTTTATTAATTCTAGATGTGATAAAAGATTGTAGGATACAAGATCCTTTCGAGGTCACTGTGGATGTAGGCATCTACTGATCCATGTGACAGAATAAGAGGAACTGATATCGATTGTGGCCAGTCAAAGCATGTCTGTTACGTGCTCAAGAACAGATGTTGTCATAACAACAAATACCCTGAGCTAGGGTAGATATCAGAGTTATTTCAACCACCCAGTTCCAGCAGGAGTTAGTTACCTGCAGACCAGAGGTAATACCTGATAGTTATTTTTGGTCAACAAGCCAGAGAGTATACCTTGATAGAGGATAAGGTTAAAAATACTACAGTACTGGTGATCACAGATACATGTCATGTATTTGATCACACTGCATAAATTTTATTGAGACAAAAACATTGTTTTCATACATTGCATCAAATGTGCATTGATTATTATGATTTGGAAAATACACCAGCAGTGAGGATTATACTATCCATACATATAATAGTGAACTGTATCTTACAATTTGATGATAGTATTGTGAATTTTAATTTAATGGTGTTGCTGATATATGATTTTGATTGTATCAAGGGCATGTATACTCTGATAAATTTTGAGATATTGTAAGATGATTTCAGGGTGTAATGAATTTCAACTGTATTGTGGCTCCAAATGAAATGTGTATAGCCACAAATAGCAAGCTATCAGCTATGAAAATATTGTTGTTGCGATATTTGGAAAATGAGGGATATTTGATAATAAGCAGTTAATGCTGATCAGGAATAGCCGAGGTTGACTGATATCCTACTGGTAAAAAAACTTACCAAGATTTTCTTAAGGAACTAATAGAGTTTCCACTAGAGAAAGAATCGATTTAGGCTGTTTGTTGATGCCAAGGAAATATATTCGATATCAAAAGCACTGCACGGAATGTCATCAGCAGAGTTGACAAATTTAGAAGAATAATTACAGAATATCCTCGATAATGGTATATACGTGTGAGTATGTCACCTTGGGAAAACATCGGTGCTATTCGTGAAGAAGAAAGATGGTATTATGAAGATGCGTATCGACTAAAAGCAGTTCAACAGGGCTACTGTCAAGAATAAATACCCATTGCCTAAGATCGAGAAGTATTTGATCAGTTGTAACGAACTTTGATGTATAAGAAAAATGATTTTAAATCTGGTTACCACCAGTTTGATTCAGAAGGGGAAATGTTCTCCAGGCAATTGGTCAAACCAGATATATGCATTTTGAATTGGTAATGCCGTGTGGTCTGACAATTATACCAGTGGAGTTTATGAATTTGATGAATAGAGTATTCCGTAACTTTTCGGGCGAAATTGTAATAATATTCATCAGTGGGATACTAGAGTATTTAATATCCAGAAGGAACCACACAGAACATCTACGATTGGTTCTTCAGACGCTTCGTGAAGCTCAAATTGTATACCAAGTTATCGAAATGTAAATCTTGGTTGAATCCAGTTTTGTTTTGGGATAGGTGATACCAGCTCACCGGATACCTGTTAATCCCAGTAAAGTAAAGGTAGTAATAATTTGGCCAAGAGCAACAAGTGTACTCAAGATACAAAGTTTCATATGTTTGGCCAGATATTACAGGCTTTTATGGAAGGATATTCTAGGATAGCCTGATCGATTAACCAGTTGACCAAGAAGAAATTTGAGTTTCGTTTGGTCAGATGAATGTGAAAGCAGTTTTCATAAAATGAAACAGAAGTGGACTACAGCCCCAGTGTTGATTTTTTTAACTGGTTCAGGGGGATATATAGTTTGTGCAAATACACTGGTCAAAGATTTGGGATATGTTCTGATGCATCATGAGAAGATGATTGCATATGCTTGAGATAGTTGGAGCCGAAAGAATCATGATATCATATTCATGAACTCGGGCTTGTAGCCATTATTTTGCCTTGAAGATGTGACAACGTTATCTGTATGGCGCACAGTTCATGATATACTCTGATTTTAGGAGTTTAAAATATATCACTCAGTCAGAGTTAAACATGAGATAGATGCGATAACTAGATTTGTTAAAGAATTTGACTCTGATAGTCAATATCAATTAGGAAAAGTGAAACTAATAGCCGATGCGCTGAATCGAAAAGTGCAATGGTAGCATCAATGTATGCTTTGCAATTTGAGTCACCTCTGATTTCGAGGATCAGAAAGACTCGAAGGACAGACCCATACATATATTGATTGAAGAAATTGGTTCTGTCTCATCAACCAACTAGATTTTAATATGCCATTTAGTGGTGGGTTGTGATTGAACAATCAGTAAATAACATCGAATCATACCGATTCGAAAGAAGTATTACTTTAGAAAGCGCACTATAGATGACATAGTGTTATTTTGGGACTGATGAGATGTATCATTCTTGAGATCCTAATTCCGATGGGATGGTATGAAGAAAGAAATTTCAGAATTCTGCGGCAAATTGTTTGACATGCCAGCAAATCAAGATAAAAAGACGAGACCTAATGCAATACTACAGAAATTGTAAGTGCCACAATGAATTTATGAAATTTCTAGCTTTGAGTTTTATTGCTCAAATTGTTTAGATCAAACAGAGATTGTGAAACAAGTTGAATCAGAGTTGATTGACTATTCAATACAAGATATTGATTTCATATAATTGTCTATGAGAAAACGACATGCTTAAGATGTGGACAATGTGGTTTAGTTATAGTGAGTGACTGTAAAAATTGTATATGATAGAGATCCGATGATAATATCCGAAATACGAGAGCTGTCTTCAGATTGTCATGGGTACTAAGTTAGCAATGAGTATTTCTTATCATACCTAGATTGATGGACAAACTGAGAGATTATCTAGACTTTGGAAGTTATGTTCAGATAAATAGTGATGAATTTTGTGGGAATTGACATAAATCACTATTCACTAGTAGAATAATTCAAGCTCCAGACAACTATCACGACAACATCGGTTGAGGTTTTGTAGAGCCAGGATTGCCGATCGCTGATATTCTGAGATGAGATTGATAAGAAATTTTGGCACAACTTGATATTGTTGAGGAACTGCCAGGAACGATAAATTTTCTACGAAAACGAATGAAATTGGCTTAAAGTAAGCAGATTTACTATGCCAACAAGAGAATATATCGTTAGAATTTCAAGTTGAGAATCAGGTAAATCTGAAGATATTACCTTTACGATGATCGATGTGATTTGTTCCGTGAGGTACGATGTTGTCTCGATTATTTGAACCTTGTGGAATCATAGAGAAGTTCGGTTCAGTGGTAGATCGTTGACACTACCACGACGGTTGTCACTGATACATGATTACTCGTATGTATCTATGATGAGATTGAGACATCTCATATGATTTAACTTGATGAGTTTGAAATAGACATTACTATCAATCAAAATTTAGAACCAGTACGAGAAAGTATTGAGCAATGAGATTATTTCCGTTGGTACTAGTTAATGGAGTTGACATGGAACGTAAGAACGACATGGGAAAGGAGAGGCTACATTGAGACAAGAATGGCCTCATTGATTTAAGATATTCCTGATATCCCATGCATACTAGTGATGATTACTAGTAAATGTTGTGAGCAGCCGAATGAGATATAAGTTGAGTTATACTCAGTTTTGCGATTTCGAGGACAAAATCATTTTAAGAGGGGAAGAAGTGTAAGGCCCCGCTACTATGATTAATCCGGATTAGCGATGTTTAAGCAAACCCGGGTGATTAAAAGTTGAGATTTTGAATTAAGGTGTTTCGGGTCACAACATCTTATTTTTAATTGAGATAGAATACATATTTTTACATAGCCATGTGCCATGCAAGAAACATTTAATTATTGTATCTGGACACATGGATCACTTAACCTTTAAAAATGTTAAAAAATGGGTTGGTTGACATTGTTTCCCATGCCACTATCATCTTTTTTTATACTTAAACTTGATTCATTTCTCCTTCAAAAACATCATATTTCTCTCCTTATTTTCGATCCAAACTCCTCCCAAAAAATGCTAGAAAAATGTTCAAAACTTCCATGCAAGTTTAGTTCTAGGAAGGTAGAAGGAAGGAAACATAGAATCATCAAGAGTTTTGCAGATTATGAGCTTGGTTGACTCAATGGCTTGGATTGTGCTTCAAATCTTCAACATAAAGTGAGGTATAACATGAATCTTGAGTTTTATTAACTTGCATGTAGGTTTAAGGGTCGAATTTTGATGCATTGACATGAGAAATGTAGAAGAAAAGTTGCTGTCAAATCTGTTTCAACTAGTTGGCAGTGCATATAGTCTGGTATTTCGAGTTTTACACATGGTTAAACTTCGAATTTGAAGATAACTCCCATAATAAAAGTTGTGGTATTTTGTGTTAGCTTTATTTGGCCACCAAAATCAGTTAATTTGGATTTAGGATGAAAACGTTATGGTCGTTTTACCAATGTGTACAATCTGGAATTTCAGTGCATACGAGTTTTTATGCATCGTGTTCTTAGATTTTCTGGGAATCAATGGTTATGAATTTGAAGTTTTGGGCTCTAATAAGCGTTGTAGTATTCGGTGTTAGCTTGTATTTGGAATGGCCTCACTCAAATTGGAGTTCATATGCAATAGGTATGCTAATTTTACCAACAACTATGCAATCTGGAAAGAGATGTGTTGTAGAATTTTGAGTTATCTAAATTCTTCCACTAGAGTCAGGTCATTTGGATGTTGTATGAATTAGGTATGGAGTTTTTACAAAAAGTGCTCACTTTAGAACATAGAAATTCCCCTCTTTTGCTTAAGTGATGCTTAGACCCAGTTTGCCTTAGGTAAATGATCTAATTTATGGAAGTGTCAAACATATGAAATGTCATATTTTGAGTTAGTTTTCAAGCTAAATTGGACCCATGTCATTTGGTCAAGTATTGGAAAATTTATGAACCAATTACTATGAGCATGTAAGCTGAAATTTTAAGAAATTTCCTAAGGATCAATGTTTGGATTATAAACTTGATATTGAAAATGATTGAGCACTTTGATGATATAATTGAGGTGTAAATGACCAGGTTAACAGATCTCTAGGTTTATTCGAGGAGTACTCGGTAGATTTAGCGTTGGTCCGAGGTACGTAGAAATGAGTTTTATCATGACGTCTAGCGAAGATATGTAATGATGCTATTGTATGATTTTACATGTCATTAATTGATTTATATGATTTAATTGTCACTATGTGATTCTTATGTGACTATATGACATGTTGAAATACATTGTACTACATGATATGTGAATTACATGATATGTATTGACTTTCACATGAGATTGCATGACATATTGAGTTGCATATGTCATATGATGCATAGATGATTCATGGGCATATCATATTGATCTATCCACTTATTTGATATCCTTGATGATGACTAAGTTGATTTAATCTGAGTGCCGGGGACGACGGGCACGACGATTACAAGCAGTTTAGGTAGATACTGTAGTCACGCCCGTTGCTACCGGACCTAGACACGAGGGATGACGAGCACATCACATGATGATTCTCCTAGTGCACAGTGTGTGTTCAGTCACCCTCTGCTCGAACTTGATATTGATTCTTGATACCTTCCTTTGGACTCCGATATTTGGTATCTTGAGATTCGATTCTTTGTACCTATTCATACATCGCATTCATACATGGTATGCATTGCATGATACTTTGTCATTCTTTTATTTCTCGTACTGGGGTACTGAACCCCTTTGTTGGGGGGCTGTCATGTTTTTTGTTGTTCGGGCATGACAGGGTTTGCAGGAGGACGATGTTATGATGCGTAAGGCGATTCATCTAGAGATAACCGAGCTCCGAGATAAGCGAGCTCATGTTTATGCATTGTTTTCTTTTCCCAGTAGTATTACTCTATTTTTAAGAAAATAAATTTAGGTATTCCCCGTGTATGTTGTATTTGACTTATATCATTTTCAAAGACTTTAAGTGTTTTGTTGATTAATGAGTGATGTATTGTCTGCGAATGGAATACGCATATATTTTGGTATCATTATATATGTATCACCTAAAAGCGAAAATTTTTTATGGCCATTTGACAAGAAATTTGAAAGTATTCTTCCGATGCTTAAGCAAATTAATCATTGTGTGATAATTAAACACCACATTAGGATCATGCCCTCACATAAATATTATACCGAACATCAATATATTTTATTAAACAACATTATTTATCTTGCTATGCCTGTAGTGCATTTGATTTCATGATACTGGTGCAGTAAACTAGCTTTTTTTGACAAACAAAAAAAAAACTTGTGTTTTCCATGCACGCAATTACCTTATACTATAGATGTCAAGCGGGTTGTGCTGGCCCGCAACAGAGACGGGTCGTGCTTGACAGGGCTCGTCTTCGTTTTCGTCAGGTCCGGCATGACCCAAATCATATTCTTTAATTTTTTTTGTTTAATTTTAATTATATAAATATAATAATATTATAAAAATAAAGATTTGCACAATATACTTACAAAATAAAAAGTTATTGACTACGAATTGAAAAACTACAAATTACATTGAACAAAACAAAATCATAAATTACAAAAGAGTTTAAAAAGATATTCTAGTTTTCTTCATTTTCATCGGAAGAAACATTATGTCCTCCCGAACCTTGTAAGCAGCTATCAGCATCCAACTAATCCTTTAAACGAATACACACTCCACAGTGTTTGATTTCATTCTACTTCTTTTTTCATCAATGATGTTAGTTCCGGATTTTAAAGATGACAAAACAAATCAGATCGGATCGATGGAAATCAGACTGACCAGATCGATCGCTCAAAACAGATCAAGCTGATATGGTATATCGTAAATCAGATCGGATCGATGGAAATCAGCCTGACCAGATCGAAGCTTCAGATCCATCTCAACCATATCAGATCAGAGCAGTCAAGGCTGAATAAGAATTGCTCTTCAGTCCGAATCATTAACGGCTATTTATTGAAGCATTTAATGTTGCAATTAATGCTGAAAAAGACCAAGGACTGAAGATTACCATAAAAGGTAAGAAGACAAAGAAGAGCTTACCTGACAGTCGCCGAAAGCATGAACCAGAATGGCAAGTATCCTAAAGAAGAAGACTGCAGCTTACTCAGAGTTTAAGCAGAGTCAAGATTGCACATTAAGGGAAATAATGTCGTTGGTATATGCAACTATATAAGGATGCAACAGAAGAGCTCAAGAAAGGTCTGATCAATCGAAAAACGCAAAAGAAAGCAAAACAGCACAGCTTACAAGCCCAGACATTCTCGAGCTGAAAATCTTCATAAGCACAAGCATATTGTAATATTTGATCATCTTAGGATCATTGTGTGCATAGACTAAAGTCTATCTTTTGTATTCTATACTAAGATAGAGAAGTGAGAATCAATTGTAACTGTCAGACAGAGTGTGTCTGAACAGATCGAGAGACTATGAGTTTCAGTCTGGTAGTGAGGTAAATCCAGCTGAATCGGGTTTGTGCATCAGGATTGTATAAATCAAAGTCTTCTAGTGGAATCCTTCCTTAATTGGAAGAAGGGGAGACGTAGAAGGATTACACCACCTTCGAACTTCCAGAAACATATTCTGTGTTTTATCATTATGCATTCGTTTTACTATTCAAGCCAACGAGCCGTTCTTACTAATCTAAGAACAGACCGTTCCGCACTAAAACTTTCAGTGGTCTGTTCTGCAGAATGGTTGATTAAGAAACATATTTCTTTCACTAATCCGAAAGAAATCACAAGGGATTAATTTTTAATAGGAGTGTTCATTCACCCCCCCTCTAAACACTCCGGACCGATCCTAACAAATGACTCTTCCACCTGCACTAAAACAAGACTCCGATGAAACTATGGATATCGGAGGAGTTAGTAGATCACGTGCCATTATGGAAAGTACTGAGCAAAGTCTAGCATTGTCTTTCCACCATGCCAAAACATCAAAAGTTTCTAATTCTTGTTCACTGAAATTTATGACTTGGTTTAGATATAACTGAAGCTCAGTAAATGAAGATGTATTAGAACTAGAACTTGAAGAAGTGGAAGTAGTGTCTTGTCTTCTTCTTAGCATTGTCCACACAAAACCCTTACTACTACTAACACCACTACTACCACTCTCTCTTACTAGAATTGATCTAGAATTATGTAACGAATCATATAAAGAAAACAAAGCAAACAAACATTTATTAATGCGCTCTTTCTCTTGATAATATTAACATTTTCATAAGTCATGTTGGTGTAATAAGATTTTATTATAATTTCTACACTATATAATTTAATCCAGGATCCAGAATTGATGCCGAACATTTCAACATAGGAATAAGTTTTTAATATTTTTTAAATTTATAATCCATTGGTTCAACAATTCCTGTAAAAAACGGATCAGATCTATGTAATGCAAAACATTCACTAATTTCATAAATTTTATTCAAAAATATTGAAGAAGTTGGATAATAACAACCCGAAAATAAATTGGTAGCATCATAAAAAGGTTCTAAACATTACATATATTAGAAGCAATTCCCGATCAGTTTCTTCAGTATGAAAATGTTCGGTTATCCTTTCATTAAAAAATAAAGTGATCACATTTCTATAAGGTAAACATGCTTGCAACATTAAATTTGTTGAATTCTACCTATTAGAAACATCATAAGGAAAATCTTTATAATTCATACCATGAGATATGGATTAATTTTGAAGTCTTGTTTTCTAGCAATTGAACCATTAAGAAATTTAAGAGTAGTCTTTATGTTTTCTAAATGAAGCTCAAGTTGTTATCCATCTTGCACACACAAATTTAAAATATGACATGCACAACGAATATGAAAAAATCACCATTTTAATTTGGTTTCAAATAAGTTTTTAATATAGTAATTGCAGCGGTATTATTAGTTGAATTATCAAATGAAATGGGGAAGATTTTATTACTAATATTATATTCATTAGTAACTTGCATAATGACATTAGAAATAGCTCCACCCGTATGAGGCCAATCAATTTTTGTGAAACCTAAATTTTTTATGTAACACTCAGTTATCGTCAATCCAATGTCCTGTAACACAGAGATATGATGCATTGCCAAGATAAGTTGTCCAAATATCACTTGTAGTTCTACTTTCGAAGAAAGATTACCTAAATACGTAACTAAATTTGCTTTATATTCATTAAAAAATGTGAATGCATCCGATTTAATAGTATTCCTTGAAATCGTTTATGTTGAGGTTGCAAACCTAAATGAATATAATTAGTGAATTTTGCATCCGCCCCCATTGAAAAAGTTCTCTGCCCATACTATGTATTTAGCTAATTATCTCCTATCTCTTTCAACATTATAAGTAAAAATACCTAAACTTGAACTACTACTACCAGTACTGAATTGTGAAAGAGTAGTTTGGTTATCATCAGTTGGTTCTCTGTCATGTTTAACCATCTGTCTTATTAAATGACATGTACCACCAGAAGAAGCATATGCATAATCTTTTTTACATTTTTTTTATAAACTGACATTGATCCATTTCTCTCAACATTTTCTACATCGAATAGTTGTCATACATTACTAGTTCTTTTTTTTTTTTTAAGTTCTTCTACTTGATGATTGAATATTTGGTGTGATTTCTTCATTTTCTTGAAATTGATCGATTTCATCATCGTAATCACATTATAAGATGAATTTCCATTATGTATATAGACTACAATTATCTAATGCAACAAATATAAAAGATACCAAATATTTGTTAGGAGGAGTATTGACTTTGTTGCTTATGCTTGCATTGGCAAACGTAAGACGAATTTCTTTCTTCTTGTGAACAAACTGAGAGTATAGCATTTCAAGTATATAGAGCTTAGAGATTGAGAGGATAAAATGTTTCCTCAACAAACACCTATATATAACAACAACAAAAAAGTTCTTTTTTTTTTTAAAAAGCCGTTGAACAACATTTTTTTGACCGTTGGCCATCGGCGATCGATCGCCAGTTATGTGGCGATCGATCTCCAAGCCCGTGTATAGCACTACGGCCACTCGACGATCGATAGCCACATAATTGGCGATCGATCGCCGATTAATTTATAAAAAAACACATATACAGTGTCGTGCCTTGCCGTGCCAGCCTACGGGCTGGCACCCCTTGACCCGGCACTGCACGACACTGTAGCAAAACGTGTCGTGCCTTGCCTCGTGCTGTTCGCTTCGTTTGACATCTCTACCTTATACTGATGTGGGATCCTCGTTACTTAATCCATTATGTATTTCATTAAGCATACATATGTGAGTCTGAATTAAGTAATAACATACACTGATTAAGAGTATCTTACTAGTTAAGTTGTTACAGATGTACCAAACCACTAGTACAAAAACCAACTAACTTTTCTATATATACATGACATAGAAAATAAACAACCTAAGCCAGTACAACTCCTATGCAGTGGTTCACCTCGCAGCGGAATAAGACTCACGATTCCCACGTCTATGCAATCCTACAGAAACATTCACAAAACGTGAGTATAGATAAACAACTATCTCCAGTGCAATATCAAAACACAATATCAATAATAATGATAAAGCACAATAATTCATCTCATGTGAATGTTCTGTATCGTGCATCCACAAATGCACCATGTCATGACATGTCTCAACAAGTACCCTATTATCACGAGACTAAAATGATATGCCTATTCAGCTCAATATGTCAGTGGAACCACCTCACATCTTCATATTAGCAGCACATATCATAGTACCGTCCTCAAATGATAATAGCCATAGCATATACCCAAAAACCGGCGTATATCGCTATATAGCATAACCGAGCATATACCCAAACCAGGCGTATATCTCTCTGTCACATAACCGAGCATATATCCAAACCAGGCATATATCTCTATGTCACATAACCGAGCATATATCCAAACCAGGCATATATCTCAAATACATAACCGAGCATATACCCAAACCAGGCGTATATCTCACATACATACGATATCCATGAATGTACAGGCATATGATACTACCAATCATATTATAATAACATAACTCAATTCATATGATATCAATCTCATAACATCATCACACAATATCTATACTCCGTACGTCAACACGTACCTGTACTACGACACAACCGAGATAAATTTAGGCGTCACTGGCTAAATGCCTCGTTGTTCTGTCCCCTGAGATGATGCTACAACAATGCCAACAATATATCATGTTATCATAGGCATTAAAATCAAATTCTACAAAAATATAAAATTTTTCAACATTTCTAAACCACCGATCGATCGCTACCAACACCGATCGATCGCCATAACATTCTGTCCCCTCGCGATCGATCGCCATCTCTCGCGATCGATCGCCAAAGTGTTCTGTTGCTCGCGATCGATCGCCACATTTTCACCGATCGATCGCTACATGTATAAACCGCCTTAAAATTTACTCTGTCTCGGCGATCAATCGCCACAAAGCTCGCGATCGATCGCCGATGTCCAGAAAGTTCAGAACATGGCGATTTTGAGCTTATCTTCCTAGCTCTTCTCCTACAACTCGAAATTCAACATTTAAACATGTTTCAAGCACTCTCTAGGAACATCTTAACATGATTCTAACATCATAGATTCCAATTCAAAGCATAGAAACATGATATAATTCTTCACATGAACACTTGATATTTCACTTCACATATGCAACACCAATGACATATTTCAAGTGTAAAGTTAAGAATTCCTTACCAAGATTGTACACTTTCACTTCACACACCTTCCTAACTCAAGTCACAAGTCAATCCCAAGCTCAAACCACCAAGAATTTGAAAGAGATGAAGAGGAGCTTGTGTAGTGTTTTAGTAGGTGTAAAGTGAGCACTATGTGATTCTCTTCCCTAAAGCACCTTGATATAAGGTCATTAGTTTCTCTAACCACTTGTTATCATATTGTTTGGAGTTAATGACATGTTATCTAACATGTACATGAAATGAACTTCAAATACAAATACTACTCCAATTCAAATTAAAGTCACATGCATACTCAATTGCCTACTAGTTCATGACTTGATATGTTATTAAATCATTGTACACCATGTTTCATTCCTTGCCCTTGCCATATATCCTTGCATACATGTTTTAATTCATTCTTGGTTCCACCCGAACCCCCATTAACATACCACCATTTGATATAATTACACCATAATCATATCATACGTGTATACAACAAATCGAGGCATTACAATTCTCCCCCACTCATTGAATTTCGTCCTCGAAATTGCATATACAGACAGAATACATGCATATGAGATATACAACTCAACAATCCTACGATATGAAAATAGGAAACATGATCATGTATGCAACATTATAGTACATATGTACCAACAGTATCATAAAACTGTAAAATCATACCAGAAAATAAATCCGGATACCGTTGCATCATATGCTGATCCGTCTCCCACGTTGCCTCTTCGACACCCCGTCTGTCCCACTGTACCTTAACCATAGGAATCACTTTATTACGCAACCTGCGTTCAGCTCGATCCAAGATCATAACCGGTCGTTCCTCATACGACACATCTGTATCCAACTGTACATCAGGTAACTGTAATACATGACTCGGATCTGGTTCATACTTCCTCAACAGTGAAACATGAAAAACATCATGAATACTACTCAAGGCCGGTGGTAGTGCTAAGCGATATGCCAACGTACCAATACGTTGCAATACCTCATACGGACCAACATACCGTGGAGACAATTTTCCACGCTTACCAAACCGTACTACACCTTTAAAAGGTGAGATTTTTAAGAACACACGGTCACCAACTTGAAATTCAAGTGGTCGTCGCTTATTGGCATAAGCAGCCTGTCTATCCTGAGCAGCTTTAAGTTTCAATCGAATTAACTTCACTTTCTCTTCCATTTCATGAATCATATCCGGTCCATGTAAGGAAGACTGATCCACATCATCCCAATACAATGGTGATCTACATCGTCGCCCATACAAAGCCTCAAATGGTGCCATCTGTATACTAGACTGATAACTGTTGTTATATGAAAATTCTACTAATGGCAACGACTCTTGCCAAGAGATATCAAACTCTAATACACAGGCACGCAACATATCCTCAAGCGTCTGTATCGTACGCTCTGTTTGTCCATCTGTCTGAGGATGATATGTTGTGTTAGTTCCGGATCTTATCAATGAGATTTTAAAGATGACAAAACATATCAGACCGGATCGAGTGAAATCAGACTGACCAGAACGATCGCCCAAAACAGATCAAGCTGATAAGATGACAAAACATATCAGACCGGATCGAGTGAAATCAGACTGACCAGAACGATCGCCCAAAATAGATCAACCTGATAAGATGACAAAGCATATCAGACCGGATCGAGGGTAATCAGACTGACCAGATGAATAGCTCAAAACAGAACAAGCTGATAAGGCATATTATATATCAGACCGGATCGATGGATTTCAGACTCACTAGATCGATGCTTCAGATCGATCTCAATCTTTATCAGATCAGAGCAGTCAAGGATACATAAAGAATGGCTCCTCAGTCCGAATCATTAATGGCTATTTATTGTAGCATTTAATGTTGTAATTAATGCTACAAAGGACCAAAGACTGAAGATTGCCATAAAAGGTAAGAAGACAAATAGTAGCTTACCTGACAGTCGCCGAAAGTATGAACCAGAACGGCAAGTATCCTGAAGAAGAAGACTGAAGCCTACTCAGAGTTTAAGCAGAGTCAAAGTTGCACTTTAAGGGAAATAATGTCGTTGGTACATACGATTATAAAAGGATGCAACAAAGGGAATATAACAACTTTTGCTGAAACTCTTGCTGATCAGATTGAAAAACGCACAAGAAAGCAAAAACAGCACAAGCTTACAAGCTCAGAAGCTCTCGAGCTGAAATCATTCTTAAGCACGTTTACCTTGTAACATTTGATCATTTAGGATCACTGTGCGCATTTTGTATTCTGTATTGAAAATCAGAAAGTGAGAAACATATTGTAACTGTCAGACAGAGTGTGTCTGAGCAGATTGAGTGACTAGGAGTTTCAGATTGGTAGTGAGGTAAATCCAGTCTGAATCGGGTTTGTACAACAGGATTGTATAAATCAAAGTCTTCTAGTATAAACCTCTTAATTGGAAGAAGGGGAGACGTAGAAGGATTACACCACCTTCGAACTTCCAGAAACATATCCTGTGTATCTTATTTCTGCACTTGTTCTTTCATACTAGCCATTGAGACGTTATTACATACAAGAACAGACCGTTCCGCACTTACTTTCAGTGGTCTGTTCTGTACAAGAATTGATTAAGAAACAGATTTCTTTCACTAATCCGAAAGAAATCACAAAGGATTAATTTTTAGAAGGAGTGTTCATTCACCCCCCCCCCCCCCCCCTCTAAACACTCCGGACCGATCCTAACAAGTGGTATCAGAGCAGGTTATCTTAATCAGCACAAAATCACTCGAGCTGATGGCATCATTCAACAAAATCCCTATGTTCTCAAAAGAAGACTATGATGACTGGAAATCAGAATGCAAGCTCATCTCGCAGCTCAGGATGACGATATGTGGTTCGTCATCACTGATGGACCAATGAAGATTCTAAAAATAAATACAGCAGTCGCCATTACTGGTGGTGAATCACAAATGGTAGAAAAGGACAGATCCCTCTGGACGAATGAGGAAAGAAAGAAAGCAAATCTCGATAATGTGGCCAAAGACATCTTGTTCAAGACATTGGACAAGAACATGTTCAACAAAATCAAAATGTGCTCTACTGCCAAAGAAATTTGGGAGAAGATAGCACAGCTATGTGAAGGCAACGACCAGACCAAAGAAAACAAGTTAATTGTTGCTCTTCAAAGATTTGAGAGCATAAAAATGAAGAGTGGAGAAACTCTAAATGAGTTTGATGAAAGAGTCACTGGCATCATAAATGAACTGAATGGTCTGGGGAAGGAATATTCTAACAGAGAGATCGCTCTGAAAGTTATGAGAGCTCTACCAAAGGAATGGGATGTTAAGACCATTGCCATGAGGGAATCAAAAGATCTTAACAAGGTTGAACTTCATGATCTGTTTGCAGATCTTAAGGCCTATGAGTTTGAACTGATAAGCAGAGGTGAAGCAGAGCCATTCATCTCTCAACCAAACAAGGCCCTGGCAGCCATTCCAGACCAGACCGTCTCAACATCAGACCGATCCGCTGAACAGATGAGTAATGATGCTATGTCATTATTTATCAAGAAATTCGGTAAATTCATGTCTAAGAATAAGAGGAACTTCAAACCCTCTCATCATTATAAATCAAGAAAAGATGATACTGTTAACGATCAGGCTTGCTACAATTGTGGTAAGACCGGACATTTTATTGCAGATTGCACCAGACCGAAGAAAGAAGAACGGAAAGAGAAGCATCGTGATGATAGGAAGAAGAAGCACTACAAAGATCGCAAGAATCATGGAAAATCCCAAAAAGTCCTAGTAGTTGAAGAGGGAAACAGCAAATGGGCTCAGACAGACTCAGACTCGGAAAGCTCTGAATATTCTTCCAGCGAAAGCGAAGAAGATATTCAATGTCTTATGGCAGACGAAGAGATGAGTCAGACAGACGAGGTATATGATCTTGACTCAAATGAATTTACACGAGAAGAGCTCATGTCCGCACTGCAAGACATGGCTAATGATTATAGGATCTTAGCTGAATCATTTGAGAAGAATAAAGCTAAAGTCAGCGATCAAATGGATGAGCACAACAAACCAAGCTGCTCTGAGCAGGGTGAGTGCAACAATCTCCAGATCGAGCTGAATAAGCTGAAAATCTCTTATGATCAGCTCCATGAAGAAAATAAGAGAATTAGCACACAAAATGCTAAGCTATCTCATATATTCAAAACATGGACAAAATCCAGAACATCCTTGGAAGAATTACAAGAGGTTCAAAGAAACGTCGGTGATTTCACCGGCATAGGCTTTGACACCAAAGAATGCACCAAAGATGAATCTGAGCTGTTGCTGGTAAAGAACCAAGTCAAACAAATGACATTTGTTAAATCCAGCACAGTATATGAGACTGAAGCACCTAAGATTCAAACAGGAGTCTCTTACGTGAATCAAAATCTGAGAAAAGGAATTGGTTATGTTGACCAAGCCAAAGAAAAGGCACCAGCAAGATTTGCGTCTATCAGACCAAATCCAAAGGTGCAAGATCGAAGGCAAGGAAGACAATACAATTACTATAATTCAAAACCGATTCAACGAAGATATAGACTACCTTACGAGAATCAAAGGCTTTCACAGCGCACACATTATCACACACAACATCAAAACAGACCAGCACACAGCACACCTTACACACACAAGCCATTGAAGCTGATACAGGTGTGGGTTCCCAAAGGGCTAATCCGTTCTGGACCCAAATAGGATTGGGTACCAACAATAATTATATTTGATGACAGGTACCGAAGAAGCTCGCATCAGACTGGTATTTGGACAGTGGGTGTTCCCGTCACATGACTGGAAACATCGAGCTGCTGTCTGAAGTCACAGAATGTACTGGACCCAAGATCATCTTCGGAGATAACTCAAAGGGTAAGACTGTGGGCAAGGGTAAGATTGTCCATGGTAACATTATCATCAATGATGTGCTGTTAGTTGAAAATCTGTGCTATAATCTGATCAGTATAAGTCAACTATGTGATAATGGTTATGCTGTAGAATTTCACAAACACACTTGCACTGTTAAATCATCAGACGGTATAACCGTGCTCGTAGGAATCAGGAATGGAAATACATATAAGATTAACTGGAATCATGCTCAACCTGATAATCCTACTTGCTTCATCACTAACAATGATAATAAACATTGGCTGTGGCATAAACGCTTGAATCATATAAACTTTAAGACCATCTCTAGCCTGTGTAAACATGATTTAGTTATCGGTCTGCCCAAGATCGATTTTGCTAAGGATAAGATCTGCGAAGCTTGCCAAATGGGCAAACATATCAGATCATCCTTCAAAAACAAGAATGCCAAATCCTCCTCCCGCTGTTTAGAATTATTGCATATGGACTTGTTTGGTCCTATACCAATAACAAGTTTAGGGGGAATGCGGTATACTCTTGTTGTTATTGATGATTACTCACGCTTTACATGGACTATATTTTTGAGCAGTAAAGATAAGACCGGTCCGAAGTTGATCAAGCTCCTGAAACGCACTCAGAACGAGAAATCATCCAGCATAGACAGGATTCGTAGTGACAAAGGCACTGAGTTTTCAAATCAGAATCTTGAATCCTTTCTAGAAGATCATGGAATCAAGCATGAGTTTTCAGCCGCTCGAACTCCTCAACAGAATGGAGTTGCAGAACGAAGAAACAGAACGCTCAAGGAAGCAGCGAGAACAATGCTTGCTGATTCTGGAATTTCGCAAAAGTTCTGGGCAGAAGCTGTAAACACTGCTTGCTACACTCAAAATCGGTCCATGATCAACAAGAAGCTGAACCTTGCCCCATATGAAATATGGACTGGTAACAGACCATCTATTTCTCACTTTCATATTTTTGGCTGCAAATGCTTCGTTCATAACAATGGTAAGAATCATCTTACAGCATTTGAAGCTAAGTCAGATAATGGAATATTTTTAGGATATTCATCTACTAGCAAAGCTTATCGAATTTTCAATAATCGAACCTTAACTGTAGAAGAATCTGTTCATGTAGTTTTTGATGAATCTTTATGTGTTGAGGGCAACAAAGAATCAATTCAAAACAGATGGAAAATATCCATCTCGAAGCTAACAGTGATGATGAGATTGTAGCTAACAGGTCAAGAGACAATCCACCAGAACCAGAAGTACCAGACAGACCGGCTCAAGGCATTGAAGCTTCTTCAGATCGAGCTGATCCGGACAATCTTCACTCAAATGTTAAAGCAGATGCTGATCATGCTGCTACTACTCATCCGACCGGACCAGACAATCCAGAGTCAAGCTATCGATGGACTAAGAAGCATCCACCCAATCTAGTGATTGGTAGTCCATCTGCACCGATCAGAACCAGAGGACAGATGATGGATGAATTCACACATGCTGCTTTCATCTCTACTCTGGAACCTAAGAAGATCGATGAAGCTCTAACTGATTTCAACTGGATTAAGGCCATGCAAGAAGAGTTAAATCAATTCGAACAAAATCAAGTTTGGAGTCTAACCCCCAGACCAAGCGATCTGCCTGTTATTGGAACCAGATGGGTCTTCAGAAATAAGCTAGACGCAGATGGAACTGTGGTTAGAAACAAAGCCAGACTGGTGGCACAAGGATTCAGACAAGAAGAAGGAATCGACTTCGATGAATCATTTGCACCAGTCGCCAGACTTGAAGCCATCCGAATCTTTCTTGCATATGCTGCCTTTAAAGACTTCAAAGTATATCAGATGGACGTTAAGAGCGCTTTTCTTAATGGAAAGCTTCAGGAAGAAGTCTACATTGAGCAACCACCTGGATTTCAGGACCATTTGCATCCCAATCATGTGTATCTACTGAATAAAGCAGTGTATGGTCTGAAACAAGCTCCAAGAGCCTGGTATGACACTCTATCTCAATTTCTGCTGAACCATGATTTTCAGATCGGCTCAGTAGATAAAACTCTCTTTAAATTTATTAAGGGGGAACATACCCTATTAGTTCAGATTTACGTTGATGACATAATCTTTGGGTCAACTAACCCCAAATTGTGCGAGAAATTTTCTAAGTTAATGTAGGGACAGTTTGAGATGAGCATGATGGGAGAACTTTCATTCTTTCTGGGTCTCCAAGTAAAACAGCTCAACAATGGTATTTTCATCAATCAGACCAAGTATACCAAAGAGCTCCTCAAAAGATTTGGAATGGAAACATGCTCAACTGCATCAACTCCTATGAGTCCAACAATCAAGTTAGACAAAGATGAAGGGGGAACAGCAGTTGAAGTAACCATGTATAGAGGACTAATCGGATTGCTATTGTATCTTACAGCGAGCCGGCCTGATATTATGTTCTCAGTCTGTATGTGCGCCAGATTTCAGTCAGAACCAAAGCAATCACATTTTATTGCTGCCAAGCGTATTCTGAAATACTTAAAAGGATCTCAGAACGTTGGTCTTTGGTACTCCAAAGATTCGACTTCAGCTTGATCGGATATTCCGACGCAGACTACGCTGGGTGTAAGATTGATCGTAAAAGCACCAGTGGAACATGTCAATTTCTTGGTGAAAGATTGATCTCTTGGTTCAGTAAAAAGCAGACATCGATTGCCACATCTACGGCTGAAGCAGAGTATCTCGCCGCTGGAAGCTGTTGCGCTCAAATGCTCTGGATTCAACACCAGCTCAAAGACTATGGCATCCAAGCTGTTGACTCTCCGATATTTTGCGACAACACAAGTGCAATCGCTATAACGTATAATTCAGTTTTGCACTCTCGAACAAAGCACATTGATATACGCCATCATTTTATTCGAGATCATGTTGGCAAAAAGGAAATTCGGATCGAGCACATCTCAACAGAGCAGCAAGCAGCAGACATCTTCACCAAACCGCTCCCAGAGGCTAAGTTTAATTATTTTCGTCAAATTCTTGGTTTAATTGACTTATCTTAATAGTTTAGATGTTCTCTTACTTTCGCACTTAAAGATCTTTGTTACCACAGATCGATAATACAATGTTCAGAAAGACACAGACCGGTCCGAGCTTTCAGACCGATCCATGTCAATCTGATGTTATCCCATGATCTGTTTGGTCAATACATCTTTTGTACAAAAATAGCCCGGACTGATCGCATTTTAACCGCCTTAACTATCTGTTATCCTGACCGTTTATTTTTGAATTTCTTTTCATCAGTCATCGAGATAAAGACACGTGTCTTCTCTCTCCTATTTAGCGGGCTGAACATTTCATTTTATTTCACTTTTTACAAATTACCGCTATCTGTTTGCTTATTCTCTCACTCTCCTAAATCTTCGCATTCGTTTAATTTCATTACAATGGCTACCATTACTCACAACTCTCTCTCCGTTGAGTTCAATGATATTTACAGGGCAGAAGATGCAGAGATGGTGTCCATCTTCAGAGCTTTGGAATCATCTGGTTTAAGAAACTTTCTGGAGTGCGGCACCGTTGTTTATGAATCAGAAATCCGCGAACTATTCGCCAATGCCGTCTCCCAGAAGACATCCATATCTACTACTGTCAAGGGCAAATCAGTTGAGATCTCGCCAATGACGCTGGCCAAAACCTTTGGCCTCCCCATTTCCGGACTGACAGAGTTTGGACAGATTCCTTAAGCGTCACTCTCAGATCTTCAAGGAAAGATTTCTATTCTTGGCCATCGCTTGCAACCATCGTTTAAGAAGAAGGAAATGCTCTTCCATTTCCAGGTGCTGTGCAAAATCGTGGGTAAGCCTATTTTGGGCAAGGCATGAAGTTTTGACGCTGTAACCGCAGAGAAGTTCAGGGCTATGGCGGCTATTGTATCCGGACAGAAGATGAACTGGTCCGTCATTCTTTTTGGAGTTCTGCTAGAAACGGTGATTGCATCGAAACAAGCTGTATGCTTTGCTGTTCCTCTCAGCAAGCTACTGGAGTCGTTGGACATCGAGCTGGGAAAGCAGTCCGCTCTCAGCCCCTTTAAGATTCTAAACTCCAAAGGACTTGCATTGCTGAAGTCCAAGAGTGCTCCGCCTACTCCTGCTACTCTGGCTGCAGTCAAGATTGCGAAGGGCGAAGAACAAGCTGTTGCGCGCAAACCTCGCGTCAAGCGCAAACTGACCATCCAGACTGATTCGGAAGAAACTCAGTCTGCTCCCTCGCCACCAACCAAGCCACTTCCCAAAAAGCCAAGAACCCAGATTACCAAGCCCAGCAAAACATTACCCCTCAAAGCCTTACCCATATTGCCTCCAACTAAAGCCACCCCTGCACCCCAACCTTCCATCCAACCTTCACAAGCTTCAACCCTTGCACCCAAAGTCACCGTTAGACTTCCCTCTGCCATTCCCACGGTCAAAGGAATAGTTATCACTGAGTTGGGAGATTATACCCAATCAGGGATCAAGTCCCCTTCCTCCACCGGCAAGGGAAAAGCCATTCTTTCCGAACCCCTCTCCTCTAAACCCAAATCTGCAGCGCAGACAGCCATCGACATCGCTATGGAGGATGTTGATGAGAAGGTGAAGGGACTCATTGTGGTCTTTGATGAATATGTCCAGTACCGGACCATCAACCACATTGAGTTATTCTTCGGTAAGTTGAGCAGACTGAAGAAGATGGAAGAGGAAGTTCTGAAAGGAACAGAGACTGATGATGTTCGGCTTGCCGTGCAGCGCAAAGAGCTATTTACGGCTATTCAAAGATTCAGACTGGCCACTCTGCTCCTAGCTGCTAAGAAAGAGAACTTTGATCCAATTGCTCCAACTGCCAGAGATGATGGGGCTGTTATTGCTCAACTCGAGATGGATGTTCATGCTCTTCACTTAGCTGTCCGTTTTCAACGACAGAAGCTCAGTATATCCACTCCAGCCACCAGCCCGGATCACCCTTCTGCAAGCAAGACTCTGGCAGAACCTTTCGTTGAGGTTATTCCTTCTGATGCAGCAGACCAGACAGCCGAGCAAGCAGCGGATGAGACTGCAGAGCAAGTACCAGAACAGACAGCAGAGCAGCCATTGCCTAATGCTCCGTCTGTGTCAGATGATGAACCATTGAATGTATTGTTGGACTCTCCAACAACCTCCATTCCTTTGGGATCCTCAGCCTCCCGTGCACAAATCAGTTCGACCGACGCTCTTACGACAATTGACGCACCCAAGTTCGTCGATCCGGACTTGGTTGTGTCCACCATTGTTGCTGCTCTACAAATTGAGGAGCCTTCCAGACCAAGCACTCCTCCAATCAACTTAGATGAAGATATGGCTTTTATTCAAACATTTTCTTCGGATCTGGTCACCTTGATCCGGTCCGAAAGTCATCAAGTTGTTGTATCTTCACTTGTCCCGGTTGCTGAAGACGATGAACAGGCTTTGTCCTCATCAGATCGCTCTCCCAGCCAACAATCTGATGCACCTCCATTTCTGGCAAGGACTCTTCAGCACCTCTCTGACAACTGCCTGTCACTATCTCAATGCATTCTCGAAGTTCATCAAGGTCAGAGGCTTACAGCTTTGGACTTTGATTCATTCAAAGAGAAGATGACTGCCAGTATCGGAAGCCTTCAGCGAGGCATAAACGATCTGTTTTCTCAACAAGCCTCTTATAAGAATAGTCTGAGAAAAGAGCAGATCGAACTAGCCACTGAAGTCAGAGCATCTGTTGCCAATTCCCTCCGCGCTCAAGACGTTCGTCTTGACGCTATCAGCGCGCAGCTAGCACAAGTTGTTGACTTTCTTCAAGAGATTGCTGCTGACAAAAAGGGGGAAAAGAAGAAAGACTTCAGGCCGCCTCCGTCTCAGTCTTCTAGAAAATAAAATTTTCAGACTGTCTGTATTTAGGATTTTTGGTGATCAATAAAATCCTTCTTTATTAAGTCCTTGTTCATTTATTTTGAACTTTAATAAAGGCTTAATCCAACGTAATAATGTTCATTTATTTTGAACAAAAAGAAAGTAATCGATCCGAAAGCTCTCGCTTCAGAGTTCTTATCAGACTGGTTAAAAAGACTTAGAAGCTAGGTTTTGTCATCATCAAAAAGGGGGAATTTGTTAGTTCCGGATCTTATCAATGAGATTTTAAAGATGACAAAACATATCAGACCGGATCGAGTGAAATCAGACTGACCAGAACGATCGCCCAAAACAGATCAAGCTGATAAGATGACAAAACATATCAGACCGGATCGAGTGAAATCAGACTGACCAGAACGATCGCCCAAAACAGATCAAGCTGATAAGATGACAAAGCATATCAGACCGGATCGAGGGTAATCAGACTGACCAGATCAATAGCTCAAAACAGAACAAGCTGATAAGGCATATTATATATCAGACCGGATCGATGGATTTCAGACTGACTAGATCGATGCTTCAGATCGATCTCAATCTTTATCAGATCAGAGCAGTCAAGGATACATAGAGAATGGCTCCTCAGTCCGAATCATTAACGGCTATTTATTGTAGCATTTAATGTTGTAATTAATGCTACAAAGGACCAAAGACTGAAGATTGCCATAAAAGGTAAGAAGACAAAGAGTAGCTTACCTGACAGTCGCCGAAGTATGAACCAGAACGGCAAGTATCCTGAAGAAGAAGACTGAAGCCTACTCAGAGTTTAAGCAGAGTCAAAGTTGCACTTTAAGGGAAATAATGTCGTTGGTACATACGACTATAAAAGGATGCAACAAAGGGAATATAACAACTCTTGCTGAAACTCTTGCTGATCAGATTGAAAAACGCACAAGAAAGCAAAAACTGTGCACAAGCTTACAAGCTCAGAAGCTCTCGAGCTGAAATCATTCTTAAGCACGTTTACCTTGTAACATTTGATCATTTAGGATCACTGTGCGCATTTTGTATTCTGTATTGAAAATCAGAAAGTGAGAAACATATTGTAACTGTCAGACAGAGTGTGTCTGAGCAGATTGAGTGACTAGGAGTTTCAGATTGGTAGTGAGGTAAATCCAGTCTGAATCGGGTTTGTACAACAGGATTGTATAAATCAAAGTCTTCTAGTATAAACCTTCCTTAATTGGAAGAAGGGGAGACGTAGAAGGATTACACCACCTTCGAACTTCCAGAAACATATCCTGTGTATCTTATTTCTGCACTTGTTCTTTCATACTAGCCATTGAGCCGTTCTTACATACAAGAACAGACCCTTCCGCACTTACTTTCAGTGGTCTGTTCTGTACAAGAATTGATTAAGAAACAGATTTCTTTCACTAATCCGAAAGAAATCACAAAGGATTTGTAATGACCTGTATTTTATTTAAATAAATAAATAAATAAAATTAATAATAAATGAGGAAAAAGATTACACACTTGACCACTTTCATTTTCCCCTCTCTCCACCTCCCGTCTCTTTCTTTCCCCAATTTCAGTAACCACAAAACCTATGCACCCAAATTTCTGTTAGTAATACCTAAAGTCACCCCTTCAACCCTTCATTTCACATACTCACATCTGTAACCGTAAGAGCCAACCTACAGCTCTTATTTAGACCCCTGAAAAATGTAAAACACTGGAAAAAGCTCAGAGAAGTTGAGTTGGTTCGAGCAAGAGGAAAAATATAGAGATTTCAAAAGTCTAGTATAAAACTTATCCTCTTCTTTGCTTATAATTTGATATGATTTATATTTCTTGAAGTAGGTTGTGTTTTATATTTT
This sequence comes from Haberlea rhodopensis, assembly GCA_907163345.1. Classification (NCBI taxonomy): domain Eukaryota; kingdom Viridiplantae; phylum Streptophyta; class Magnoliopsida; order Lamiales; family Gesneriaceae; genus Haberlea; species Haberlea rhodopensis. Next base: position 311,043 of record CAJQUN010000427.1, on the reverse strand, counting down.
CCCATCCCCCTTCTGTTGTCGTATGGTTAGATTCCTGCACATCAGTGTGTGCTCTCACATACGGTGGGATAGTGACTGTGAAAAACGTGGGGAACTCTTAGGCTATTCTTAATTGGGTTTTAGCATTACCAGTTATTAGGCAAGCCATTAAAAGTTTTTATATTACCTTGCTCTAAGTCTATATTATTTTATTACAAAATAATCAGACTTTGTTGTGGGAATTTTGGATTTGGATCTAGTAAATAAATACAAATGTTAGACTAAAATTTCCAGATTCGCTTGAAGCTTAGGCAGCCTTGCCAGCAACATAATTCTTTTGAAAGAAAAGATTGATTATATGCCCTCCGTTGCGTTGATATTAAAGAGTTGATTTAATCTTCAATATGATATTTTTAGAAATGTACTAAATTTGATGTTGTTTAAAGTTGGCTGATTTTGATTGTTTTTATAAAAGTTTTAAATTATTTCAAGCTTTTCAAACAAACAAGTTTTATAAGTTGTTTAGATAGTTTAAAAACATATACTCAATTTCACATTACCAAATGAGAGCCTCATGTGCTATCATGAATTTCATTGTTTAACTAATATATATATATATATATTTGTGATTGTGTGCACTTACTAGTGAACATATTGGAAGCCTTATTTTAGTAAGATTTAGTATCTTAACTAATAACAAGTTTCAAGATATTAATAAAATTTTATTTGAAATGCCAAATGCTTTAAAGTCATAATTTTGATTTGGTGATTTTATTTTTCAGCATATGCTTTCTACATAAATAAATAATGGGTTGTTTACATTCTTGTTTTCCTTAGAAGTTATAATAATCTGAATAGTGAACCTAAGTTTGAATATAGAGTTAGGATTTTGTTAGGTTGTGTTAGAACTAAGTTAATTGAATATGATTTTAATATTGTTGAAATGGATAATAGGAAATCTTTGATTATCTTGGAGATTTTGGAGGTTTGTAGATTTATCGTTGATAGGAAGCTTTGAGGTTCGTAAAGGAAGTTGCAATTTTACGCAAATTATTTTGAGTATATTTTGTTGTTTATTTTGAAATGTTTTGAATAGTAAGCATGAAAGATTATTTTGAAATATGATTTTGATAAGAAATGTATTTTGTTGAAAAACGTAATTTTGAATAACATTTTATTGTGTGTGAAAAATTATTTTGAAAGGCCATGTTTGTCTTGATTCAGTGAATAAGATTTGAGGTTTGTGAAGTGTGGATATTTTCGTTTTGTTGTGGCTCGCATTGCGACGAGGATAAAAACGCGCATACTTTCGGCTCGTTGGCGACGAGAATAAAGAAACGCATTTCGTTTTGCCCGAAGACAGAGGGGGTAGAATATCTGTCGATACCCTTCCAGCGGGTATAGTCTGGAATGATATCATTGTGTCACATCCGTATTTGAGTATGCATTTGTTTCATTACAGCATGGCTATATTTAAAGATTAATTCTATATGGTTAAGACATTATATGATTATGATAGTGTTATTCGTTTCCGTTAAGTTTCGTTGGTTATCTGTGCAGTTATTTCTGTTATGATTCCGTTTTGTGAAATTTAGTTCCGTTAACTGCTCGGATTAAACCATATATGTGTGAAAGTTATTTTGGATATGAAAGTATATTATTTTTCGTCACATTATGAAAAATGATGTTTTTGATTTTTTATCAAATGTTTATTATGCTTACTATAAAAAGCTGCAACTTACCTTTACCTGTAATGTGACATATTACAGATGGAGTTGAAGACTTAGACGATGCGGAGGATATTTAGATTTATTATGAAGTTTTGAGTATGTTGGCATGTTTAAGTTTTATTTTGAGGATATGAAACATTTATTTATGTTTTAGTTGGATTTTGATATTTGAAGTTTATTTTGGTTTAGTTTTTGTTTTTATGGTTTTGATATTGTGGTTGTAGTGATCTGGTAGATCACCGGGCACTATTTTTAAGAGGAGACTCTGCCCAAATTTTTCTAAGATAAAAGTCACGGGTAATAAGTTATTAAGTCAACATCCGATAAGAATAAAAACGTTTCCGCTAAACAGAAGTTCAAAGTGATATTAAATTTTTGAATTGAGTGAAGCCTTGTGTTCAAGAAATTGAACACGGCGGGCGACCCATCTGGGCGGGCCGTCACAGTTGGTATCAGAGCCTTAGTTTATAGGTTTGGGATTAGACCTTTGCCTTAAGAATAGCTTATTTAAGTTTGACTTATTGGGAAAAATTTTGGATTTAGAGTAATGGAGTTAAGTTTGAATCAGTACCTAAGATTTTACATGTGTGTGTGTTTGAACTTATGTGAGTACTTGTTTTTACTTGCTTTAAACAATTTATTTGTTTTCTTTAAACTAGTATCATTTATTCCGATAAAACTCTATTTTTAAGATTTCAAATGGCTAGAGGAAGAACCAGTAGCAATCTGAGTGGTAGTCAAGAACATGACTCGAATCGCAACTCAGGAGATGGTCAAGATAGGAATGTGGATCAAGGTCAAGATGGAGTCCCAAATATAAACGTGGGATCAATGAATGAGGTGGACATCACGAACATATGTCGCATCATAGCTGGAGTGTTACAACAAAATGTTGTTTCGGCACCACTACAGCCGGAACCACCGAGAAGGACTGAGTTTGAGAGATTCCGAGCACTCCGACCACCGTAATTTGGAAATGAGACTGATCCAATGAAAGCTGAGGAATGGCTGACTAAGATTGAAGAATTACTGAAGGCCATAAACATTGCCGATGGAGAAAAAGTTACGGTAGTGACTCCATTTCTGGAAGGAAATGCAAAGCATTGGTGGACCTCAGTGGAAGTAAGTATGGAACGAAACTCCATTACCTGGACGATTTTTAGAGAGAAATTTCTGCAACAATATTTTCCTGACGCTGTCCGAATGGCTAAAGAAGATGAATTTTTGAGGCTGAGGCAAACTGAGAATATGACTGTGCTGGAATATTTGAGGAAGTTCCAAGAGCTGGGCAGATTCTGTCCTTTGTATTTGCAGTCTGAGAACAGCAAGATTACAAGGTTCATACAAGGTCTTCGCACTGGCATCAGGCTCAAAGTAGCACCTCTCATGGATACAAAATTTGATATACTCATGGAGAGGGCATTGTTCGTGGAATCTGAGCTGAGGAATCTAGAGACTCCTCAGAATCGAAAGAGAAAGCCTTCAGAAACAGAGATCAGAGACCGCCAGCTCGCAGACAGATGATAGTTGAAACTTGTAAGTAACCCGATGAGCATAAAACGCAGCGGAATAAAAAAAATTTAGGATTACAAACCAGCAGATCTATACATAGGTTATCATATCGGATTAAGGAATACGAAGGTTCTCACCCTTGTAGCGTGTTTGAAGCAGAATCCACGGAGCAACACGTCCAACGAACTCCGAGTCACAAGCAACACCTCCAAGGTCTTGCCTCTACGGTATCCACACGATCAAATCGAAAGGGATGTTCAAGAACAAGTTGCTAGACTTATTCTTGAACCTATATCAAAACACGGTTCAAAACCGATCAATAGCCACCAATCTCCAACCTTTTCTCACGGCGGCGGCGGCAAGGAAGGTGGCGGCCGAGAGCCTTTTGGAGGATGGCTAGGGTTTATGTTTGATATCAAAGAATGATATGAAAGTATGATTAACAATTAATCAAAACCATGTATTTATATTATAAGGCTTTTAATTAAGGTTCAAGACTTTCTTAAAGTCTTATGGGCCCAAACCCATGATTTAATTAAAACCTTTTAATCACTTAATTAAGACTCTTCTTAATTAATTAATTCATCCAATGAATTTAATTTCCCTTATCGATTTAATCTTTTGTGCGACCCGATAGGATCTTGTAATGTTGGCAGTGACATAAAATTTCATTTTACGTTTCAAGCATTGAGCGGTATCTAGCAACACATCAATGCTACCCAAATTACAAGAATGTCAATGACTCGACATAACCTTTAGAACTTGTGATAATATTAATCATGTAACTTAATCCCTTTGTTCTTTGTGTTTAGATTGAACACGAGTCATGGAATAGTCATACTCGTATATCCAATCTTTATTTCTTGATCCCCAAGTAGAACTAGAATAAACGAATAAGCTCGATATCTCATATCGACTCATTCGAGCATGGCCATGCATTTTAGTTCTCACTTGATCAAGGGCCAAACACATCTCCTGTTATATAGGAGGGACAAATCCTATCTCGATCAGTCAACATCCCTCTACATAATTCTAAGTGTATCCAATAGTCGCCTTTATAGATTACCCTGTTACGGGTAACGTTTGACGATATCAAGATACATAACTCCTTATGTTGGGATCTCTGATGATCACAAGTCGTAAGGATTTCATACATTATTATCACTATGAGAATTGCATATGACGATCATATAACTATCCATGTTGCATTCTCATGGTGGGTCTGTCCAGTACATCGTTCTCTAACATGTACCCATATGTTGATTTGATATCTCATATCAATGAACAATTCATCGATCAACATATACTAGTCTCTACGTATTATCATTATCCCTATTCATGATAATACTTGACTAGGGACATCTTTAAGAATAATACAATATTATTCTAAGGACATTAACATATATATTAATTCACAATGCACAGTTAAAAGAATAATATATAATAATGAATTGCCATTCATAAAACCATAAACATTGTATGTCTTACACAATCATCTAATGACTTGTCTTAGGGCATATCCCAACAAATCTCCCACTTGCACTAAGACCACTCAGACATATACCTAATGCCTAGAGATCTAGTATGACGATCATGCTTCTGCTGTGACAACGGCTTCGTCAATGGGTCAGATACATTATCATCTGTTGGTACTTTGCATATTTTAACATCTCCCCTTTCAACGATTTCTCGAATGAAATGGAAACGCCTAAGTATGTGCTTGGATCTTTGGTGAGATCTTGGTTCCTTAGCCAATGCGATCGCTCCATTGTTGTCACAATAGAGTTCTATCGGATCTTTGATGCTAGGCACCACTCCAAGTTCAGAAATGAACTTCCTCATCCAAACAGCTTCCTTTGCTGCATCCGAGGCAGCAATATACTCAGCTTCCATTGTAGAATCGGCTAGTTTCTTGCTTTGAACTCTTCCAGCTCACAGCACCTCCATTTAGGCAATACACATATCCAGATTGCGATAAAAAATCATCTTTGTCGGTTTGGAAGCTTGTATCAGTGTAACCCATTACATTGAGCTCTTCCTCACCTCCATAAATCAAGAATGTATCCTTAGTCCTTCTCAAGTACTTTAGGATATTCTTGACAGCAATCCAGTGACCTTCACCTGGATCAACTTGATATATGCTCGTCATGCTCAAAGCATACGATACATCGGGACGAGTACATATCATGGCATACATGATAGATCCAATAGCTGACGCGTATGGAATCTTACTCATGCGTTGTCTCTCATCTGGTGTTGAAGGACACTGTTCCTTCGAGAGATAAATGCCATGCGTCATAGGCACGAATCCTTTCTTGGATTCTTGCATGCTAAACCTTTTAAGCACCTTGTCTATGTATGTACTTTGACTTAGACCAAGAAGCCTTCTCGATCTATCTCTATAGATCTTGATTCCTAATACATAGGTGGCTTCTCCTAAATCTTTCATCGAAAAGCAGTTCCCTAGCCAAATCTTTACAGATTGCAAGGCAGGGATATCATTTCCAATAAGAAGTATGTCATCTACATACAACACTAGGAAAATGATTACGCTCCCACTGACCTTCTTGTAGACACAAGGTTCATCTTCATTTTTGATAAAACCAAACTCTTTGATTGCATCATCAAAACGAAGATTCCAACTCCGAGAAGCTTGCTTCAATCCATAAATGGATCGTTGTAGCTTGCATATCTTTCCAGCATCCTTTGGATCGACAAAACCCTCGGGCTGTGTCATGTACACATCCTCGAGCAGATTTCCATTAAGGAAAGCTGTTTTGACATCCATCTGCCAGATTTCATAATCATGAAATGCAGCTATTGCAAGTAAGATCCTTATGGATTTAACCATGGCCACTGGTGAAAAGGTTTCATCATAGTCAATACCATGAATTTGTTTGAATCCTTTTGCAACCAGCCGACCTTTATAGGTTTGTACGTTACCATCCATATCGGTCTTTTTCTTGAAAATCCATTTGCACCCTATGGGTCATACCCCTTCAGGTGGATCAACCAAAGTCCATACTTGGTTTGTATACATGGATTCCATCTCAGATTTCATGGCCTCTTGCCATTTCTCAGAATCATTGCCCATTATAGCTTGTTGATAAGATGACGGCTCATCCTCATCAATAAGTAGTAAGTCACCTTGTTGAGTCACAAGAAATCCATATCTCTGTGGCTCCCGGTGTACTCTTACAGACCTACGCTGGGCTTGTGTCTCTTGAGCAGGTGTTTCTTCCACAACAGCTTGCGGTGCCTGCTCTGTTTCCATCTCAATCTCAGGTTCAGTGTTTTCTTGTGGTTGAACTTCACTAAGTTCTATTTTTCTCCCACTGGTTTTTCTAGAAATAAATTCTCTTTCAAGAAATACACCAGTCCGAGCAACAACTACTTTGTTCTCGGTGGGATAATAGAAATAGTATCCTTTCGTTTCCTTAGGATACCCCACAAATAAACACTTATCAGATTTGGGTCCAAGTTTGTTAGTGGCGTGACGTCTAACGAAAGCCTCACAACCCCAAATCTTCATAAAAGACATACTAGGACGCTTCCCAGTCCATATCTCATATGGTGTCTTTTCCACTGATTTAGATGGAACACGGTTCAGTAAGAAAATCGTTGTTTCTAGAGCGTGTCCCCAAAACGATATCGGAAGATCTGCATGACTCATCATTGATCTAACCATGTCCAACAAGGTTCGATTTCTCCTCTCGGATACACCATTCCATTGTGGAGTATACGGAGGAGTGAGTTGTGGGACTATTCCACACTCCTTTAGATAGTCATGAAACTCTTGGATTAAGTATTCACCTCCTCGATCTGATCGAAGGATTTTGATACTCTTGCCAAGTTGGTTTTGTACTTCATTCTTGAAATCTTTGAACTTTTCAAAGGTTTCATGCTTATGCTTCATTAGGTACACATACCCATATCTACTGAGGTCATCAGTAAATGTAACAAAGTATTGAAAACCACCTCTAGCTTGTGTACTTATTGGTCCACATACATCACTATGTATTAGTCCCAATAAAACATTTGCCCTTTCAACATGTCCCTTGAAAGGGGCTTTAGTCATCTTGCCCATTAAACAAGATTCGCATGTTTCATATGATTCAAAATCAAATGAATCTAATACTCCATTCTTATGAAGTTTAGATATGCGATTCTCGTTTATGTGGCCCAAGCGACAATGCCAGAGATAAGTCGGATTACAATCATTATTTTTAATCCTTTTAGTATTTATGTTATAGATAGGCATATCAAGATTTAATACATAAAGACCATTCACCATTTGTGCACTAGCATAAAACATATCATTTAAATAAATAGAACAACAATTGTCCTTTATTATAAATGAAAAACCATACTTGTCCAAACAAGAAATAGATATTATGTTTTTAGTAATAGAAGGCACAAAATAACAATCTTTCAAAATCAATGATAAACCAGAAGGTAAAGCTAAATGATAATCTCCTATCGCTAATGCAGCAACTCTTGCTCCATTTCCAACTCGGAGATCAACTTCACCTTTCGCCAATGTCCTACTCCTTTTGAGATCCTGCACATTTACACAAATGTGAGATCCACATCCAGTATCTAATACCCATGATGAAGAAGTAGATAAATTGACTTCTATAACAAAAATACCTGAAGCGGAAGTCATACTTCCTTTCTTTAGATCCTCCAGATATACTTTGCATTTTCTTTTCCAATGGCCGGTCTCACCGCAATGGAAACAGTTCCCTTCCTTTGCTATCCCTCCCTTTGGCTTTAGTGCAGAAGACTTTGGCTTAGATTTAGCAAAGACCTTCTTTGCTTTCTTGTTGCCTTTAGCTTTGGCCCTTCCTTTGCCCTTATTCACAATAAGGACATTTGTGGCCTTAGTCTTCTTAGTATTTGCTTCATATGTTCTCAACATACCAAGCAACTGTGGTAGAGTCTTTTCCATGTCAGTCATATTGTAATTTACTACAAATTGACTGAAGCTCTCAGGCAACGATTGCAAGATCACATCGGTGGCCAACTCTTGGTCCAATGGAAAACCCAGCTTGTCCAGATTCTCAATGTACCCAATCATCTTGAGTACATGAGTTCCAACCAAGCTTCCTTCTACCATCCTGCACTGAAATAACGCCTTAGAGACGTCATACCTCTCTTGTCTTGCTTGCTGTTGGTACAACTGCTTTAAGTGTTCGATCATATCGAACGCCTCCATTTCCTCATGTTGCTTCTGAAGCTCAGAGTTCATGGTGGCAAGCATGAGGCACCCAACATCAAGTGCGTCACTCTGATGCTTCTTGTAAGCATATTTTTCAGCTCTTGTAGCTGTTAGGGGAGGTTCCTCAGCGGGCAAGGGTTCCTCTAGGACATATTGTTTCTTTTCTTGTTTGAGGACTATCCTCAAGTTCCTATGCCAGTCTAGGAAATTCGTCCCATTTAATTTGTCCTTCTCAAGGACCGATCGCAGTGATAAAGTGCTAGTAACGTTGTTAGTTGCCATGGATATCTACAATATAAATATGCAAAATAAGTTTATGATTTAAATCATTTAACATGGTCTTATATTAAATGATACTCCCACTATTTGTTTGAAAAAATATCAACCCTCGAAACCTTTAGTGGGCCAAGATCCATATTTCGCCTAATCTTGAGTTAGCTTTGGCTAATCGCCCAAGACTCGGTTATTTAGGTAGACAACACTTTGTCAATTATATCACATATAATTCTTGGATAGTTGGACGAACAACACTTTGTTCAATTCATCAAATGAATTATAATCCAACCCATGCCTCTAGGTTCCCAATCCTATTGAGATAACCTAGTTAAGTCGTACCCAATTAAAGTATAACGGATATCACTTTTATCCTTTCGCGCCTTACTAAGATTGTCACGGTGCTTTGCTTTGGCAAACCCACACATGTACAATCGAAGTTATTGACGAGTACTTTTAATTTTGGAAGGCATCTAAAACTTAATATTTTAGAGGGATTTATTGATCTCATGATTAATTTGATAATTTAAAATATGTCCACTACATATAGTTGTATACATATCTACGTATATGTGTAATACTATTATCAAACTAAAACATAAGATAAATCATGCATCAACATACATAATTAAACGTGACATGGTTATAGCCCCTACTAATGATTTTCTCAAGCCAATGAGAAAATCCTATGAGTCAACCTAAGGTAACTTCACAAGCACCTTCCTTTGGCTCCAATTTGTGAATGGCCTCCTCATCCCGGCACGATGCTCCATCTTCATTGATCACCATCAATAAAATAAACTACACTATTTACAAGATATAGAATTCCTCGATTCACATTCGAGGGGAACATAGGGGAGGGATTACATTTAGAATGAAATAGAGAAAGGCACGACACGCAGGTCGTATTATAAATTACAAACATCCACAAATCCTATCTAATAGGTCAAAGGGCTATAACCACGCACCATGCTCAAACAACACATAAAGCATGCATTAACATTTAATTAATTAAATTTTAAACAGTTAATTTAATTCTAATTAAACTGTAAAATAATTTTTTGAAAAATTATCGTACGCTCGGGACATCACATGCCACGAACTTAATGCGACTTAGCTACGAACCACCATGGTTCGAACCAACCATGCACCACGGCTGGACCAATTATGGGCCTAGGGTTCGAAACCCTAGCCCACGACATGGTCCGAGCCGATGGCATGGGTGCGGCGCTGCTAGGGTTCCAAACCCTAGCCGCCTTGCACCATGTTGGTTTTTCATCGAGCCAACTTGCTCGAAACACCGAAATCCATGAGCCACAAGCCACGGTCCAACCATGGACGGTCCATGACGGTGACGGCTTAACCATCTCGAGCCAAGGGTTCGATAAACCCTAGCCCAAGCGGCGGCCGAGTAGCTTATGTGACTAGGGTTCAAAACCCTAGCCTCTTGGAAGTGGTGCGGCCCCATGCATGAGCCAAGGGTCCGAACCCTAGCTCACTAGCGGCGGCCCGAGGGTCAAGTCATGAAGTGGTCGAACCACCTTGAGCCAACACCTCAATTTTACGCTTTCGTGTATCGTATACAATTATTCGCCTATTATATCAAATACAATTATTACGATGATTTTCAAAAACTAAATATTTATTTCATATCATATATGAATTAAACAGTTTTAATAAGCATGCAATATAAATTCTAATATGATTAACACAATTTAATCACATAAATCCGATATGAGCCTTGAACCTGGCTCTGATACCACTGTAAGTAACCCGATGAGCATACAACGCAGCGGAATAAAACAATTTTAGGATTACAAACCAGCAGATCTATACATAGGTTATCATATCGGATTAAGGAATACGAAGGTTCTCACCCTTGTAGCGTGTTTGAAGCAGAATCCACGGAGCAACACGTCGAACGAACTCTGAGTCACAAGCAACACCTCCAAGGTCTTGCCTCTACGGTATCCACACGATCAAATCGAAAGGGATGTTCAAGAACAAGTTGCTAGACTTATTCTTGAACCTATATCAAAACACGGTTCAAAACCGATCAATAGCCACCAATCTCCAACCTTTTCTCACGGCGGCGGCGGCAAGGAAGGTGGCGGCCGAGAGCCTTTTGGAGGATGGCTAGGGTTTATGTTTGATATCAAAGAATGATATGAAAGTATGATTAACAATTAATCAAAACCATGTATTTATATTATAAGGCTTTTAATTAAGGTTCAAGACTTTCTTAAAGTCTTATGGGCCCAAACCCATGATTTAATTAAAACCTTTTAATCACTTAATTAAGACTCTTCTTAATTAATTAATTCATCCAATGAATTTAATTTCCCTTATCGATTTAATCTTTTGTGCGACCCGATAGGATCTTGTAATGTTGGCAGTGACATAAAATCTCATTTTACGTTTCAAGCATTGAGCGGTATCTAGCAACACATCAATGCTACCCAAATTACAAGAATGTCAATGACTCGACATAACCTTTAGAACTTGTGATAATATTAATCATGTAACTTAATCCATTTGTCCTTTGTGTTTAGATTGAACACGAGTCATGGAATAGTCATACTCGTATATCCAATCTTTATTTCTTGATCCCCAAGTAGAACTAGAATAAACGAATAAGCTCGATATCTCATATCGACTCATTCGAGCATGGCCATGCATTTTAGTTCTCACTTGATCAAGGGCCAAACACATCTCCTGTTATATAGGAGGGACAAATCCTATCTCGATCAGTCAACATCCCTCTACATAATTCGTAGTGTATCCAATAGTCGCCTTTATAGATTACCCTGTACGGGTAACGTTTGACGATATCAAGATACATAACTCCTTATGTTGGGATCTCTGATGATCACAAGTCGTAAGGATTTCATACATTATTATCACTATGAGAATTGCATATGACGATCATATAACTATCCATGTTGCATTCTCATGGTGGGTCTGTCCAGTACATCGTTCTCTAACATGTACCCATATGTTGATTTGATATCTCATATCAATGAACAATTCATCGATCAACATATACTAGTCTCTACGTATTATCATTATCCCTATTCATGATAATACTTGACTAGGGACATCTTTAAGAATAATACAATATTATTCTAAGGACATTAACATATATATTAATTCACAATGCACAGTTAAAAGAATAATATATAATAATGAATTGCCATTCATAAAACCATAAACATTGTATGTCTTACACAATCATCTAATGACTTGTCTTAGGGCATATCCCAACAAAACTAAGAATAATGAAGTTTGTCCTAAGTGTAATCGGAGTCATACTGGGGAATGTTACTGGAACTCTGGAGGTTGCTTTAAATGTGGATCTAAAGAACATCGGATTAGAGATTGTTCCAGTTTGAAGCAAACCTCAGGAACAAATCAACCACGTGGACAACAACAGCGCAATCCAACTAGATTGTATGCTGTCCGTGCTGAAGAGGATCATGAGTTGATCGGAGGTAAATTTAAATTCTTGAATCAAGATGTTTACGTGTTATTTGATTCTGGCGCTTCAAATTCCTTTATCTCTGAATCTTGTGTGGAGAAACTTGATTTGCACTTCAGTCCACTGTTATATTTAATGCAAGTATTGAGTCCATTAGGAAAGACAGTCACAATTAAATATGTATGCAATGATGTAACACTGATCGTGGAAAGCGAAGAATTCAAAGCCAACCTGCTCATCATCAACATGAAAGAGTTTGACATAATTCTTGGAATGGATTGGTTGAGTAGTGCAAAGGCTTGCATTGACTGTTATCGAAAGATCATAACCCTACAAACGAATTCGGGTAAAGAGATATGTTATGAAGGCGTGAACTTGCATGAACGATTTTGTGGCAATGTCTCTGAAGTGGAAGCAAAAATAAATAAGATTTGCACGGTGAAAGAATTCTCAAATGTTTTCCCAGAGGATTTGCCAGGACTGCCACCCACTCATAATCTAGAATTGGCAGCGGTTGTTTTTGCACTGCAGCGGTTGTTTTTGCACTGAAATTATGGCGACACTACTTGTACGGAGCAACATGTGATATCTACACTGATCACAAGAGCTTAAAGTATATTTTTACTCAAAAGGAGTTGAATATGAGACAGAGAAGGTGGTTAGAGCTGATCAAGGACTATGATGTGAAATTGCACTATCATCCTGGAAAGAGTAATGCGGTAGCAGATGCATTAAGCAATAAGAGTTATGGATCAATGCTATTGACTACGCAACAGAAACTCATTGATGAGATGTCAAAGTTAAATCTGAATGTCGAATCAAGAGACGACCAAAATGGGACGACGATGTTGTGTAATCTCATGGTGCAACCTGTTATTCTCAGGATTAAGGAAGCACAATCAAAGGATCCTATGTGGCAGACTTTCTTACAAAGGGCTCAATCAAACCAAGAAGGTTTTAGAATGCATGAAGATGGGACTTTGAGATTCAATGATAGACTATTCGTTCCAGCTGTATCAACACTCAGGGGCGAAGTCTTACAAGATTCACATCAGACAATTCTGGCCATGCATCCAGGACAGAATAAAATGTATCAAGATATGAAGCAATTATTTTGGTGGCCAGGGATGAAGCAAGATGTCGTAAAGTTTGTGTCCAAATGTTTAGTGTGTCAACAAGTGAAAGTTGGAAGACAAAAGCCAGCAGGAACACTGAGAAACTTGGACATACCAAACTGGAAATGGGAGCATATTACTATGGACTTTGTGACTGGATTACCCAAAACTACGACACAAAAGGATTCAGTTTGGGTTATTGTTGATCGACTTACTAAGTGTGCTCACTTTATACCGATGAAGAAGACCACATCAATGAATGATTTAGCACGGCTTTACATTGATCAAGTGGTGTGTTTGCACGGGATACCAGTCAGTATCATATCCGATCGAGATGCTCGATTCACATCACAATTCTGGAAGAGTTTACAATCTGTGTTGGGAACGAATTTGAAATACAGTACAGCTTTCCATCCACAGACAGACGGACAGTCTGAGAGAACGATTCAGATCGAGGATTTACTTAGAACATGTATTTTGGATTTTCAAGGACAGTGGGATCGTCATCTGAAACTGGCAGAGTTTGTGTACAATAACAGTTATCAATCCAGTATTCAAATGGCACCATTCGAAGCTTTGTATGGAAAGAAATGTCGAACACCACAGTGTTGGTTTGATGTTGGAGAGAAAGTATTGGAAGGACCAGAGTTGATCAAACTCACGAATGAGAATGTGTCCATCATCAAACAGAGATTACTTACAACACAGAGTCGACAGAAAAGTTGGGCTGATGTTCGCAGACGAGATTTAGAATTCCAGCAAGGGGATAAGGTATACTTGAAAGTATCACCATTCAGAGGAGTAATGAGGTTTGGTAAACATGGGAAAAAGAAGAAGAACTATATGCTAAATATCCAGATGTAAAATGCGATACAAGTTTCGAGGACGAAACTTTTTAGAATGTAGGGAGATTGTAATGACCTGTATTTTATTTAAATAAATAAATAAATAATAATAAATGAGGAAAAAGATTACACACTTGACCACTTTCATTTTCCCCTCTCTCCACCTCCCGTCTCTTTCTTTCCCCAATTTCAGTAACCACAAACCTATGCACCCAAATTTCTGTTAGTAATACCTAAAGTCACCCCTTCAATCCTCAGTCCGAATCATTAACAACTATTTATTGTAGCATTTAATGTTGTAATTAATGCTACAAAGGACCAAAGACTGAAGATTGCCATAAAAGGTAAGAAGACAAAGAGTAGCTTACCTGACAGTCGCCGAAAGTATGAACCAGAACGGCAAGTATCCTGAAGAAGAAGACTGAAGCCTACTCAGAGTTTAAGCAGAGTCAAAGTTGCACTTTAAGGGAAATAATGTCGTTGGTACATACGACTATAAAAGGATGCAACAAAGGGAATATAACAACTCTTGCTGAAACTCTTGCTGATCAGATTGAAAAACGCACAAGAAAGCAAAAACTTTGCACAAGCTTACAAGCTCAGAAGCTCTCGAGCTGAAATCATTCTTTAGCACGTTTACCTTGTAACATTTGATCATTTAGGATCACTGTGCGCATTTTGTATTCTGTATTGAAAATCAGAAAGTGAGAAACATATTGTAACTGTCAGACAGAGTGTGTCTGAGCAGATTGAGTGACTAGGAGTTTCAGATAGGTAGTGAGGTAAATCCAGTCTGAATCGGGTTTGTACAACAGGATTGTATAAATCAAAGTCTTCTAGTATAAACCTTCCTTAATTGGAAGAAGGGGAGACGTAGAAGGATTACACCACCTTCGAACTTCCAGAAACATATCCTGTGTATCTTATTTCTGCACTTGTTCTTTCATACTAGCCATTGAGCCGTTCTTACATACAAGAACAGACCCTTCCGCACTTACTTTCAGTGGTCTGTTCTGTACAAGAATTGATTAAGAAACAGATTTCTTTCACTAATCCGAAAGAAATCACAAAGGATTTGTAATGACCTGTATTTTATTTAAATAAATAAATAAATAAAATTAATAATAAATGAGGAAAAAGATTACACACTTGACCACTTTCATTTTCCCCTCTCTCCACCTCCCGTCTCTTTCTTTCCCCAATTTCAGTAACCACAAAACCTATGCACCCAAATTTCTGTTAGTAATACCTAAAGTCACCCCTTCAACCCTTCATTTCACATACTCACATCTGTAACCGTAAGAGCCAACCTACAGCTCTTATTTAGACCCCTGAAAAATGTAAAACACTGGAAAAAGCTCAGAGAAGTTGAGTTGGTTCGAGCAAGAGGAAAAATATAGAGATTTCAAAAGTCTAGTATAAAACTTATCCTCTTCTTTGCTTATAATTTGATATGATTTATATTTCTTGAAGTAGGTTGTGTTTTATATTTTCCCATCCCCCTTCTGTTGTCGTATGGTTAGATTCCTGCACATCAGTGTGTGCTCTCACATACGGTGGGATAGTGACTGTGAAAAACGTGGGGAACTCTTAGGCTATTCTTAATTGGGTTTTAGCATTACCAGTTATTAGGCAAGCCATTAAAAGTTTTTATATTACCTTGCTCTAAGTCTATATTATTTTATTACAAAATAATCAGACTTTGTTGTGGGAATTTTGGATTTGGATCTAGTAAATAAATACAAATGTTAGACTAAAATTTCCAGATTCGCTTGAAGCTTAGGCAGCCTTGCCAGCAACATAATTCTTTTGAAAGAAAAGATTGATTATATGCCCTCCGTTGCGTTGATATTAAAGAGTTGATTTAATCTTCAATATGATATTTTTAGAAATGTACTAAATTTGATGTTGTTTAAAGTTGGCTGATTTTGATTGTTTTTATAAAAGTTTTAAATTATTTCAAGCTTTTCAAACAAACAAGTTTTATAAGTTGTTTAGATAGTTTAAAAACATATACTCAATTTCACATTACCAAATGAGAGCCTCATGTGCTATCATGAATTTCATTGTTTAACTAATATATATATATATATATATTTGTGATTGTGTGCACTTACTAGTGAACATATTGGAAGCCTTATTTTAGTAAGATTTAGTATCTTAACTAATAACAAGTTTCAAGATATTAATAAAATTTTATTTGAAATGCCAAATGCTTTAAAGTCATAATTTTGATTTGGTGATTTTATTTTTCAGCATATGCTTTCTACATAAATAAATAATGGGTTGTTTACATTCTTGTTTTCCTTAGAAGTTATAATAATCTGAATAGTGAACCTAAGTTTGAATATAGAGTTAGGATTTTGTTAGGTTGTGTTAGAACTAAGTTAATTGAATATGATTTTAATATTGTTGAAATGGATAATAGGAAATCTTTGATTATCTTGGAGATTTTGGAGGTTTGTAGATTTATCGTTGATAGGAAGCTTTGAGGTTCGTAAAGGAAGTTGCAATTTTACGCAAATTATTTGAGTATATTTTGTTGTTTATTTTGAAATGTTTTGAATAGTAAGCATGAAAGATTATTTTGAAATATGATTTTGATAAGAAATGTATTTTGTTGAAAAACGTAATTTTGAATAACATTTTATTGTGTGTGAAAAATTATTTTGAAAGGCCATGTTTGTCTTGATTCAGTGAATAAGATTTGAGGTTTGTGAAGTGTGGATATTTTCGTTTTGTTGTGGCTCGCATTGCGACGAGGATAAAAACGCGCATACTTTCGGCTCGTTGGCGACGAGAATAAAGAAACGCATTTCGTTTTGCCCGAAGACAGAGGGGGTATAATATCTGTCGATACCCTTCCAGCGGGTATAGTCTGGAATGATATCATTGTGTCACATCCGTATTTGAGTATGCATTTGTTTCATTACAGCATGGCTATATTTAAAGATTAATTCTATATGGTTAAGACATTATATGATTATGATAGTGTTATTCGTTTCCGTTAAGTTTCGTTGGTTATCTGTGCAGTTATTTCTGTTATGATTCCGTTTTGTGAAATTTAGTTCCGTTAACTGCTCGGATTAAACCATATATGTGTGAAAGTTATTTTGGATATGAAAGTATATTATTTTTCGTCACAGTATGAAAAATGATGTTTTTGACTTTTTATCAAATGTTTATTATGCTTACTATAAAAAGCTGCAACTTACCTTTACCTGTAATGTGACATATTACAGATGGAGTTGAAGACTTAGACGATGCGGAGGATATTTAGATTTATTATGAAGTTTTGAGTATGTTGGCATGTTTAAGTTTTATTTTGAGGATATGAAACATTTATTTATGTTTTAGTTGGATTTTGATATTTGAAGTTTATTTTGGTTTAGTTTTTGTTTTTATGGTTTTGATATTGTGGTTGTAGTGATCTGGTAGATCACCGGGCACTATTTTTAAGAGGAGACTCTGCCCAAATTTTTCTAAGATAAAAGTCACGGGTAATAAGTTATTAAGTCAACATCCGATAAGAATAAAAACGTTTCCGCTAAACAGAAGTTCAAAGTGATATTAAGTTTTTGAATTGAGTGAAGCCTTGTGTTCAAGAAATTGAACACGACGGGCGACCCATCTGGGCGGGCCGTCACAGGATTAATTTTTAGAAGGAGTGTTCATTCACCCCTGATAGGCTTAGATTTTGAGTGTTTTTAACTGTAATTTCTTCCTACTTTCCGTATTTTTTCCTGGATGATATTATGCTTTTTGGTGTTTATTCGTTTGTTTCAGGAAAATAGATCGGAAGTGGAAGAAATGAGCCAATATGAAGATAACAGGCGAAATCGAGGCGAGAAAGAACAAAAATTGAGGAAATGAGATTTTCGGAATCTCGATCGATCGAGATTTACTCTCGATCGATCGAGCCAGGCAGAGAGTTGAGCATCAAAGAATTTCAAGTCTCGATCGATCGGTGGAAAATCTCGATCGATCGAGTGAGACAGTGAGTTTCAAAAGCTGGCATGAACAGTGCACCGATCGATCGGTAGAAAATCTCGACGATCGAGACGCGAAATCCTGAAGATTTTATTTTCCTTTTTTATCGTGATTGTGGGGGGTTTTAAGCGCGAATTGATTCATTCCAAAGTGAGGAGCATATCAGACGATTTTTCTGGACCAAAGAAGAGCCCTAGCCGCCGCCCAGCCGCCGCCAAGGAGATCCGTTCTTCCGGTTCTTCGCCAAAGTAAAGCCAATCAATTCCGGAGTGCAAGGAAGGAGCAAGAGAAGAGATTTCGGTGCTACGCACGGATTCATTCCGCCGTTTATCGTATTTCTAGACTTTAATCTATTTCATATTAATTTTCAATTGATGTTTTTGAGGTCGAGAGACGATTAAACTTCTTTTGTATTTGATTTGAAACAATTCTAGTTTATTTTATTGAGATTTAGTATCATTGTGTTTGATATATTGATTCAATTGTGTTTGAGTGTATTGATGTCTATTGTTCATGATTTAATCGATTGTTAAGATCAAAGCCTAGCTAACTTTGATTGACTCTGAGAGTTATAACCGAGATCGAGAGATAACGTTGTAACACGCTCTTTTAATTCATGAAGTATGTTATGATTGAGATCGAGAGATGATATCGCATACGTGAGAACTTGGAATCGAGAGATTTAGAGTTATAAGGTTTTGATAATTTATGCAACTTTGAATTAGTAAATAGGTGCACGAGAGTGACTTATTCTAATTTATTGTTAGTTTCTTTACAGCTCGAGAGAGTGTATTGAATAATAGCGAAAACCTTTCACCCTTAGAATCAATTGGTTGATAAATTGTTTATTCAAATGAATCAGTAAAGATAACACAGTTGAACGAAGAGCTTGATAAATTTCTTGAGCAACTTACCTTCGCATATCCGGAACCATTCATTTTATTGTTTCTTGTTTAAGTTTCATTTCTTAGTTTAAGTTTGCTTTAGATTATCACACTTTGTTAATCGTAGGCTAAATATAATTTTATTAATCTTATTTGGTACTTATACGTTAGTGCCTGTGGATTCGACAACCTGTACTTAATTTTCACTATACTAAAACTTGACAACCGTGCACTTGCGGTAGAATCGCTTCACACTATTCTTTGAAATATCTTTTGTTTAAAAAATAAAGCGATCAAGTTTTTGGCGCCGTTGCCAGGGACTAATCTGTATAATATCATACGAGATTAGTTAATTGTAATTTAGCCAATTCTTTTATTATTGCGTTTTTGTTTTTCTTTTCTGTTTTCTTTTGTTGATCTTTGTGAATAACTTTGTGTATTTTGTGTCTCCTTTTGTCTATTTTGTACAGGAATCGTTTCTCTAGTGCATGCCCAGAAGAGAGGAGCCCATTCTCGAGCCTTTCGATCCGGAGATAGAAAGAACTTTACTTAGGCGATTACGAGAAGCTCGAGCGATGGCTGATAATAACGAAGCACAGAACCCTAGATCGATGATGGACTTTGCGCAACCGGCATTTCATGGATCGTTGTCCAGTATTACGAGGCCGACGATTCAAGCGAACAATTTTGAGATCAAGCCGGCAATCATACAAATGATTCAGCACTCGGTTATGTTTGGGGGAGCATCTACAGATGATCCGAATAATCACATCTCCAACTTTTTGGAGATTTGTGACACATTCAAACACAATGGCGTCTCTGACGACGCCATCTGGTTAAGACTTTTCCCCTTTTCATTACGAGACAAAGCTAAGTCATGGTTGAATTCCCTACCTGCAGGTTCTATAACAACATGGGAGGGGATGACGAAAGCGTTTTTATCAAAGTACTTTCCCCCTTCCAAGACGGCAAAGATGCGGAACGATATCACAACTTTTGGGCAGTTTGACCCCAAGACGTTATATGAAGCGTGGGATCGTTTTAAGGAGTTGTTGAGGAGATGCCCACACCATGGTCTACCCATATGGCTGCAGGTACAAACGTTCTATAACGGTTTATTTTCTGCTAACCGTTCCATGATTGATGCAGCATCTGGGGGATCCATAATGAGGAAGACGCTGGAAGAGGCATATAGCTTGTTGGAGGAAATGGCGTGCAACAGTTACCAATGGCAATCAGAGAGGAGCACGCCACAGAAGCCAATGGGAGTCCATCAAGTGGACGAGATCACTGCTCTTTCGGCTCAATTAGAAGCCATGAACCGGAAGATTGACAGCATGGGAGCAGCAGCAATGCAAGCCCAAGCTATCTTCTGTGAGCTGTGTGGAGGCGGTCATCCTAGCATCGAGTGTCAGGCAAGTAACCAATTTAACCAATCTGTTGAGGCTGTGAATTTTGTAGGTAACAGGCCGTCCCATAATTCCTACTCGAATTATAACCAACCATGGAGGAACCACCCGAATTTGAGATGGTCGAATCAAGAAAATGTGTTGAACCCTCAACCGCAGGCAGGGTTCACACAAAAGCCGAGTATGGAGGAACTTATGGCAAAGTTGATTTCATCAACGGAGGTGAGGATGCAGAATCAGGATGCATCTATTAAAAATTTGGAAGTGCAGATAGGGCAGTTGGCCACGTTGATATCTGGGAGGACGCAAGGTACGCTCCCGAGTGATTCTGTAAAGAATCCAAAGGAGCCATCAAATTGAGAAGACGAGGAGGTGACAGTCCAGCTTGGGACTATAAATTAAGAACTTCCGTTTTTCCTTTTCTCGAGTTTTGTTTTTGATTTCTTGTTTTGATGTGATTTTGTTAGTTTGTTTGTTTTGAGTTTGTCTGGGAATGAATTTGTGTATTTTCTATTGCAGGTGTGAAAGCAAGAACAAGTTGGTTGTAGGCGAGGCAATCCGAGAGAAAGATGTTGAAAAAAAAAAAAAAATTCAAATTTTGTTTGCTGCTGCTGGCGATCGATCGAGACAAAATCTCGATCGATCGCCCGATTTTTTTTAAAAAGACATTGTGCCTACTGCCTCGCTCGATCGATCGAGAATTTTTCCGATCGATCGAGCGAGAGAAAATTTTGAAAAATAATAGGGCACAGACGCAGCATCCATCACTTTCAAAAATCAATTTTTCTCCTCTCCACAACAGAACCCTAGCCACCTTTTCAAATTCCTTCATCTAATCTCATCATTTTTTCCATCAAATTTAAATTTACTTCAAATCTGGGAAGTAATATTTGTTTTAATGAGATTTTCATTGCAGATTTGAAGGATTGCAAGGCAAATTGGGTAGAAGTACATCAAAAAGGGAATTCCAAGCCAAGTGCCAAATTTTTCAAAGATCAGATTTTAAGCGGTAATTGGTTTCCAATTCTTAAAGATTGTAGCTTTTGGTGAAATTTCTTGAATTATAGTCAAATTGGGTTAGGAAGGGATCAATAGGAGGAAGATTTATAGTGTTGTGTGGTGATAGTCGGATTTAATTGAGTTAGTTGGGAATCATTTAGCAAGAAAATGTCATCCAGAAAGAGGTCAAAGCAGGCGGAGGCTTCCCAAAAGCAAAAGCAGGCGGAGGCCACTGTTTCTGAGCCAGGATATGATGAACAGAAGTTTCTCAATGCCACAATTGCTGAATTATACCCCACCTACCATAAGAAACCCCTGAGCCGTGAAAGGGGAATGAGCATGGATAAATTGGAATGTCCTGTCATTAGGACAGTCCGGCGAAAAGGGTGGGTTCAATTTGTTCAGACACCGATTGATGCTGTGGTGCCACTGGTAAGGGAGTTTTACACAAATCTTCGAGCGGTTAGACCAGGGCACCAAGTAAGTGTTTATGTTCGAGGGAAGGATGTGTTGGTGGATCGAGCCGCAATCAACAATATTCACCGGATGCCTTTAATTCAAAACTGTGCATACCAATCTTTCAAGAGTAGCAGGATTGACTACGATGAGGTATTGACAGTTATTGGCAAGCCGGGAGTGGATTGGCAAAGGAATGATAAAGCAGAGCCACAGTTGGTTCTAAAGAAACATTTGAAGCCAGAGGCCCAAGCATGGTTTTCATTTGTCGCCTCGCGGGTCATGCCTTCGACCCACACTTCTGAGGTGACAAAAGACAGAGCGGTCCTGGTATATGCCATCCTCTCAGGGAAGGAAGTGGACTTCGGCGAGATCATTAGTGATCACATTGCAGAAATTGGGAGCAGCTCACCGACCTCCGCACTACCGTTTCCATCCACGATCACTGCTTTATGTCAGCGGTACGGAGTGACATGGGGGGAAGACGAGGAGCTACTTCCGCCGAAGACACCGATCATTGTGGACGCTCCACCACCTCCTACGGGTCGACGAAGACCTTCGGGCACTACACAAGCTGGAGCATCATCCTCTGCTGCAGAACATACACGTGTTACTTTGGACTCTCTTCATAGGGATCTCCAAGATATTCGCCTGGAGCAGCAGAGCATTCACAGCATGCAGCGGGACATTCATAGCATGCAGAGAGCATTGCAGATGGACCATGAGCAGGTAGCTCGGCGTCAGATGGAGTTCATGCACTATCAGAGTGCATGGAACACTGCCATGGCCCAGGGCTTTCCAGGTTTCCAGTTCCCGCCGGAGCCACATTTTGCACCTTATCAGCCGCATGCACCTCCACCTTCTGAGTACCCACCATTTCCGCCATATCAGGGCGAGGAGCACCACTACCCAGTTCCCCCTCCGGAGCATGATGAGGACGACGATCAGTGACGATCGTCGTCATGGTATGTGTCTTTGCCTTTGCATTTATTTTTCTTGTTCATTGAGGGCAATTCACATGCTAAGTTTGGGGGGGTTTTTGAGTATTTGTATATATCTTGCTTTTGCACATTCTGCTACTTGTCTTGTTTCTTTTCCTAGCATGACTGCATGATGTTGAGACTGATTCATCCTTGAGCATTACCAACAAAAAATTTTTTATTGATTGAGTTATTCTTGAGAATTGATGAGTTGGAATTGCAAAGGTAATACATGATGAAATTAATCCTCATCTAGATATGAGTCATGGAAATGTTTAACTTGTTTGTATATATCCTTTGTTAACTATATGTCAAAACTGAGGAATAATTTGAGCACTTATTGAGTCATGATTGAGTGAAGTACTATGATGAGTCTTGAGTATCTTAGATAACTCTACAGTTTAGTTGAAAGCACTTTGAGGCGAAATTTATAATTAGGAACTAGACTTGGAGATGATTTAGGCGATCTTTGGACCGTTTGTGCCTTTCAAGCCTACCTGGTACACATTATTCCTTAGTGTCCCCTTTTGAGCCTTATTGAAAAAGAATGGTATATGCATTGCATATGATTCCCATTCAACATTCTTGACAACCTCATTATACCTACCTTGGATTGAGCCTAAAAGAAAATTTTTACCCACCCCTAGGAGAGTATAATGAATCTCATTCATTGCATTAAATTGTTATATGTTGATAAGTTCATTGTGAAAAAAATGAAATGAACAAAAGAATGAGCAAAGAATAAAGGAAAAGATGTAGAGAAAAAGCCTTGAAAAAAAAATTTAAATAAGACCCAAAGTGGCCAAGGCTAGAAAATGTGAAGAGAAGCGTAAAATAGTTGAACTGATTTTATTATACTCTCTTCTTTGAATTCATCCTACCTTTTCTTTGGAGCCGACACCAAAAGGCCTAACGTTATAAGCTTTTAAGACCTTTTGATCCAAGTCTAGGGAATAATTACATTAGTGGAGAAGTGCTGGATAGTAAATTTGTAGAGTAATTCAAAGTAATCTTGACTAGGAGTTGATATGGCACATGTTGATCTTAAAGATATGTATGTAACTCATGTTTGACAATAGCACACACGCACGTTCCGATGTTGCGATGTATTGTTTAAATTAGGAGAAATTGCTTCTTGTTAAGTGTTGAATGACTTCTATTGATGTGTAAGTAGGATTTCTGAGATTTTACGTATGTTGTAAAGATGATTCATGCTTAGTATCGATTTTAACTTTTCTTTTTGAGCTTATTGCTTGCTCGAGGACGATCAAGTCTAAGTTTGGGGGAGTTGATAGGCTTAGATTTTGAGTGTTTTTAACTGTAATTTCTTCCTACTTTCCGTATTTTTTCCTGGATGATATTATGCTTTTTGGTGTTTATTCGTTTGTTTCAGGAAAATAGATTGGAAGTGGAAGAAATGAGCCAATATGAAGATAACAGGCGAAATCGAGGCGAGAAAGAACAAAAATTGAGGAAATGAGATTTTCGGAATCTCGATCGATCGAGATTTACTCTCGATCGATCGAGCCAGGCAGAGAGTTGAGCATCAAAGAATTTCAAGTCTCGATCGATCGGTGGAAAATCTCGATCGATCGAGCGAGACAGTGAGTTTCAAAAGCTGGCATGAACAGTGCACCGATCGATCGGTAGAAAATCTCGATCGATCGAGACGCGAAATCCTGAAGATTTTATTTTCCTTTTTTATCGTGATTGTGGGGGGTTTTAAGCGCGAATTGATTCATTCCAAAGTGAGGAGCATATCAGACGATTTTTCTGGACCAAAGAAGAGCCCTAGCCGCCGCCCAGCCGCCGCCAAGGAGATCCGTTCTTCCGGTTCTTCGCCAAAGTAAAGCCAATCAATTCCGGAGTGCAAGGAAGGAGCAAGAGAAGAGATTTCGGTGCTACGCACGGATTCATTCCGCCGTTTATCGTATTTCTAGACTTTAATCTATTTCATATTAATTTTCAATTGATGTTTTTGAGGTCGAGAGACGATTAAACTTCTTTTGTATTTGATTTGAAACAATTCTAGTTTATTTTATTGAGATTTAGTATCATTGTGTTTGATATATTGATTCAATTGTGTTTGAGTGTATTGATGTCTATTGTTCATGATTTAATCGATTGCTAAGATCAAAGCCTAGCTAACTTTGATTGACTCTGAGAGTTATAACCGAGGTCGAGAGATAACGTTGTAACACGCTCTTTTAATTCATGAAGTATGTTATGATTGAGATCGAGAGATGATATCGCATACGTGAGAACTTGGAATCGAGAGATTTAGAGTTATAAGGTTTTGATAATTTATGCAACTTTGAATTAGTAAATAGGTGCACGAGAGTGACTTATTCTAATTTATTGTTAGTTTCTTTACAGCTCGAGAGAGTGTATTGAATAATAGCGAAAACCTTTCACCCTTAGAATCAATTGGTTGATAAATTGTTTATTCAAATGAATCAGTAAAGATAACACAGTTGAACGAAGAGCTTGATAAATTTCTTGAGCAACTTACCTTCGCATATCCGGAACCATTCATTTTATTGTTTCTTGTTTAAGTTTCATTTCTTAGTTTAAGTTTGCTTTAGATTATCACACTTTGTTAATCGTAGGCTAAATATAATTTTATTAATCTTATTTGGTACTTATACGTTAGTCCCTGTGGATTCGACAACTTGTACTTAATTTTCACTATTGCGGTAGAATCGCTTCACACTATTCTTTGAAATATCTTTTGTTTAAAAAATAAAGCGATCAACCCCCCCCCCCCCCCCCCCCCTCTAAACACTCCGGACCGATCCTAACATGTTGTACTCAACCGCACTTCCGTTCCCAACGCTGTCTGTAACCCTTACCAGAAATGAGAAGTAAATCTCGGATCCCTATCCGATACAATGGAAACTGGAATACCATGTAATCTCACTACATGTTGAATGTATAACTGTGCCATTCTCAGATATGTAAACGTCATACAATATGGCACAAAATGAGATACTTTGGTGAGTCGATCAACGATCACCCAAATAGCATCGCAACCAGAAGACGTCCGTGGCAAATGAGTCACAAAGTCCATCGTGATATGTTCCCATTTCCACTGAGGAATTTCCAAACTATGTAATTCACCTCCTGGTCTCTGTCTTTCCGCTTTCACTTGTTGACAGATCAAACATCGTTTCACAAAGCTCAATACATCCTGTTTTATACGTTTCCACCAAAATTGTGTACGTAAATCATGATACATTTTCTTCCCTCCAGGATGTATACTGTATCTACTACAATGAGCACGTTGTAGTAGTTCTTGGCGTAGTCCTAATGAAGCAGGTACTACCCAACAAGTTCTGTATTTCAAAGTTCCATCCTTCTTTTTAACAAATAAAACCGGAGCACCCCAAGGCGATACACTAGGACGTATGTATCCCTTGTCCAATAAATCTTGCAATTGAGTTTTCAACTCTTTCAATTCAGTTGGTGCCATCCGATAAGGAGCCCGTGAAATTGCAGAAGTACCCGGTATTAAATCAATACCAAATTCCACTTCTCGACTCGGTGGGAATCCAGGTATCTCATCTGGAAACACATCCGCATATTCTGCAACCACTGGTATCTCCTCTACTTTTCTTTCTCTTTTCTGTTCATTTACATCAAGGGCATAAATCAAATAACCCGCATGTCCACGTTCTAACAAACGCGACATTCGGATTGCTGATATCAAAGGAATCATTGCCCTCGATCCTTGGCCATAGAAGAACCATTGATTTCCAGTATCAGACTGAAATCTCACTATCTTCTGACAACAATCCACAACAGACTGATATTTACTCAATACATCAATTCCAAGGATGCAATCAAAATCTGACATGTCTAACACAATCAAATCAGCCTGTAGCCCAAACTCAGTCTCAAACTGAATAGCACAATCAGACACACTCTGACAAGTCATCACAGTAGTTCCCATGGGTGTCGAAACATAAAGAGGCATCAACAGTGGAGACGAGCATATATGATACCGATCAATAAATGCTTGTGCAATAAAAGAATGTGATGCACCAGTATCAATCAACAGTAAAGCAGGATAAGTAAACAAAGTACACTTACCCGCTATCACATCATCAGGAGCTGCCTCTGCTTCCTCCCTGTTCAGTGCATACACCTGAGCCTGAGGTGTTCCTGTCCTCTGTCCTCCACCAGACTGTGGTACACTCTGTGGTCTCTGTTATACTGTAGTCTCTGAAATGGGTCCTCTCCTCTGTTGTCCACCCACTTGAGTACAATCACGGATCACATATCCTGGCCTCCCACAACGGAAACAAACGACTGGATTCAATTGAGGACAATCTCGTTTCAAATGTGGTCCACCACATTTAAAGCATTGCACACCACTGCCACTACTACTACCTTGGAACTGTCCCTTAGATTTTCGATCACCCCCTTTTTGTGATCCAAAACGTTTCCCACTAAACCGAGATGAAGATGCACCACCTCGTGATGATTTAAATGGTTCTCCTCTAGGTCTCATACTGTCAGATGTAGGTGGTTGGGCTTGTCCAACATCCTTGTATACGCCTACAGCAATCTCAGCCATTTCGGCTCTAGTCAACGCTTCTTCATATGATGTAGGGTTATTGGACATTACCCTATCAAATAATTCAGGCCTCAATCCTTTCACAAACTGTCTGATCTTTGCTTTTGTGTTTACAGCGATATGTGGCACATACCGGAGCAAAGAAGAATAATGCACAGCATAGTCAGATATTGTCATTGATCCCTGTCTCAAATTTGTAAATTCATCCTCTTTCCTCTGCCTTGCAGCAACAGAGAAATAATGCTCCAGGAACTTAATTCTAAACACATCCCAGTTAACTGTCTGTCCTTGCGCTCTCAGCTCAAGCACTGTGGATTTCCACCACATCATAGCTTTCTTAGCTAACTGGAATTCAGCTAAGCGTAACCAAGCAGTCTTGGCACACGGTGCTGACACAAATATCTGTTCCACGCGTTCTAGCCACTCCTCTGCCAGTTCCCCTGATTCAGTCCCCTCAAACCTAGGTGGCTGATAACTCAGAAACTGCGTCAAAGTCAATTCTCCAGGCAACAGTACTTGTTCCACTGGCCCTTGCTCAATCGGTGGTGGTGGCACAGGCGCCATCCTCACACTCGCATTGCCACTCATGGCATCCCCAACATCCTCATGATACCCTCTGTCTGTCATAGCTGTAGATCAAGGGTTAACAATAACATTCATAATTATATAACATGTTAGAATAACATCATATTCCACATACTAACATGCTAGTACCATTCTCAAAGTGTTTAGGTAACTCCCTAATACACTTCCTCTACCCATGTTCACCCCGTTCTCGAACCACTGCTCTGATACCACTAATGTGGGGTCCTCGTTACTTAATCCATTTTGTATTTCATTAAGCATACATATGTGAGTCTGAATTAAGTAATAACATACACTGATTAAGAGTATCTTACTAGTTAAGTTGTTACAGATGTACCAAACCACTAGTACAAAAACCAACTAACTTTTCTATATATACATGACATAGAAAATAAACAACCTAAGCCAGTACAACTCCTATGCAGTGGTTCACCTCGCAGCGGAATAAGACTCACGATTCCCACGTCTATGCAATCCTACAGAAACATTCACAAAACGTGAGTATAGATAAACAACTATCTCCAGTGCAATATCAAAACACAATATCAATAATAATGATAAAGCACAATAATTCATCTCATGTGAATGTTCTGTATCATGCATCCACAAATGCACCATGTCATGACATGTCTCAACAAGTACCTTATTATCACGAGACTAAAATGATATGCCTATTCAGCTCAATATGTCAGTGGAACCACCTCACATCTTCATATTAGCAGCACATATCATAGTACCGTCCTCAAATGATAATAGCCATAGCATATACCCAAAAACCGGCGTATATCGCTATATAGCATAACCGAGCATATACCCAAACCAGGCGTATATCTCTCTGTCACATAACCGAGCATATATCCAAACCAGGCATATATCTCTATGTCACATAACCGAGCATATATCCAAACCAGGCATATATCTCAAATACATAACCGAGCATATACCCAAACCAGGCGTATATCTCACATACATATGATATCCATGAATGTACAGGCATATGATACTACCAATCATATGATAATAACATAACTCAATTCATATGATATCAATCTCATAACATCATCACACAATATATATACTCCGTACGTCAACACGTACCTGTACTGCGACACAACCGAGATAAATTAGGCGTCACTGGCTAAATGCCTCGTTGTCCTGTCCCCTGAGATGACGCTACAACAATGCCAACAATATATCATGTTATCATAGGCATTAAAATCAAATTCTACAAAAATATAAATTTTTTCAACATTTCTAAACCACCGATCGATCGCTACCAACACCGATCGATCGCCATAACATTCTGTCCCCTCGCGATCGATCGCCATCTCTCCCGATCGATCGCCAAAGTGTTCTGTTGCTCGCGATCGATCACCACATTTTCACCGATCGATCGCTACATGTATAAACCGCCTTAAAATTTACTCTGTCTCGGCGATCGATCGCCACAAAGCTCGCGATCGATCGTCGATGTCCAGAAAGTTCAGAACATGGCGATTTTGAGCTTATCTTCCTAGCTCTTCTCCTACAACTCGAAATTCAACATTTAAACATGTTTCAAGCACTCTCTAGGAACATCTTAACATGATTCTAACATCATAGATTCCAATTCAAAGCATAGAAACATGATATAATTCTTCACATGAACACTTGATATTTCACTTCACATATGCAACACCAATGACATATTTCAAGTGTAAAGTTAAGAATTCCTTACCAAGATGGTACACTTTCACTTCACACACCTTCCTAACTCAAGTCACAAGTCAATCCCAAGCTCAAACCACCAAGAATTTGAAAGAGATGAAGAGGAGCTTGTGTAGTGTTTTAGTAGGTGTAAAATGAGCACTATGTGATTCTCTTCCCTAAAGCACCTTGCTATAAGGTCATTAGTTTCTCTAACCACTTGTTATCATATTGTTTGGAGTTAATGACATGTTATCTAACATGTACATGAAATGAACTTCAAATACAAATACTACTCCAATTCAAATTAAAGTCACATGCATACTCAATTGCCTACTAGTTCATGACTTGATATGTTATTAAATCATTGTACACCATGTTTCATTCCTTGCCCTTGCCATATATCCTTGCATACATGTTTTAATTCATTCTTGGTTCCACCCGAACCCCCATTAACATACCACCATTTGATATAATTACACCATAATCATATCATACGTGTATACAACAAATCGAGGCATTACAACTGACATGTACTAAAAGACTCAGGTGGTACACTTATTGGACCTAAATATGTTATAACTTATAATTACACCTGAGAAACGTAATGCGCTCATCACGCGTGTACCGCTAGATTCAGGTGATGCATTTATTAGATCTTCTTCTGTTACAAGTGCTCGAACCTGGTGCAATTATCCACATTTTCAAAAATATTATTCCTGTTTTATTTTTCAATAATTATATCTTGATTAATTGGCAGTTCTTGAAGATTTCTCAAACATGCAAATTAAGAGATCAACAATTTATTATTAACGAATAAGTCATTGAATGCAACAATGTCCAACATTTCCAACAGCTGATCAAATATTTCGTTGGCAACATGAGGGCCCTAAAGGCCAAGGTAGACACCATGGGAATCTGCAGTAGTTCAAGATCGTCGTTTGCGGTATAGCCATTGAAACACATAACCCTCTCTTAAATCCTCATATCTGCAAATGCATCTTCAACCATCAAATAGAACCTCAAATTGCTAAAAATTCTCCAATTTCAAATTTATGTAATTAAAACTCCTGGACCTTTACAGATTCCAAATCATAGAAGAAGAAAATTTCAGGTGTAGTAACTATTCAAATACATAAAAAACCAAAAATCGACCACGATGGGAAGAATTACAAAAGCTATGTGTAATTAAGACTTCCAAATAAATTTTGGAAAGTTGCACTTAATTCAATAATTTTTTTTTTAGGAAGGTGGATTTAGTTAGAAATAAGAATTTGCGGTGTAAATTTTTTTTAACAGTAAAAGATAATATATTAACGAAAGTTAGCCAACCGGCAATTATAACAAAGTACATAAACGACATCAACCATAAAAACCACATGCAACCAAATCCCAGAGTACGAATCAGTAAGGGAACTGCCTTCTAAGACAAGTGAAGGTACACAAAAGGATAAGCGAAGATCATAAACTGATTGAGAGACTACAAACGTACAAACCCTCGCATCCAAAAATCTTATGAGAAGTCATACAACTGGACGACGCACGAAATTGACAGGCATCGTAGTCAAAACGGTAGCAAAATTAGGAAGCTCGTACGACTGTGTATGCGGACGAAAAATAATTTCCAAGTTGCCCCAAAGTCCTGGACAAGATGGTCTATGGGCATCATGGCAAACGACGGTGGTAGCGAGTGAGAGAATTCACCCAAAATTGTTCACCAACTCCTTCGAAACCATCAGTTAAGCCGATACCTTGCCAACCACCGCCTCCAAACTCAAACCGACCTCCAATATCACCTCCACCAACGATACCACCGCCTCCACCACCTTTGAGATTATCCGTTGCCACCACGAGCGGCACCCCAAAACCACAACCAACCCTACAACCAAGACAAACGCCACCACCCAGAACACCCCAAAACCGAGACCACCTTCATCACCATTGTCTAACCCACAGCCATGGCCGAATCCACTAACCGTCCACTGCCATCATAAGCAATCCCCTCACAGGAAACATAAGAAGTCTCTAGAAAGTCGCAGTTATATGTTTATTCTCCTTTAAATAGTTTTAAATAGTTTTAACATAATGATAGGCTAAATTCCTTAAATTAGTTTAAAATTAATTATTATTTTTTTGAAACCAACATGCATTATTTTTCTTACACTCAAAATAGCGATTTATGTTCCTTAAAATTCGAAGATTGTAACTTTCGAATTTTGAGAGAGATGTTTTGTATTCTGAAATTTCATTCCTTGATACTATTGTATCATTAGTGGGAGGAATAATACCTTAAAAAAATATCTTTTTAAGTTTGTCTGACCTCTATAGTTTCATTGCCCACTTATACAAAACATGTTTATGTATATATAATGTTTATTTTTTTAAAATAATTTAATATTTTGTCAAATACTTTTAACATTTCAATCCTTCAGTTTTAGTACTATCTTGCTAAGATCCTTTTTTATTTTTAGAGTCCCTTATAAATAAACAAGTCTATAAGTTTTTGTTCCTCACTCTTTATAAGATAAATAAATATAAAAACCCAAAAAACATCTTCGACAAATCTTCTTCCTTGTCGAACAACACCAACACTGTATTGAGGCCATCTCCAATCGGATGCTATTTTCGTGTGAAAGGCTAAAATAACGTCCGATCTTCACTTCAACCCAGCTTTATCTTTTGCGTTAAATGTGTGAAGCTAACTATATTAAGAAAATATTGTAGAAAATATTTTAAACATAAATTTAATATATAAATATAGTATTAGTATGCAAATATATTAATAAATTTATAACTAGGTAATTGATTGAATAAAATAATTGTAAATGAAATTAAATGGAATATTGTATGAAATATTTTTTTAGAGTAAAGTTTTAAGTAATCATGTTGAAGATAAGTTTTGTGTTTGGTGTAAAAATTACACTATTTGGTACAAAATTTGTGTTAAAACGAAGTTATAGGTTGTAGATAACCGTAGAGACTGGCGGCAGAATAATTTTGAGAAAGTGAGTCAGAAAACATGAATTTGAGCGGTTTAATATATTCTAGAAATTAGAAAAGTTAAAAGTTTTTTTTTTTTAAAAGAATGAAGTTACTTTCATATGATAGAGAATGATTAACTCCTCTCATCCATCCATCCCCGCTTATAATCCAATTCTTTTGGATTCTAATGAGATTCCTTGAATCAATCTAAATTCTAGCCACTTTATCTAATTTTGTCTAGAACTAGACATAGGGATGGCAACGGGGCGGGTTTGGGACGGATTTGGCCAATCCCAAGACCCGCCCCGCTACACATAAAACCCATACCCGCCCCGCCCCGCTTAAACCCGCCGGGTTCGCGGGTTTACCCGCCCCACCCCGCAAACAATTTTTTTTTTTTATAAAAAAAAAAAATTTGGTAGAAATTAATTTTGAAACACAAAAATTGAGTTTTGATATTGAATTTAATGTTTTCCTCTAGTAAATATTTATAATAAGCATCGTAAAACTATCTTTAAACTATCAAATATTTATTATTTAGTTTTTATTCCATTCAAAATGTTCAACTTCTTTACCATAAATACATGAATTTTGATATGAAAGTAAACAATAACACATTATTGTACAATCAAAGAAGTGAAATGTATATTCAATAGTAATTTTTTTTTTTAAAAAAATTAAAAATGCATAGCGGGGCGGGTGCGGCCAATCCCAGGACCCGCCCCGCTTTCAAACCCGGTTGAAGCGGTTTGGACCCGCCCCGACGGGTCGGGTTCAATACGGGTCCGGGTTTGAACCCGCTCCATTGCCATCCCTAACTAGACAGCCTAGGACATTGAAGCATAAGCATCAAAAAATAAAATATAAAATATTAGCAAAATGTCTAAACGACGTCGTATGTTATAGCCGAAAACATTTCAAATTATCTTCTCCAATCAGCGCCTTGGATCCGCTCACCGATTTCTACTAAGAGACTGTATAACAACACCTACTGGCTGTCCTCCATTAATATACAGATATACACGTACAAATTCTACTTTACTGTATGTATAATTACTTTCACGGCTTCACCACTTCTGTTTGAGTAAGCGGGCGCAGGCTTTACGGAGAGAAAATGAATATATTACTCCAGAAATGGTGAAGAAGCTCTGGAGTGATGTCGAGGGAACCATTTTCTAGCCGTTAGTGCATGAAATAAATCTGTAGGTATACGGGACTTTGATGCTTTTTTATCTTTACCTTTTATATTTTTTCTTTTTAGCTTAATATCAATAAATCTTTCACCTGATGTTTACCTCAAATAATTTTTGTGGTGGGTTTTCTTCATCCGGTTTTTATTTATCGGGTTCCCTCTTCTTCAGGATTTTGGGGTTTTTTTTGTGTGTTTGTAGCTGTTGGATTCGGATGTAAGATAAACCCATCGTTTTTCACGTATGAAAATTCACAGATCTGAGCGGCATTGCAGTGAAACCCACTTTTGTTTATTGTATTTAATGATTTTTGACTCTTGTTTTATGCTTGTTGTTGTGGTTTGATTCCTTAAGAGTTTTGGTGATTTTATCTTCTGCTAAGGCTGTGCTTGGAAAACGTATAGTCTCTTGAATCATCTGTTCTTTGAGTAATGTTTTTTACCTTTTATCATAAAAAACTTGACTTTTCTGTTAGTCAATACTCAACAGTAGTTTAACTGGCTCTATGAAGTGGGAAATTTTTTTTATTTCCATATTTTGTTTGCTCTTTTTTTAAATTGATTTGTCTCAGCGACATTGTGTTCCTGATGCTTTCACTTAATGAAATGTTGCAGGATTTAAACTGAGTAACTGTTGTTTCAAAGCAGTGTTCTACAATGGGAAAGTCTCCTGGGAAATGGATCAAGACTGTGCTCTTCGGGAAGAAGAACTCAAAGTCTAATTTATCCAAGGTTGGATACTTGTTGACTAAGCTATTATTGCATTTTTCATGTGTTTTGAAATTTTCTCGTTGGTGTTTTGACTAAAGTTTTTCCTGCTCTTAATTCCATTGATAGTTTTGTTTGTTTTAAGATATGATTTTATATTTTTCAAATAATGGTTTGGCTTGGTATAAAAATTTATAATGCTGATTGATATTTCCGTGGGTGTCACAACATGACTCGTCATGAAAAGGCTGCTGCAAAGTCCCCAGTGGAGAATCAGGCTGGTAAATCTGCAGTCATTTCTGATCTGCCACCCCAGTCGACTGATAGAAATGCAGGAGACATGGAAATCGCTAAGGGAACATCTGGTGCTCCATGTGATGCCACCCACTTTTATTCAAGGAATCAAGGTGTGGATTCACAAAGTGATTTACCAGTTCAAGTCAACAATGCTGAGATGAGGAGGCAAGAACATGCTGCCACAATAGTACAAGGAGCCTTTAGGGGATACTTGGTAACACACCCTGAAATTGCATGTGAATATTGCTACTTAGCTGACCAGCCTGTGCTACGCATACGGTTCTTTCTTTTCTTGTCTCCAATTGATTTCTTCAGCTTCTTAGTACCTTGTGATTGTATTTCAACCATAGGCTCGCCGTGCGTTTTGGGCTCTCAAGGGTATCATAAGGCTGCAAGCTCTAATTAGAGGGCATTTGGTTAGGAGACAGGCAGCTGCCACTTTTCGTTGCATGCAGGCAATTGTTAAGATCCAGGCTTTGGCTCGTGGACAAAGAGTTAGACATTCAAACACCAAGCCTGAAAAGTTTAAAAATTACAGTGTTGCAAAACGTCAGGTAACTCTGACCTGTATAACATAATCTGTTAAAGTTTCATCTTGTCAAGTCTTGTGAATGAAGAAATAGTCGATGGGAAAACTTCACTATAAGTCTGAAGTGGTTTGCCCTCATGTGGCTCTCAAATCGGGATTCGATACGAAAAATGTCTTTCCTTTGCTTAGTTCGCTGGCCCTTAGACGTGGAAATCTCTTCTTTTCATCAGAATTTAGATTTTTGCCTCTTGTTTTTCTCCCATCTCTTCTCTGCCAAGCTTTGAGTGTTTGGTTGGGAGATTGCTGTATCATTTTATGTGGTTGCCTTAAGTTAATGTTTGATTACCGAGCACATGAAATGCCTGATTTTAATAATCTGTTTTAACATCCTTGCCATTTAATTGTTTTGGTTAAATTGCTTTTTTTAGCGTATAATGATGTGGCAACCTTGTGTCATATTTTTTAAGGTTCTTAGTGCTCGTATTTACTATTTATCCTCATGTACTTCATCAGGATCCTAAACAGATGGACATTGGACATACCTCATTTTTTCAGTCAGACAAGCTAGCAACAAATACATATATTCAAAAGGTATTAATTTTCTTCAACGCTTTAAAGTGCTAAAACATTTCAGTTGTTCATTCAGTGGTGCGTTTTAAGTAAATCAAAGAGCATCTACCTTATCATACCTTGTGAGATATTGTTGTCTAAGCTAATAAGCATCATTTGTATCACTCACTTGTAAAGACCTTAGCCTTCTATTATTTATTGGATGTCTAATTGTCAATGAAGAAGATAATGGACTGCTTATCTTTTATAAGAATTCAGCAGTTTTGACTTATTCTATTTGTTGGACTTCTTTTTAATGGTTGTCTTTGTCAAACACACGATTATTCTGATGAATGCCTTTCATTGATATTCCTTTTGTTTTTATACAAGGCATGGTTACAAACTTACATCCTACAAATCTGCTCCTAAGTATAGAAAGTACATTACATCTTTACCAAACATTCAATTCCCTAATCTAAGTTATTCAGTAATTGAAATCATGTGAGATTGAAGCCGTGTGAAAGATGTGTGGATCGGCCGATTGATTGAGGTTGATTGGAGTGATGATTGAAACCGTGTAAGAGATTGGTGGATCAGTAGTTGACTCTAGCCGATAGAATGGGTAGCATTGAATGTCCATGTGAGTGATTGTTGTGATTGGAGTGACTAGAATGACACCCCCTTCAAATTGATGCTGGGTGATCAAGAAGCATCAATTTGCGTACCAAAAATTGACGACGTTGTCGAGCCATAGCCTTGGTAAATATGTCAGTGAGTTGGAGATCGCTTGAAACACGTGGAAGGGCAGTAGTCCTGATATCCACAACCTATCAAATAGAATGACAGTCTACCTCGATGTGTATTGTTCGTTCATGAAAAGATTGGTTGAGATTTGAATGACACTTGTTTTGTCTCCATGATAGGATATGAGTTTGAGTTGAGGGAAACCCTGTTCATCTAGTAGTCTGCGAAGCCAAATAATTTTAGAACAGGCAACAGACATAGCACGATATTCAGATTCGGTTGAAGATTTGGATATGCGAGTTTACTTTTTTACTTTTCCAGGAAATCAGGGAAGATCTGGGAAACATACACCATCCAGTGACTGAGCGACGAGTATCTGGACATCCAACCCATTCAGCATCACTATAGGCAATAAACTTACTTGAATTTGTTTTCCTCCATGGATTAATCATAAAATAACGTAAACTCAAGTTCGATTAAGTAGTTTAATCAGGCTCTTATAGCTTATTGGTAGAAAACTAAATATATAAATTTGAGGTCGAATTCAATTCTACACCAAGACACTTGGTTTAAATTAAAAATATTGAAAAAATAAAAAAACGAATAAAAAACCCGTGAACTACCTGTTAACCGGCGGTTCACGGGTTCGAATATAACGAACCGTAACCGGGTCAAGGGTAACCAGCCCATTGACCCGGTTAAGGGTTCGGCTTGGGCCACGGGTTTTTTAAAACCATGTCCATATCTACTTAGGTGACATTATCCTGAAGTGCCTGTAACTCAGTATCCATGGCCTCCTCCAGCAGTCTGTTTCATAGCCTCC
Source organism: Haberlea rhodopensis (assembly GCA_907163345.1). Classification (NCBI taxonomy): domain Eukaryota; kingdom Viridiplantae; phylum Streptophyta; class Magnoliopsida; order Lamiales; family Gesneriaceae; genus Haberlea; species Haberlea rhodopensis. The sequence goes on along the minus strand of CAJQUN010000427.1, from coordinate 273,501 downwards.
GAATAACATGTAGGGACTGGATTAGAAGGCAAAGTAGTATAATAGGAGGAGGGAGAAAAGCCATACCGTTCAGGAAGACGAGAGGGGCAAGAAGAACGCCGAAATAAAGTGCTAGAATCTGCTTCAAGCTATCAAGACATTGGGTAGGTTCATGTAGAGGGTCGGGCTCACGAGGAGGAATAGTTTGGAGGAAGCAAACATAACCTTTATGAGAAACACTGTACCCCATAAACACATATTTGACAGATTGAGCTGACAACTTATTGTGTTCAAGACTAGGTAAGTGAACAAAGCAATCACAGCCAAAAGTATGTAAGTTGAGGTAGCTGGGTTGAGATTTATGGAGGGAGTGATATGGAGTGGCAATGGCAGTCGATTTATGAAATGAACGGATATAGACAAGGCTTCAACCCAAAATTTGGGAGAGACAACAACTTCAAGCAACAATATACACGTAATCTAACAAATGACGGTTCTTGCGTGTATATAGATAGCCTAAAGGTGGGGGCATAAATTTGCTTAGGATGCTGGGCAGGAAAAAACAAGGGAAAATGACCTTCTACTAGCACGTCGACGGAGTTGCAAATTTATCTGAATTATCAATTTCTAACGAAAGACAACTTCGACGTCTTATATTGGTGGAAGACAAATGCAGCACAATTCCCTATCTTGGCCAAAATGGCTAGAGACGTGTATGCGGTACAAGCTTCAAGCGTCGCTTCTGAATCAGTATTCTTAACATGTGGCCGAATTATTGGAGAATACAGAAGTAGTATATCTGCTGTTTCGTTATGCATGCTCACGGTACTTAAAGATTGGTTTGAAGCAGAATGTAAGAATAGAAGAGATGAGGCGGTTGACGAATTCGTAAATCATTATGACGAGCAAGAAGAAGAGAACACCAAAACAATACTTATCAATTATGAAGAGTGTTAAATAGTAATATTTTTTTATTTAGATTTTCAATTGCCATCTCTTTACAATTATTTGTATGCATCTATATTATGAAATAAAGAAGAAATATATTGAATTTGTGATTAATATTAGTGAACATTTACAACATAAAAAAAAAAATTCAAAAAATTTTAAGAAAAAATAATAATTAAAAAAAAAAAGAAAAAACCGGATCGGACAGGATCGACCCGGAACCGGGCCCGATCCGGTTCCTTAACGAACCGGACCGGTTCCGTGCTTAACGGATCCGAAACCGGCCGGTTCCGGACCGGTCCGATCCGTTAAGCACCCCTATGGATAGGAATCTGAGAGATAATACCTTTCTGATTAAGAAATTTGTGAAAGTTGCGAGACATATATTATATGCCGGAATCGGATCGTAGCATTTTGATGGCTTTGGAGAACCGAGTTTCAACAAAAGCTGAAAAAATAGAGAAGACATCAGATTTAGATCTAAGAGAGTTAGCCCTTGTATATATCTGTTATAGTCATCAATGAAGGTAACAGAGTATTTATATTATGCATGAGATATGACCCGCGAAACCCCCCCATACATCACTGTGAATTAAGTAAAAACAATTCGTGGCACGAATACTATGATTAGGAAATGAGAGAGACTTGGTCTTCCTAATTTGCAAGTTGCACAATCAAGAGACAAGTGAGATGAAAAATAATTTTTATTACTCAACAAAACAGTTTTTATTACATGACACAGAATATGGTTAGGATGACCTAAACGTTTGTGCCAAATTGTACTGGTATGATTGACAACATTATATACCATGGAAATTGTTGGAGGAATGGAAAAACATAGGAAAAAAGATGTCCAACTTTAGGGCCCTTCGCGAGTATTCCTTGATGATGTGTCCAGTGTTCTTGCTATTCTTCGTGTCACATTCCCTGAAAGTATTTTGTACCTTGTGAAGGTCTTTCCGTTTCCCTTTGATATGTGACGCATAACTTGTGATGTTCGTGGAGTTTGTGTGGTATTGGAACGTCTCGTGGAGTTTGTAGAAGGATGGCGGTTCATTAGTGTGGATCTATCGACTTCAAATTCAGATCTCAATTTCATCAGAAATTGATCACTTGCTCTATTCATGAATTTCTTAGCAGCAGCGGGCAAAGCAGCAGGAACATTGACATTCAGCGAATTCCGCCCATGACGTATGAAACCTAGTGAAGTATTTCTGGACAAAGAGTTTGCCCTGAGCGTAGAGTATTCCATTTGGAATCGACGAGCCATATTTTTCTGACTGTTATCTTTCTTTAAGTATTCCCACATGGCTTTGACGGTCGGAATATGGGCGTAAAATTTAGCAAAATTAGAGGTTCACCAGATGATAAAATCCAAGTCATAATTCGAGCTTCTTTGATCTCTCATTGTGCTAATTTGAGACGTCTATAGAGGCTGGGTCACCCCATCAATATGGCCCCATGACTCCTTCCCCTGTACGAACAATACTCACCCTATGAATTTGACACCAAAAATTTCGAAATTGCTCATGAGAATAAATGACAATAAAGTACTGTGATGTGTTGGTGACAACCGTGGATTTGCAAATTGAGATTTTCGTGAAACAAAAACAATCGCACTAGATGTCGATTGGAATTAGGGACTGCACAAGTTGTGAATAGAAATTCGTTTGGAAAAAAGCCTAACACAAACGAACTTTAGCGAACACAGTGAACCCGGATGCGGTTAAAGATCGCGAGACGGAGTGGACAAAAGTTGTCGAAATGGCAGACCACAAACCATAATTGTTTCAATCCGAATGGAAACGAACATCGGCGACTTTTCAGAGGTTCAAAATGGCTAGAATTCGGCCGATTCTAGACAGGCTTTGTGAACAAGGAAGCCGTCCAAAAACAGAACAAGGTTCAAAATCGGAAACCTTTGTCCGATACCATGTCAAATACACGATTATTCTGCTGAATGCCTTTCATTGATCTTGCTCTTCCATATATAAGATATGGTTACAAACTTAAATCCTACAAATTTACTCCTATGTATGGAAAGTACATTACGTCTTTACCAAACATACAATTCCCTAATCTAAGCTATTCACTAATTGAAACCGTGTGAGATTGAAAGTGTGTTTGAGATTGGTGGGTCGGCCGATTGATTGAGGTTGATTGGAGTGATGATTGAAACCATTTGAGAGATTGGTGGACCGGTAGTTGACGCTAGCCAATAGATTGTGTAGCATTGAATGTCCATGTGACTTATTGTGGTTTTTGGAGTGACTAGACTCACAGTCTTTACTTCAAATCCAACATAACTAAACCAATGATCCCCTAATATCCTGATGGATTCGATATACGCATTTAAAGTGCTAGGCGGTTGTCGTGCCATATCTCCTATATAAAATTGAACAATTACCTCCAGACCGTTCGATTTATCAAGGCTTAGATTGTAATGCTTTTCAAAGTGTTTATTTTTACTTACACATTAAGTAATCAATTGTCAATCACTGATACCCTACCATTCCCAGCAGTCGGACTAATTCTTGGTTTTGCTTTTAAAAAAATAGGCGATAATTTTTTGGAGGTGGTCCCTGATTATCTGTTTGCTCCATGCCAAACTGAAGCTTACATGCAAATCACACAATTTTAAGCCTGTTGTTTTATGTTGAAAGAACATAGTATAATAAAGCCATTTATTTACCGATGAAGATTGATTCTCTTGAAGTATGGATCTGATTTGCGGACTTTCTTTACTTTTAGCTTCTCGTCACTTTGCCATCTGCTATGCCTTTGAGTCTGCATTACAATCTGGCTGAACCAAATTCAGCCTGGAATTGGCTTGAACGCTGGTCATTATGTCGCTTTTGGGAACCACCTGTGCGGGTGAAAAATTCTTTGGATGTGAAGCCACAGAGAAAGCAGGGAGGCTCGAAAATTGTTGAGGCCATAGCTGGAAAGTCAAAAAGAACTAATAGAAAGGTTTCAATCACAGTTAATGGGGATGATGCTTTAGCTTCTGGTGAAATTGACAAGTCCAAACGCAACTCCAGCAAAGTCACAAGTCATCGAACAGATTCAGTGCAAGAACCCCAAAGTGAACTTGACAGGGTCAAACAAAATTTGAGAAAGGTTTCTGCATCCGCAGTGGTGGCATCTGAACAGCCAGAAGTGGAAATCAAGAAGCCCCTGCTTCTGCAGAGTATGAAAAGATTGTTGTCTTCTGCTACTCCTAACCCTGAGCAGAAAAATGCAATACCTTCGAAAAACCTTACCAATCCAGATGTTGTATCTGATGAACTGCCTGTAGTTGAAGCTCCTTCAAAGACAATAATTGTAGATGAGCCAGTAGCTGTGCCACATGATGATCATCCTGTCGTCGAGCTTCACTCTTTGGAAAATGGTGGGAGGATAGAGAATCCCTCAACTTTGGACGAGGAATCTATTGTTAAGGAAGATCAGATTGGCAAGGCCAATCAGAAAATTAAGAAAAGGAGATCCCTTCCGCTGAAGCCAGAGTATCCTGAAAATATCTCGCAGAACTCCCCAAGTCTTCCAAGTTATATGGCTGCCACTGAATCTGCTAAAGCAAAGCTTAGAGCTCAAGGATCTACTAAATTTGATGAAGATGGGTCTGATTATGGATATGCCCGCCGCCATTCTCTGCCAGCCTCCTCCAATGGCAAATTGAGCTCAATGTCACCTCGAATACAGAAGCCAGTGCAAGCTAATGGAAAGGAAGGCACCAAAACTAACCGATCATTGACCACCTCTAGAGATGGTAAGAATTGTAAATATGTCAATTCCTGCAGTCTAGATTCTGATGCAATTATCCTATTTGTTAGTGACATAGCCTTGGTTGAATTTCAATCACATGGAACTAATCAAATACATAATGTAAATTATAACTTGATTCCCTGTTTATAGTTATGCGATTTCTGGATTTGTATAATCAGCCATCAATATGCACTATGACTCTGATTCCTTCCCGTTTTCTGTATTTTGAGAGCAATTTCTCATTTTGGTGCGCCGCTTTTCAGACAAGGTGCTTCAGCCTGGGTGGAGGAGATGAAAGTGTGGCAGTGTGCTAAACTGGAATACTCATGGAGGTGTCGTGTGAGACCGATCATGTTGCTGCTCATTTTTGTTTGATCATGCAAACTCTCTATGCTAAAGATGAAATTGAAGTTTAACAAATGATCAACGACTATTTGAACCTTTGTGTTGGTTCTTTAGGGAATGTATAGTCATGGATTGAGAGTATCTCTTCGTTTGTTAGCTCCATATTCTTTAATTGTGTGCTTTATAGTTTCTTTGATTAATTTTATACTCCAATTGTGCGACTTTTAGCTAGTTTCAATTATTCAATGTTCCTTTCACTTCCATTGCTCGAGTAAAACTTGTGTTGTCAACCCTAGTATGACTCTAATTTTTTGGAAGTTTTTTTTTTAACAATGAACACCCCCGGCGTTGCGGGGTTTTGGCGGATCCATACTTGTTTGTTAGAAATAAATAATAAGTAATGAGAGGGGACTACACCAAATCTCCAAGATACATTACAAGAATTTGCTTTAAATTTGAAGATGAGGGATGCTCATTCTATCTAATCTACATAAACCGAGCAGTTTAGCGTCAAGCATATTGGGAAACACCAGATTATCTAAAGCTTTGTTAGCAAGAGCATCGGTTAAAGAATTTCTTTCACGGTAGATGTGTGAAATGTTAACAGAGTATTCAAGTGCAACACTTTGATTACAATACTTTGTCGGGTATGAAATGTCTAGGGATTGAATTTTTTCCACTGTTAACTTTTCATCGCCTTTCAATATTTTGCATGTTTAAAATTGCTTAGGCATTAAAGTGATGACAAGTTACTTTGTTATGATGCTATGAGCCAACAAAATATTTTAGTTTTGTTTGATTTACTCGAGGTCGAGTAAGATTAAGTATGTGAGAGTTTGATGTGACTAGAAATAGGGGTGGGAATCGGGACGGGTTTCGGGTATTCGGGATATTCGGGTTCGGGTAATCGGGTATCGGGATTACTAAAGGCATACCCGAACCCGAATATGTCGGGTACCCGAAATCGGGTTCGGGTACCCGAACCTTGAATTTTTATTTTTTTTTTAAAGAAACGCTCTTTAGATTTAAACCTAAAAAAATATTTTTTTTTTTTATTTTTAATAGGAAATCGGGTTCGGGTACCCGAACCCGAACAAATTTTCTCTCAAACCCCTACCCGAATCCCGTCCCGAACCCGCCACTACGCGATCGAGTAATACCCGATTATCCCGAAAAACCCGATTATCCCGACCCGATCGGGAAATACCCGATCGGATCGGGTCGGGACCCGAATTCCCGAACCCGTTTCCCACCCCTAACTAGAAATACACATATCTATTGCGTTTAATTGCCTATGATTTGGTATGTTTTGATAGTTAATTTGATACATATGCTATCTAATCGTATATTTTGTGTAAATGTAGGTGGAATCGAGGAAATCGAGCTAACAATGGCGAATAAGGATCAAGAAATGCATTGGAGTTGATAATGTATCAAACTAGACCAAGAAAAATGCATAAAAGTGAGCCAAGACTCGCGATTGATCGCCGAGAAGCCACCGATCGATCGAGCAAGGCATAAAAATTACGCAACAAAAAAATCATTCCAGCGGTCGATCGGCAGTTTTCAGCGATCGATTGCGAGCCCGAAAATTTTGAAAAAAGGACTACTGATCGATCGACGAGTTCCAACGATCGATCGGCCAAAAAGTTTTGGAAAGTTTGGGAATTTGATTTCTTTCCATCCTACAAAGACTCTTGTCATCTCCTCTCCTCCTATAAATAACCCACGACCACCAGACCTTATGGAGAGACTTTTACACATACGTTTGCTTCTTTTCATAGATAGTTCATATCTAGTTCATCATAGTTCAAAGGCGGCTACAAAGATCGAAGCGAAGACGGACGCGACAACCTCGACAAGTGAAGATCTACATAGTTTTGCCTAGTTTGTTTTCTTTTATGCTTTTTATGTTTAATTTTGATTGTTTTGCATTGAGTGGATAAACACCTTTGTGATTCTTTTTTAAGGAAGACGATTCATTGGAGTTTACGATTCTCGTGAGACTATGTTTTGTTTGTTGATTTTCATTGAGTATCAATTGTTTTTCCTGAATTTATTGTTATGGTTATGTTGTTTGATTGTTAGATTGATCACGTAACTATTGTTCATGCAATCGAATGCTAAATTAGATATCAAATACGGAATCGTTTGATCCCTCTAATTTACGAAGCAACTAAGATTAATAAATTTCCGCTTGTGAGTTTTTGTTAAATTCTTAGGAAAAACAATTGACTAGATTAAATATAGACACTTGGATTATGTTGTTTAGCTTCATCGATCTCAGTAGTTCTTATGCTATCATCGATTTAAATCTTTAATCGCTTGTATTTTGATTGATTGTTTGATAATGGTTAAACTAGAACGCTTGTGCTATTTAACTAAACATAAGTGATCACGCTTTTCTTTAGCAAATAATATTAAGCGGTGCATGATATAAATCACACAAATCGACCGCAAGCATACGGTGTCAAGCATACTGTTGCAAGAGAAGAATGCAGATAGTAAAATAGTCGACTCGAGAGATAATAAAACTTAAACAAAAACTGAAAATCAAATAAACTAGATAACAAAAGGATATGCTTGGGTTGCCTCCCAAGAAGCGCTGATTTCTAGTCATCGGCTTGACCATCAGAAGCAACCATCAAAGAGCGGCTGCCGCCCATAGTAAGTATCGTATGATACCACTAATGGGCTTCATTTAGTAGGCCCTCAAGATTGGCATGATTATAACAGTGCATGCTCATTGATCCAACAATACTCTTGAATTGGTAGGCATGGGAGAATGATTCTTGACTCGACTTCATATCTTGGAGGATATATTCTGGTGATGTTGGCATCGATGGTAAGAATGGATCCACATATGGCATAGAACAAGTCGCCATCGATGGGTGCATATCAAAGTTCTCGAAAATCTTCTCCTCCAACATCACTCTTGGCTCGTCTTCCCATATGATCTCCTAGGTTGACTTTTCCACTGTAGGCTCAATCACTTCAAGTGGCTCAACTTCCCTTGACTTTTCCACATGCGTAGATTCACTCCCCCAAACATGATTAGTTGAGTGATCATCATTATGTAACCATGCCTGATTTGTAGATCTCGTCTCCTCCTCTTCGTAGCTCATTGAAATGATTTCCACAAGGATTGCTAGTTGCTGCTCTAGGTGACGTATAGAAATGGTCTGGTTTTCTAAATGTTGCTCAATTGGCGCCATGAATCTAAGTAAGATATCCTCTGATTGAGCCATTACTTTTGCAGAACTATCTCTTTTCTCTCCAAGATGCTCGAATGGTTGGTTTATAAGATGAGGGTAGTGAGGCTCCGGTGGGTGTTGGTGACTCCAACCTTGTAGTGAAGGATCATATTGCCAGTGGTAATCGAAGTCCGCCATATCATTGAACAAGTGCAATGTGCTGTCTTCATCTCTATCAAACAGAGGACTACCGTTTGCCAAAGCTCCATTAAATACCCATCCTTGTATTTCCAAATCCAATCCAGTTTAGAAACATGTAAAAGAGTATAGTTCGAAAAGTCATGATACCGGAATGCGTTTGCTAAGTTGTTGAATCTCTCCCAAACTACATAGAACGGCTCAGAACATTGTTGGGCAAAGCTTGTGAATGCTTGTTGATGTAGCATCTCCAAGTACTTCACAAGAAAAACCAAAATAAAACACTTAAATTATTTTTTTCTGAATTAAATATAAAAAAGAAAAAAATGTTTAAATTACAGTCAAAGAATCTTGTATGATATTACTAAAGTTAATCCCTGGCAAAGGCGCAAAACTTGATCGCGCTTTTCTTTAGTAAATAAATATTAAGCGGTGGATGATATAAATCAACAACACAAATCGACCGCAAGCATACAGTGTCAAGTTTTAATATAGTGATTCGTAAGTACGAGTGTCGAACCTTGGACTAACAAGCAACTACAATAAGATTTCTTTAAACTATATATAACTTACGATAATTCATTAATAATTAAACTAATAACTAAATTAAACTACTCTAATCCAACCAAAACAATCGATGAACACGAGAAAAGTCCACAAGAAAGAATTATCAAGACAATGATTCACCTAACACAACTCTTACAATTCTTTTTTCCCATTTACGAATTTATTCAATATACTCTCTCGAGCTATATTAAACCTAACATCAAATCGCAACAAGTAACTCTGGTTCATTTAATTAACAATTCGATATAGAATGAGTCTGTATGAAAACCACTAACTTTAGATTGAATAACCTAAAGCTATCACTCGTATGTGATTTTATCTTTCGATCTAATCTTTAACGCACGGCATGGATTACTATATTGTATTATAATGTTATCTTTCGATCTCAATTATAATAAATTATCATTCAAAGGCGATCAATCCTTCAAAAGCATGAAGAACAATAAAACATGCACATAGAAGATGTATGAATTCAATCACAATATCAATAGGAAAAAACAATGTTTAGGATATCTCTCAATCATCAAAAACACAATAAATCCAATATTCATTCAAAACTAAATTAAAAAAGTAAAAGCGAACTCCCAAGTCGATTTCGTTCGTTGATTCTCGATCCTTCCTCGCTTCTTTCTCGATCGTGCTCCTCGATTATCTTGTTGGCTTGTTCCAAATCACAGGGTGTAGAGTTTATGAAGGATGATAGATGGTAGAAAGGTGGAGGTTGATGATGGAGTGAATTGGTTTTGGTGGAGGGATGAAGAAAAGGGGTCTGAGGTGTATGAAGGTTTGGATTCTGAACGTGTATTTTGTGAGATGGAGTTGTGAGGCGTGAGGCGTGAGGCGTGAGGTTGGTGGGGTTAAAAGAAGAGTGGCGTGTGATTGGTGGAGTTAAAAGAAGAGTGGCGTGTGATTGGTTATGGAGAGATGGAACGTGTGAGGGTTGGACTTGTGAATGAAGAAAGGAGCCGTGTGATTGGGTGAGGAGAAAGGCGTGTACGTATCTTGATCGAGCAACTTTTCTGGCTAGGCCGATTGATTGAGATGCAATCTCGATCGATCAAACCACTTTATATTTTTTTTCTTCCTTATCTTCTACGCGTTCGCCCGGTTCGGTCATTTTCATCATTTTTTGCTCATTTCCTCTACTTTTATGCATTTCAACATTGATTCCTGAAACATAGAAATATATACCAAAAAACTTAAAATCATCCAGGAATCAATATGAAAATCATTAGAAAATCACATCTAAATAAGTATAAAAATGACATTTATCAATAAGGTGTGATAGGACTTTAATTATTGGAATAAATGTCCAACGATGAATATTCATCGTATGTGAAGATCGATGATCGAGATAGTAAATCCCAATTGTAAAGTCAGCAGAAAACCAAGAATCGCTCTTTTCTCATAATTTAATTCATCCTAGTTTAATTTGCATATTAGTTTTCTTAGATTTTCATCATAGTACTAGTTTATTTGACTTTAAAAGCCCCCCTTTTTAATTTTATTTCTGTAATGCCTAGACATGAAGTATGCATGTTTTATTTGAGTATTGTGTAATTATGCAATAATATCTCAAGTTAATTTATATATGTGACGTGACGTATGGTGGTCGTGATATGATTTTGGACTCGAGTTCGGATTGAACCGAGTAGGAATGACGAAATGAAGTAATTGATAGACGATGAAAGGCATAACGTGTATGGTGAAATGACCTACACATAGTTGGACACAAATAGTTGGGAACAACTATAACAAGTTTATTATACAATTGATATTGTCGTGTTATATGATTAGTTTGAAATGCTATGAACATGGTTTAGTAGTGCCTCTACAAGGAAGGCATGGATTTTATGCATGATAGACTACATGGAATCAACTTGACATGAGTTATTCCTAATTATAAATATATGCAAATCAGATTGGAAACACACAATTCACATCATTTCACCTACAAAATCTCTACACAAGCTCCTCCTCATCTCCTTGATTGTTCTTGCTTCTTTTCTTGGATTTCAACTTGGAAAGCAAAATAGGAAGTTGTGTGAAGTGAATTCATAACTTCTTGGAAAGGATTATGTGCTTTGTATACTTGTTTTATATTGGTGTATGATGTTTGGGAGTTGAAGCATGTAAATTGGTAGTTCTTGATTTGATATGAGTTATAATGTAAAAACATGAGGAGTAACATGAAAACATGTTCATATGATGTTAGAGTATGAATTTATCAAGTTTTGATGTTGATTTGGGAGGTGTAGCAGATGAACCATGAAGATAGACATGAAAATCACCATTGTTTGGAACTTCTGCTGTCTCGCGATCGATCGCTAGTGTGATATCCCCGAAATGATTATGCGATTTTAATCATTAATTAAATTATGATGATTTTGGTGTTAATTCATGGGATTGAATTAATATTATTGAGGAGATGCATATCAGGGTGCATGTGTTATATGTTGGGATTTTGGGGTTGTGGCATGATTGTTTGGGGTGTGTGTGTTATTTGTTTTGGTGAAGCATGCTTAAATGGGAATTGAAGTATTTTATTGAGAAAATACTATAAATATCATGTGAGGATATTTTAATACATCGTGCTAAATACCGGGACCAAAACATAACACACCACTTAACCCACCACCGAACCACCCCCCTTGACCCATACCCTGCTGCCAGCTGCTCACCCATACCCCTTTCCCCTTCTCCACTCCACCTTCCCATGTCTGAAATCCCACCATTTCTCTCCCAAAAATCGTCCAACACTTGCTGAGCAAAATAGGAAGGAGTTCAACCATTTTTATTGCTTTGAAGCCTTCCAAAAATCGGAGCAAAAAGGGGTGAGAAACCATGTTCTGGTTTTGAATTTAAGTTGTTTAAGTTCATGCTTTTTGTTGGTGTAAAAATGGCATGTTAGCTTAGGTTTCTTAAAACCTTCGATTTGAATGCTTATATAGTGTTGTTATGAAGCTTCCAGTATTTTTCCTTGAGCATGTTACATGTTTTATGTGAAGGATTTAAGCATGCAAATTATAGTGTTCGAAAATATGGGTAAAGTGTGCCCTGTTTTTCTGGAAAATATGGGATGTGAGTGAAGTTGTGGAGGTATTATCATGCATACTAGCTAGGTTTTTGGTAAACCTTAGATTTGAGTACATGCATGGTAGTTTTTGTAAAGCTCTTGGAGTTCTTGTTCGAGCATGTTTTATGTTATATGTTATAGTTTTCATAGCATGAAATGAGGTGCTCGAGAAATATGGAAATGAAATATGTACCCAATTTTCAGAAGATCTTGGATGGGTATTGATATTGTTGGGTGATTTTCATGCATGTGGGTTTATGTTTGGGTATAACTTTGATTTGATTACACTCACGGTAATACCTTGTAGCTACTAGCATGTTGGTTTGGGCATGTGGTATAGCTTATGTGCTAGTTTGAATGGTATGAATATGAGTGTTCAGAAATCTGGAAAATATCGCGCACAGAGCATGTGGCGATCGATCGCCGAAGGCCAGTAGCCAAAATCAAAGATAGGAGATCGATCGCCATGAATGGCGCGATCGATCGCCATGGGCCAGTGAAGTCTGGCAATCGATCGCCTCGAGGTAGCGATCGATCGCCAGAGGCAGAATAATGAAAAATGATTTTTTGTTGGATTTTTTGATTTTGGACTATAAATTGGCATCTAATATTGTGTTGTACACTGGTGTAGAGCCTTCACAGATAGCTACACAGTGCAGGGGATAGAGTCCCGCAACACACTACATTTTGGAAAGGTACGTAAGCGACGTACGGGCATCCCAACGGTAACATGTACTTTATGTTTGTCTATTTGACACATGATGAATGCAATGCGATGCATTAAGAGTATGATACATGTTATTATGCATTGTGATTGCATATTGTGATGTGGAATAAAAGATGTGTATTCCAAGAGTCAGGGGTGATCACAGTGAGGATTTTAATGCTTACGCTTTACCGTTAAATATGTGGAGCGGGAGGGGGGAGGCTCGCTTGCACATAGAGGCGGGGTATGCCATACTAAGCGAGGATGAGATACCGCTTGTATGAAGAAGCGATGATGAGATACCGCTTGTTTTGAGATTAAGGAGTGAAGAAGCATTAAAATAACTGATGATGACTGACTCGAGAGAAAGTAATGATATGTCATGACATTTATTTATGAGGCCATATGTTCATATAGTGATTTGATTATGAATTATGGTACAGGGACAACCAATAGGCGTTGTAAATGCGATGGAAATACAGGAAGTGTTTTGTATTTATGATTTATGCATTTACGCTTTATGTATTCATATTGTGTTGTATATGAATAGCTATGTGCTCATGTATTGGGGGTTGTCTTTGTAGGTGCATTTGATATGGAGAATCAGGGTCGGGGTTGATACGTTGAGCCTTAAGAAGTGCTATGGGATTAGCAGAAAATAGATTTATTTTGAGTAGTTTCTACAAGTGGTAGAGTAAAGCTATAAATTGTACCTGTTGCTAGGAATATGTAAAATTCCTTTTGAACTTTTGGTACTGTAACTTAAGCTCGGGATATCAACACGACTTAACATTCCGATTTAAGTATGGTTAGTTCTCTTAATTGCACCTTATAATATGTTTAACATAACGGGGTCTCACAGCTAGGAGCATACCGATCGATCACCGAGACAGGGGAAATAATTAGGCGGTTGAAACTCGTAGCGATCGATCGCTATATGTTACCTATCGATCGTGAGCTTTGACGATCGATCACTGAAGGATTACTGATCGATCGCTAGAGGGCCAAAACATTATGTGAAACTTTGACTTAAATAGCGATCGATCGCTACATCAATGATCGATCTATAGGGTAACAAAGTTGAAGCGATCGATCGCTATAGATACCGATCGATCACTAGGTTGGATTGTTGACAAATGTGATATTTTGTGGACCAGTTGATGGTGAAGCCTATTTTAACATTGTAATTGTTGATGTTCATGTAGCACCATCACAAGGGACGGGTCAGAGAGGATGTTACATATTAACTCCTGCTTTTCTTTTTGTACAGGGCGACAGGTACGTGTTGACGTACTAGTATTGATATTCCATCTATGATCATTATATGTGATGATGATTTATTGGTGATTGAAATGAGATTATTGTGAATATGTGATTGGTGTTGTGAGGCACAATGTTGTTGAGGCATATAGTTGATGTCATAAGAAGTATGCCATTGTTGGACATGTTGTCTATTGATGTTGTTGAGGAATATAGTTGATGCCATAAGGAGTATGCCATTGTTGGGCATGTTGTATATTGATGTTATTGAGGCATATAGTTGATGCCATTGTTGGGCATGTTGTATATTGATGTTATTGAGGCATATAGTTGATGCATGAGGAGTATGCCATTGTTGGGCATACAATATAGCTGTTATAACGTGTGAGGACAGTAATATGGTATGTGCTGCTAATATGTGACGTCAAGGCTGAGCCACTGACATATTAAGCTGAGAGGCATATCATATCGGTCCCGTTATAACAAGATGTTGAATGAGATATGCCATGACATATGTGGCCAATTGTATCATGATGTATACTGTGTTTTGGGGTATGTACAGGAACAACCAGAGAGGAGTATCACAAATGCATGAATTACATGAAGTTGTTTATACAATATTTATGCATTACATTGATGTTGGATTGTGAACATCATTTATATACTCATGTTTTGTGTGGTTGTTCTGTAGGGGCTCATAGCTGGGGGAAAGCCGAGAGTGTGAGTCTACCTTCTGCTCCTAGGAGTTAAACTGATCGAGATGAATTGTGATGTGTAAATGATATACAAGATGTGGTGTATATGAACTATGTAAGCAAAAGACATATTGAAAAATCTTGATCAGTAGTAATAGTCTCTTAATCCTGATAAGTCAAGATATGTGATTTACTTAATTAAATGTATAATTGAAGATTAAGACTGACGAGGTCCCACATTAGTGGTATCAGAGCAGTGGTTAACTGGGGTGAACAAGGGTAGAAGAAGTGAATTAGGGAGATGCCTATTCACTTGAAATCATGTTATTGTGCTAATATGCTTTATGTGTTTCAATATATTGTTGTTAACCCTTGTATTGCAGTATGGTGGTACGACTTGTTATGAATTCTCAATAATTTTAGAGGGGATGTGAGTGTAAATGTTGTTGTTACCCAGTTTCTGTACTACCATTCCTAGTGGGCCAAAGGCCAGGGGAAATAGATATGCTTATCTGGGGACTTGCCAGTCATTCAGTTCTTGAACTATATGTCTTCCGATATGAAGGTACTGAATCTGGGGAGCAAGTTGAGGAGTGGTTGGAGCGTGGTGACCAGATGGTGGTGTCAGCTCCCTGGGCAAAGTTAGTGTGATTGAGACTGTCTAAAATGTTAATATGGTGAACAGTGACATGACTGAACGATGAAGTCAGTGACAGGTTATGACCCGGAATGTGTATCGAAAGTGAGTGAGTTTTGTGTACGATGTTTTTGTTGTGTCAGACAGATGAAAGAAGATGTTTCGGATCGTGAAACAGGGTATGACAAATGTATTTGCTGTTGTTTTCTAGTTGTTGTTCTTGTGGAGATATGTTTGTATGAGGGGATTGAGGCCTTGGTTGCATGTTAGGGTTATTGTGTTTAACCCTATGTCAGTTTGTGAATGTGGTGATGAGAGCGGAGCTGATATATGTTGGCGATGATGCACACCGTATGAGATTTTGGAGACGACTTCCAATGGGTATTTTGTACTGCCAGTTTCCTATGTACTAACTATTGTATGACGTACGATTGTGTGTCTTAGATTGACACGAGAGTACTAAGTCGAGTACGTTTGCTTGGGAGATGTATATTATGGCATCTGGTTCTGTGGACTGCATAGTAGTAGTGATATCTATGTGCGGAGTAACACTTTGTATGTGTCTATGCATTGAGTTGGTTGGTATGGACATGCATGCGTATAGCGATGTCAGGAAGAACATAGATAATCTCATGTTATACGAATGACTATGCCACTAATTCTCATGAGTGATGATTGAGATGTAATGGTTGAAGACTTTGGCATGCCTGATTGTATGCATCTGTAAGTGAGATGGGGAAAGGGATGCTCTCTTATCTTTCATTGTTTGTATTATCATGATGACTTCATGATGGAAGTCAGGAAGAGTATGCATAGTAGTAGAATGTGACAGTATGTGGATGTTATATTATCTATGACTGTACCACATGCTGGTGGTGATGTTAATACCTTATGCAGACAAGGTGTATTCGTTAGATGATAACGTATTATGGTAAGATAGTGAGTTTGTTGTACCCATTTGCTGGAATGTGGGTACAGAGTATGATGAATTGTATGATGTGACAATAAGAGCTTATTGTACACTTGGTATGGCCATTATCACACTTTTGCGCTTGAGGTGAGAGCTTTCTCACGCAAGTGTTTGTCTGTATTGATACATTGCCAAATTGTATTCTCAACAAGTCAGTTTTGTTGGTGCGACCAACGTGTGTTGGACTTGACGAGTACCAGACGTCGAATGGTATGAGTATTCGTTAGTATGATTGAGAATGTCAATAATATGAGGTATTGGGATGAGGAGTATGATCTCCATTGGGTTGATTGTACACTGGGGATGTGCTGGTGACTTGTAACCTGAGTTGTGGACCATATGTGGTCTGATAACACGATATTGTCGAATTTCAGTTGTGAATGATATCTGGTGTGGAGTGATGTGACTAGAAATAGGCACATCTAGTATGCTTAATTGTCTACGATTTGGTATATTTTGATGGATAAATTGATACATATGCTACATAATCGTATATTTGTGTAAATGTAGGAAAATGTGAAGAAATCAAGCTCAAATGATGAAAGAACAAGTAAAGTTGAAGAAAAGAGTAAAAAATCAGAATCCAAGACACATGTTGCTCCTTTCTCCTCAAATTTAGATATGTTCGAGCCATGTTTTGGAAATGTGGTTCACAGAAAAGTTGTAGAACTTTCAGTTATCTTCGCGTGGACAACTGGTCGAATTCGGAGTTCGTATGAGAAAGTTATGGCCAAAATACGAAACTCACCAGAAAACGTTAAGGCTCGGCGATCGATCGGCAAAAATCCGCGATCGATCGCCGAGACAATCTGCCTGAAAAATAAAGGCTGGCGATCGATTTCCAGACAGCGCTGATCGATCGCCAGCAGAGTTTTGGAAAGCTTGGATTCTTGATTTCTTTCCTTCCTACATGGATTCTAACCTACCCCTCAGCCTCCTAACCTCTATAACTCGAAATTTCAGCGTTATTGGAGAAGATTTCAGACTTTAGAAAAAATTTTAGATTTTAGAATAATTTTTCTTTCAATTTTTGTGAAGAACGCTCGAAGAACGAGGACCGAAGTGACACTCCGAAATCGTGATTCCTTTTAGTAATTTTTTATTTTCCTATTAGTTTGATGCTTTCTAGAATAATTTTGATTGTTTTTAATCTAGTTATGAGTAGCTAAATACTTTTGTGATTCTCGGTTTAGGAAAACGATACATTGGATGTTTACGATTCTTGTGAGATGAGTTTTGATTGTTGATTTTCATTGAGTATCAATTGTTTTTATGATTTGATTGTCATAATTGTTATGCATGATTGTTGGAATGATCACCTAGCTTTTGTTCATACAATTTATTGCTAAATTAGATATCAAATATGGAATCATTTGATCCCGCTAATTTACGAAGCAACAAAGATTAATTAAATTCAGCTTGTGAGTTTGTTAAATTCTTAGGGAAAACAATTGACTAGATTAAACATAGACGATTGGATTATGTTGCTTAGCTTAATTGATCTCACTAGTTCACATGCTATCATCGATTTAAATCTTAATCGCTTGTATTTTGATTGATTGTTTGCTAAGGGTTAAACTATAACGCTTGGGCTACTTAACTAAACTTAAGGTGAGATATGACTTTGATTATTGGATTAAACGTCCACGATGAATATTCATATGAAAATTGAAGCGTTCGTGAAGATCGATGACAGAGATAGTAAACACCAATTGTAAAGTTATCCGAAAACCGAGAATCGTTCTTTTCTCATAAGTTAATTCATCTAATTTAATTTTGCATCATAGTAGTAGTTAATTCAATTGATTTCAAAAACCCATTTTTATTTCCGTTTGCATAAGTTAACACAAAGATATAACCTTCCTCGTGGGATCGATCCCTACTCACGCTACTACATTCATTACTGTTATTAACTTGAGAGGGTTAATTTGGGCGTACGAGATAAACGCTACCAAATTTTGGCGCCGTTGCCGGGGAAGGCAATTTTATTGATTTGTGTTAATTTGTTTATTGATATTCTTCTTCCCGTGCTTTTTACCTGTTTGTTCATGCACGCATGCGATTTTTCATCAGAAGAGGACGAACATCAATACGATCCCGAGATAGAAAGGACTTTACACCAACTAAGGAGAAAAAAACGAAGACAAGTAAAAGAAGAAAAGGAAAGGACTATCATGGCGGAGAATCAAAGCCTACGACAATTACCGAATCCTACCTTGGATCACCAACCTCTCTGCATAACCTTTCCTACACTTGCTACTAATATAAATTTTGAATTAAATCTGGCCTAATACATCTTTTACCTTCTTTTCATGGCCTCGCAGGTGAGGATTCACATAGGCATTTGATGGAATTCCATGTAGTATGAACTACGATGAAGCCAACTGGCATAACTGAGGAACAAATCAAAGTACGAGCTTTTCCGTTCTCTTTGAAGGACGCAGCTAAGGATTGGCTCTTCCATTTACCTTCTAGATCCATAACTACATGGAACGAGCTGAAAAGAACTTTCTTGGAGAAATACTTTCCCCCATCAAGGGCGACGAATATCCGCAAAGACATATACAACATTAGACAACACCACGAGGAATCACTGCATGAATATTGGGAGCGCTTCAGAAAGCTTTTTGCAAGCTGCCATCAACATCAGATAAGTGAGCACTTACTTATTCAATATTTTTATGAGGGACTTTTGCCATATGATAGGAACTTGGTGGACACTGCAAGTGGGGGAGAATTTATGGATAAGACGCCAACGGAGGCAAGACACTTGATTGCAAACATGGCAGCCAACTCTCAGCAGTTTGGGACTGCTCGATCGGACCATAAGCCTAGGAATCAAGGCGAGGTAAATGTGTCTAGTCTCAAACAACAATTGATTGATTTAACAGGTATCATGAAACAACTTGCAATTGGAATTGGACAAAGTGCTAAGGTATGTGAGATTTGTGCACTACCGAATCATCCAACTGACGCTTGCCCCACACTTCAAGAACCATCTATTGAGGAAGCAAACACAGCGGGCGGATTTTTGGGACATCCACAAAGGAAGTATGATCCCTATTCTAGCACATACAACCCAGGATGGCGAGACCATCCAAATTTGAGATATGGGAATCAAGCAGAGCCACAGATACAACACCAACCACCACCGTATAGACCACCGTTCCAAAGGCCACAACAAGCCGTTCCGACTCCAACACCTGGTGAGTATCTAGAAAATATTGTTAAGGAAATTGCTAATGAATCTGTGAAATTTCAACCTGGAAACAAGAGCAAGCATCCAGAGCCTGACTACGCAAATGGGACAATTGGCGACTTCGCTTAATAAACTTAAAACGAGCATGTCAAATGGACTACCATCACAGCCAATTGTGAACCCGAGAGAAAATGTGAGCGCCATCACTTTGAAGATGAGCAAAGATGAAGATGAGAAGAAAGTGGTACTGACGCCTCCCAAGCAAGAAGAGATGAAGGAGACGGAGAAGGACGTTGAAGAGCCCATACGAGAGGAGAAACCACTGGGTAAGTTCCCTAAATTTTCTGAATATAAAATTGAACCCCCATTCCCCCTTGCTTTTAAGGAGAATAGGAAAAATGAGGATATCAAGGAACTCTACGAGACTTTCCGACGATGTGAGGCAAACGCTCCACTACATGATGCCATGATGAAGATACCTCGATGTGCGAGAATTTTGAAGGAAGTTTGGAAAAAGGATAAGAACAAGGAACACAAAGGGTGCCCCAAGATCAAACTAGGTGAGAATGTTTCAGCGGTCATCCAACGAAGCATTCCCACGAAATGCAAGGACACCGGTATGTTTTCTATCCCTTGTGTGATAGGAACCACTAGGATTGAGAAGGCAATGCTCGATTTAGGAGCATCCATTAATGTCATGCCTTACTCAAGCTACACTCAACTGAAACCTGGACCATTGCAAAGAAATAACACTGTGATTCAATTAGCTGATAGGTCCACGATTATTCCTAAGGGGATAGTAGATGATGCCCTTGTGCATGTAGAGAATTTGGTTTTCCCCGCCGATTTCTATGTCTTAGACATGGAAAATGGTGATACATCAAGCCCCATTCTTTTAGGGAGACCATTCTTGAAAACATCAAAATCTATGATCGACGTGAATAGCGGCATGTTAACAATGGAGTTTAATGGTGAAAGTGCAAAATTCAATATCTATGAACCCATTAAAACTCATGAGCATTCTAGTTACGCTATTAATATAAATGATGAATATGATTCTGATTTTGATAATGATGAATTGTGGGAGATGGGAAAGGCTACTGATGGCCTTGATGACAAAGAAGGTATGGATTCGAGTCCCGTGCATAATATTCATATTATTGCTACTTTATCTACTCATGATACTGTTAACCCTCTATATTCTCAGTTGCAGGGTCATACCATTGAAAAGAAATACCCTCCGGACAGACCACATCAAACAACAACTGAAGGAGGAGTAACAAAGACTGGGGACGCCCACTCAAAGGCAAACAAACCAAAGTTCAAGGGACTTAAGAAGATATTGAGGTGGAAGAAGAAGGATAGAGCGACATCGTATCACCCACCTTGATAGAGGACTGGAATCGGGCCACCGACGTTAAACAGATGCGCTGCTTGGGAGGCAACCCAAGGGGAGTTAGTTTCCTTTCTCCCTTTTATTTTTATTGCTTTAGTAGTTAGACTTTTCTCTTTTCTTGTATTTCTGCCTTACATTGGGAGCAAGGTAAGATTTAAGTATGGGGGAGGGATTAGTGGTGTGTTATTGTTTTTCTTATTTTAAAAATACAAAAAAATCAAAAAATTTGAAAATTTTGAGCTCATAGTTAGTAATGAACACAGGTGAATAGTTAACCTTGGAACACTTTGAAGTCTAATGCAAATTTTGCTTTAACATAGTAGTTGAATATTTTGAGCACATTATTGTCATGACTTGTGAAGTGTGTATAGCTTAGTGAAGATTGTGTGAACTTTGTTATAGTCTTAAGAAGTCTCTAATACATGCTAGAACTTAACTACATGCTCTTTGAGGCGTATGTCTAGACCACATGCAAACATGAAAGTGATATAGGCAATCTTTGATGCGTTTGAGCCTTTCAAGCCTACCATGTAAAGAAAATCAATCACTAATACCCTTTTTGAGCTTTAATGCAAAAGAATGGTTGTATGCTAAGCATACAAAAGACCCCCATTCGACATTCTTTGACTAGCTTATCATCCTTCCCTAATGAGCCTAAATATGAATTCTATCCATACCTTTGAAGGGAGTATGATGTGTTTCATTCATATGCACTTAAGTATTCAATGATTAAAATGTTTGTGAGCTTCATTATGAAAAGAATGAAATGCATGAAAGAAAAGGGATGCATTGAGAAAATAGATAAAAATATGACTCCAAGGGGAGCCAAGGCAAAAGAAGAAAAATGTTGAAATAAAAGTTGAAAAATTCAAGCAAGAACAGAAGCTTTTAGTGTGCATATCATCATACTCTCTTGTTTGACATGTCTTTTTCCTTTCTTTCATATGCCAATACCTAGGCCAAACTACAAGCTAATAAAGACCAACTTGATTTATGTTTGCAAAGTGGCTAAGATAGTGGAGAAGAGTATGCAAGTAAGCTTATACTTGTGTTAGTGTATGACTTGAACTATTGTGGATGTACATCTTTTGGATCTATAATTTGTACACAACACTTGTTTATGACCACACAAGCACGTTCACTACTCTGTTAAGTATGAGATGTTTAGGGATTGAACTTGTTCCATTGTTAATGTTTCGTCGCCGTTCATTACTATGCATGTTTAAAATTGTTGAGGTATTAAAGTGGATATAAGTTAGTTTGTTATGATGCTTGAACCAACAAAAATATTATAGTTTTGTCTGATTTACTCTAGGTCGAGTAAAATTAGTATGGGGGTATTTGATGTGACTAGAAATAGACACATCTAATATGCTTAATTGTCTACGATTTGGTATATTTTGATGGATAAATTGATACATATGCTACCTAATCGTATATTTGTGTAAATGTAGTAAAAGGTGAAGAAATCAAGCTAAAATGATGAAAGAACAAGTAAAGCTGAAGAATAGAGGAAAAAATCGGAATCCAAGACACATGTTGCTCCTTTCTCCTCAAATTTATATATATTCGAGCCAAGTTTTGGAAATGTGGTTCACATCAAAGTTGTAGAACTTTCAGCTATCTTTACGTGGACAGCTGATTCGTTGAATTCGGAGTTTGTATGAGAAAATTATGGCCAAAATACGAAACTCGCCAGAAAACGTTAAGGCTCGGCGATCGATCGGCAAAATCCACGATCGATCGCCGAGACAATCTGCCTGAAAAATAAAGGCTGGCGATTGATCGCCAGACAGCGTCGATCGATCGCCGGACAGGGTTGATCGATCGCCAGCGGAGTTTTGGAAAGCTTGGATTCTTGATTTCTTTCCTTCCTACATGGATTCTAACCTACCTCTCAGCCTCCTAACCTATATAACTCGAAATTTCAGCCTCATTGGAGAAGATTTTAGACTTTAGAAATAATTTTTAGATTTTAGAATAATTTTTCTTTCAATTTTTGTGAAGAACGCTCGAAGAACGAGGACGGAAGCGACACTCCGGAATCGTGATTCCCTTTAGTAATTTTTTCTTTTCCTATTAGTTTGATGCTTTCTAGATTAATTTTGATTGTTTTTAATCTAGTTATGAGTAGCTAAATACTTTTGTGATTATCTGTTTAGGAAAACGATACATTGGATGTTTACTATTCTTGTGAGATAAGTTTTGATTGTTGATTTTCATTGAGTATCAATTGTTTTTTCTGATTTGATTGTCATAATTGTTATGCATGATTGTTGGACTGATCACCTAGCTTTTGTCATACAATTTATTGCTAAATTAGATATCAAATACGGAATCGTTTGATCCCTCTAATTTACGAAGCAACTAAGCTTAATTAAATTCAGCTTGTGAGTTTGTTAAATTCTCAGGGAAAACAATTGACTAGATTAAACATAGACGATTGGATTATGTTGTTTAGCTTCATTGATCTCACTAGTTCACATGCTATCATCGATTTAAATCTTAATCGCTTGTATTTTGATTGATTGTTTGATAAGGGTTAAACTAGAACGCTTGGGCTACTTAACTAAATTTAAGGTGAGATAGGACTTTGATTATTGGATTAAACGTCCACGATGAATATTCTTATGAAAATTGAATCGTTTGGGAATATCGATGACCGAGATAGTAAACACCAATTGTAAAGTTATCCGAAAACAAGAATCATTCTTTTCTCATAAGTTAATTCATCTAGTTTAATTTTGCATCATAGTAGTAGTTAATTCAATTGATTTCAAAAACCCCTTTTTATTTTTGTTTGCATAAGTTAACACAAAGATATAACCTTCCTCGTGGGATCGATCCCTACTCACACTACTACATTCATTACTGTTATTAACTTGTGAGGGTTAATTTGGGCGTACGCGATAAACGCTACAATGGTGCCACTATAAGCTTGATTACATGGTCACAACGAAGTAATAGCGAAGTCATTGCCTTGAACTAGACTGTAATCATTTTGGCATTTATGTCAGAGACATTGTACTGATTCATTGTGACCATGGTGAAGTCTTATTTTGTTACTCCAAAAGCATTGGTGGAAGTCATATCCATTGCATAGACAATGTGCGAATGGTTTTATAGTGATAGTGGCATGAATGCACTATCATGAGGTCATTTTGGATATCATGGTTCAAGGATACATTTGGATAGTAACATGTTTTGATTATTCGAACAATGGTTCGAGTTTGGAAGCTGTATATGCATGATGTTTCCTTGTACGAAAAAGAAGCATTGAAATCCATGTTTGGAATCTTTAACAGATTCAGTGAGGTTTTGTGGTTTGAAATTCGTATGTGCATGAATCTCATGTGATGGATAGTTTGATCACAGGCGTGAGGGAATTCTTAGAACTATCTATGTCGAGTGTGTACAGAGTACACTCGTGACCTTCGTGATATTGATGTGTCATAAAGATGTATGAACTAGCATCTGTATGCTTGTTGATCACCTGACATTGTATATGGATGGGTGAACTTCATGAAGGAGATTGTGTTATCCTCGTGAATGGTAGTCTCGAGAGAGTTGTTGATGTAAAGGGATTTTATAGAATTGGTTGATTCTCATTCGAGGAGAGAATGGCATCCCTAAGTAATGTGATATCTAATCATGCAAATTGTGTGGCTAATTTTATGTAAGAGCGATCATTGTGTTTAAATCGATGAATCAATGAGAAATGACCAGAACTTGATGTCATTTGATAATTGATGGTGGTGAAGAGGCAACGGAGGATCGTGCATGGCTTATGATGGCAAATACATGTTTGGTGCAACATGTTGATAGTGTGAATGTAGAAGGTTGGAATCACGATATAATGTCTTTAACTACACTAGAAATGACATTTGAGTCGAAATGTCTTTGTGTTGTTTGATTATTGAGGGTTGCTTGATTTAGTTAGCAACCGATGTACATGGTCTCTTATTACTTCCATTAGTTGTTATGGACTTGGAGATTTATGACTGTATGTCGGCTTGACATATTAATGGCACTATGTACGATGGTGGTGTATGGTCAAGGATGTCAGTCATTCTTGTCTTGGAATATTGTTGATCAGTGTACGAGGAATGGGAGAAAATGCTGTTTATATATCTACACAGTGTAGATCTCATGCATATTCATTGCTGTGACAATGTATTATGGGACACCGTCTTGTGAAAATGTCTGGTCCAGTTTGGTAGATTGTTCACCTTGCTTGAAGAAGATCAGGTATAAAACTCGCTTGAGAGGACAAATATTGTTAAGAGCTATGGACTGTATGTTGCGGTACAATGTGTTCTTACATTGACATACCGTTGGATATTGCCACTCTCAGTGACTGGTACATGTACTATGTTTTATGACAGATGTATGCATCTTACTGTACAGTGAGATACAGACAGTTCGGATCTGGACGGGAGCAGACTGTCAGTTATAAAGTACAGTGGTACTTATAATAAAAATTCAGTGTGATAAGTGGAATGTTGAAACGATGATATGCACGGCAGAGTAAGTATATGATACGCCCATATCCGGAGCTCGTTTTTGGTATGTTTATTTTCTATATTATTATTGCGATGCTGATAAATTGCAATGCTGGTAAGTAGATGCTTCAGATTGAATATATGCGTAAATAATGCGTATGTGATTATTGTTGCGATTTTTTTACCTACGTGGTTCAATTTCGATAAAGAAATTCAATGAGTAAGGGAGAATTGTAATGCCTAAACATGAAATATGCATGTTTTATTAGAGTATTGTGTAATTATGCAATAATATCTCAAGTTAATTTATATATGTGACGTGGCGTATGGTGGTCGTGATATGATTTTGGACTCGGGTTTGGATTGAACCGAGTAGGAATGACGATGAAGTAATTGATAGATGATGAAAGGCATAATGTGTATGGTGAAATGACCTACACATAGTTGGACACAAATAGTTGGGAACAACTATAACATGTTGATTATACAATTGATATTGTTGTGTTATATGATTAGTTTGAAATGCTATGAACATAGTTTAGTAGTGCCTCTACAAGGAAAGCATGTATTTGATGCATGATAGACCACATGGAATCAACTTGACATGAGTTATTCCTAACTATAAATATATGCAAATCAGATTGAAAATACATAATTCACCTACAAAATCTCTACACAAGCTCCTCCTCATCTCCTTGATTGTTCTTGCTTCTTTTCTTGGATTTCAACTTGGAAAGCAAAATAGGAAGTTGTGTGAAGTGAATTCATAACTTCTTGGTAAGGATTATGTGCTTTGTATACTTGTTTTATGTTGGTGTATGATGAGTTGGAGTTGAAGCATGTAAATTGGTAGTTCTTGATTTGATATGAGTCATAATGTAAAAACATGAGGAGTAATATGAAAACATGTTCATATGATGTTAGAGTATGAATTTATCAAGTTTTGATGTTGATTTTGGAGGTGTAGGAGATGAACCATGAAGATAGACATGAAAAGCGCCATTGTTTGGAACTTCTGCTGTCTCGCGATCGATCGCTTGGAGCGTACCGATCGATTGCCGAGACAAGGGAAATTAGAAGGCCGTTGAAACTCGTAGCGATCGATCGGTATATGTGGTCGATCGATTGTGAGCTTTGGTGATCGATCGTTGAAGGATTACCGACCGATCACTAGAGGACGGAAACATCATGTGAAAATTTTACTTACATAGCAAACAATCACTACATCAATACCGATTGATCTCGACGGTAACAAAGTTGAAGCGATCGATCGCTAGGTTGGATTGTTGACAAATGTGATATTTTGTGGACAAGTTGATGGTGAAGCTTATTTTAACATGGTAATTATTGATGTTCATGTAGCACCATCACAGGGGACGGGTCAGAGAGGAGGTTACATATTAACTCCCGCTTTTCTACATTTTGTATAGGACGACAGATACATGTTGACGTACGAGTATTGATATTCCATTTATGATCATTATATGTGATGATGATGTATTGGTGATTGAATTATGAGATTATTGTGAATATCATATGTGATTGATGCTGTGAGGCACAATGTTGTTGAGGCATATAGTTGATGCCATAAGAAGTATGCCATTGTTAGACATGTTGTCTATTGATGTTGTTGAGGCATATAGTTGATGCCATAAGGAGTATGCCATTGTTGGGCATGTTGTATATTTATGTTATTGAGGCATATAGTTGATGCCATGAGGATTATGCCATTGTTGGGCATGTCGTATATTGATGTTATTGAGGTATATAGTTGATCCCATGAAGAGTATGCCATTGTTGGGCATACAATATAGCCGTTATAATGTGTGAGGACGGTAATATGATATGTGCTGCTAATATGTGACGTGAAGGCTGAGCCACTGACATATTAACATGACATATGTGACCAATTGTATCATGATGTATATTGTGTTTTGGGGTATGTACATGGGGTACGTACAGGAACAACCAGAGAGGAGTATTGCAAATGCATGAATTACAGGAAGTTGTTTATACAATATTTATGCATTACATTGATGTTGGATTGTGAACATCATTTATATACTCATGTTTGCGTGGTTGTTCTGTAAGGACTCATAGTTGGGGGAAAGCCGGGAGTGTGAGTATATCTTCTGCTGCTAGGAGTTAAACTGACCGAGATTGAATAAATTGTGATTTGTAAATGATATACAAGATGTGATGTATATGAACTATGTAAGCAAAAGACATAGTGAAAAATCTTAATCAGTAGTAATAGTCTCTTAATCCTGCTATGTAAAGACATGTGATTTAATTAAATGTATAATTGAGGATTAAGACTGATGATACCCCACAATTTTGCATATGTTAACACAAAGATATACCCTTCCTCGTGGGATCGATCCCTACTCACGCTACTACATTCATTATTGCTATTAACTTGAGAGGGTTAATTTGGGTGTATGCGATAAGCGCTACCAATTTTGTGCCAATGACATATAATTATTGTCAGCTTTTATTTTAAACAATTATTTCCAATCTAGCGATTTTAAACCGCAAGTGCACGGTGTCAAGTTTTAGTATAGATCGGAAGATACAGATTGTCGAACCCACAAGGACTAACAAGTAATTACCAAATAAGATTTCTTTTAACTATATTTATATCTAATCCAACCAAAACAATCGACGATCACGAGAAAAATCCACAAGAAAGAATTATCAAGACAATTATTCTCCTTACCCAACGGGTTTTCCGAATTTATTCAATATACTCTCTCGAGCTATATTAAGTCTAACATCAAATTGCAACTAGTAACTCTCGTTCACGTAATTAACAATTTAATGTTGAATGCGCTTTATGAAAACCACTAACTTTAGATTAAACAACCCAAAGCTATCACTCGTGTGTGATTTTATCTCTCGATCTCAATCTTTAACACACGGCATGAATTATTATATCGTATTATAATTTCATCTCTCGATCTCAATTATAATAAAATATCATTTAAAGGTGATCAATCCTTCAAAAGCATTAAGAACAATAACACATGCACTTAGAAGATATATGAATTCAATCTCAAAATCAATAGGAAAAACTACGTTATTGATATCTCTCAATCATCAAAAACACAACAATCCAATTATTCATGTAAAACAATAATAGAAAAGTAAAAGAAAACTCCAAAGTCGACTCTTTCGTTGATTCTCGATCCTTCATCGCTTCTTTCTCGACCGTGCTCTTCGATTATCTTGTTGGCTTGTTCCAAATCATAGGGTGTAGGTTGATGAATGGGTGAAGAGTGCTGGACGAAGAGTGGAAGATTGATGGAGGTTGGACGTATGAGAGGGTGAAAGAAAAGGTGGACGTGAGATGGAATTGAAGGAAAGGGGACGTGAGATGGAGGCTGTGATGTGAGTGTGATGAAGAGTTGTGTGTTGAGGCTATTCCCTAGGTTAAAGTCTTCTCCTGGGTGGTAATTTTCGTGTATAATATATAGGGGAAGGGAAGATATGGAATTGTTTCCATAAAATCAGACCAAATCAAGAGTTTAATTTTCTGAAAAATCTCTGTCTCGATCGATCGAGCCTTATGTCTCGATCGATCGAGCGTCTTCAGCATCCGAGTCTTCAATTCTCTGCCTCTCTCGACCGATCGAGATGAATCTGCCGATCGATCGAGACTTCTTCTCAAATTCTTTTTTAACTTTCTGCCCGAGTCGATCGACCGAGAATGATATTCCGATCGATCGAGAATTCAAATCCGTTGTTGGCCAGAACCTCTGCCTCGCTCGATCGATCGAGAAGCTTGTTCCGATCGATCGAGATTTCCAGACATCAAAATCTTCATTTATTGGCTTGATTTGATCCGTTTTCTTCCTTGTAGCTCAATTCTTCCATATTCCACCTAGATTCCTGAAACAAGCAAATAAATACCAAAAAGCATAACATCTTCACGGAATCTACACGAATATATATACAAATCAAGACCTAAATACGTGTAATAATCAACCCTATCAACTCCCCCAAACTTATCACTTAATCGTCCTTGATTAAGCATTAAAATCATAAGGTAGAGTTCATTCTTGATACTTGAAACAATTATTTCATGACTCGCATTTTTCTCAGAAATCTCATGCACATATACAAAAGTTGACAAGACATGTTTTCTCCTAAATCAAGTAACACATCTCAAAAGCGGAACGTGTGTGTGTGTTATAGTCAATCTTAAGTTTCATGCACATATTCAAGATCAAATCATGTTAATCAACTCAAAGTCGAGATTATCATCAAGCACCCTATAAGCCTATTTTCAAACAACTTCTCCACTAATGATAGTTACTCCCTAGACTTGGATCAAAAGGACTTTTTAAGCTTGTAATGTAAGGCCTTTGGTGTTGGCTTCAAAGAAAAGATAGGATAAGCGCAAAGAAGAGAGTATAATCATTTTCAATTCAAATGTTTCGCACACTCGAGCTTCTCTTCTTTTTCTTTTATAGCGTCGGCCACTTTGGGTCTTATATGTTTATTTTTTTCTTTTCAAGGCTCTTTGTCTATCTTTTTCTTTTCTCATTCATCAATATTTTTCAATAAGCTCATCAGGATATAACAATTTACGTGCATCGAATGGAATTCATTATACTCTCTTAGGGTAAGGATAACTTTTTCATTTAGGCTCAAATAAGGGTAAGTATAATGAGTTTGCCAAGAATGTCGAATGGGGTCTAATTATATGCAATGCATATACCATTCTTTTTTCAATAAAGCTCAAATGGGACACTAGGGATTGATATGAATCATGGTAAGCTTGAAAGACTCAAACGTTTCAAAGATCACCTAGATCATTTCCAAGTCAAGTTTGTAACTATAAAATTTCGCCTCAAAGTGTCATCATCAAATAAGTTCTAGGATAACTCTAAGATGCTTAAGACAAATCATCAAGTTCACAACAATTATCACTATTCAAAACATGCAATCCACAAGATCATGACTCATTGTGTTCAATATATTCCTCATTCTTGAAATGCTAACTCAAATTAGGATATTCATGTACAAGTCCAATAATCATCACAAATCAAGTTCATATGCATAGTGAGATCAAAATCCTCATTGAATAGTCACTACTATAATTCATTCTTTTCTCAAGTTTGAACTCATAATTTTTTTTTTTTTAGCTCATAATAATCGGACGATTCAAGTGTCATTTAAGCACACAACATGTGGTTAAAACAAGTAAAACATGCAAACTACTACTCCCCCAAACTTAAATCAAACATTGCCCTCAATGTTTAAAAGAATCAAAAGGGAAAAAGTGAACTCCCCTGATCAAGACGATTGCATGAGGGTTGAGGAAGATTGACTTTTGAAAGTTCCACTATTGTAGGGGTTCATCTCTCCAACTGAGTACCTAGCAAGAGAAGAATGCAAATGGTAAAATATTCGACTCGAGAGATAAACAAACTAAAATGCAAAAACTGAAAATAAACAAAACTAAATAGCAAAAGGATATGTTTGGGTTGCCTCCCAAGAAGCGCTGATTTCTAGTCTTCGGCTTGACCATCAGAAGCAACCATCAAAGAGCGGTTGCCGCCCATAGTAAGTATCATATGATACCACTAATGGGTCTTCATTCAGTATGCCCTCAAGCTTGGCAAGATTATAGCAATGTAAGCTCGTCTCTCCAACAACTTTCTTGAATGGTAGGCATGGGAGAAGGATTCTTGGCTTGGCTTTATCTTGTGTAGGGCGTAGTGCGGTGAAGTTGGCATCGATGGAAAATATGGATCCACATATGGCATAGAACATGTCTCCATCGATGGGCTCAAATAGGAATCTTCGAAAGTTTCTTCCCTTTCCAACATCACACTCGACTCATCCTCACCTGGGAACTCCTCGGATAACATCTCTGAAGTAGTCTCAATCTCTTGACGAGGCTCAAGTTCCTTTGAATCTTCCACACTAGGAGGATCACTCCCCCAAACTTGGTTGGTTGAGTGATCTTCGTCATATAACCAAACTCGATTCGTCGCCTCTTGATTTGTAGCCCTCATCTCTTCCTCTTGGCAGCTAGTTGAAATTGTTTCCATGAGGACCGCCATTTGCTGCTCCAGGTGACGCATAGATTTGGTTTGGCACTCCAAACTGTTCTCAGTTGATGCCAAGAATCTTACTAAGGTATCCTCTAACTGAGTCGTGACATCTGCAGAACTATCTCTCCTATCTTCGTGATGTTCAAATGGTTGTGGCGTATCAATAGGGTAGTGAAGTTCCGGTGGGTATTGGTGACTCCAACCTTGTAGTGAAGGATCACAATGCCAGTGATGATCGAAGTCCGCCATATCATTGAACAGGTGCACCATGCTGTTCTCATCTCTATCAACCAGGGGACTCCCAGTCACCAGTGCTCCGCTCAATACCCATTCTCGTGTCTGTGCATCCAACCCGTTGAAGAAATATTGCAAGAGAGTATAGTTCGAAAAGTTGTGATACCGGAATGTGTTGGCCAATTCATTGAATCTCTCCCAAACAGCGTAGAACGGCTCGGAACGTTGTTGGGCAAATCTTGTGAAGGCTTGTTGATGTAGCATCTCCAAGTACCTCACAAGACAAACAAAACAAAAGGAAATAAATATATATAAATTTTTTTTTTCGAAAAAAAAAGGTTAAATTATAGTCAAAGAACCTAGTATGATATTACTAAAGTTAGTCCCCAGCAACGGCGCCAAAAACTTGATCGCTTTTATTTTAAACAATTATTTCCAATCTAGCGATTTTAAACAGCAAGTGCACGATGTCAAGTTTTAGTATAGATCGGAAGATACGGATTGTCGAACCCACAAGGACTAACAAGTAATTACCAAATAAGATTTCTTTTAACTATATTTAACCTACGATAATTAATCAATAATTAAACTAATCTAATCCAACCAAAACAATCGACGATCACGAGAAAAATCCACAAGAAAGAATTATCAAGACAATTATTCTCCTTACCCAACCCTTACAATTCTTTTCTTCATACATTTCTAAGGTGACGGGTTTTCCGAATTTATTCAATATACTCTCTCGAGCTATATTAAGTCTAACATCAAATTGCAACTAGTAACTCTCGTTCACGTAATTAACAATTTAATGTTGAATGCGCTTTATGAAAACCACTAACTTTAGATTAAACAACCCAAAGCTATCACTCGTGTTGATTTTATCTCTCGATCTCAATCTTTAACACACGGGATGAATTATTATATCGTATTATAATTTCATCTCTCGATCTCAATTATAATAAAATATCATTTAAAGGTGATCAATCCTTCAAAAGCATTAAGAACAATAACACATGCACTTAGAAGATATATGAATTCAATCTCAAAATCAATAGGAAAAACTACGTTATTGATATCTCTCAATCATCAAAAACACAACAATCCAATTATTCATGTAAAACAATAATAGAAAAGTAAAAGAAAACTCCAAAGTCGTCTCTTTCGTTGATTCTCGATCCTTCATCGCTTCTTTCTCGATCGTGCTCTTCGATTATCTTGTTGGCTTGTTCCAAATCATAGGGTGTAGGGTTGATGAATGGGTGAAGAGTGCTGGACGAAGAGTGGAAGATTGATGGAGGTTGGACGTATGAGAGGGTGAAAGAAAAGGTGGACGTGAGATGGAATTGAAGGAAAGGGGACGTGAGATGGAGGCTGTGATGTGAGTGTGATGAAGAGTTGTGTGTTGAGGCTATTCCCTAGGTTAAAGTCTTCTCCTGGGTGGTAATTTTCGTGTATAATATATAGGGAAGGGAAGATATGGAATTGTTTCCATAAAATCAGACCAAATCAAGAGTTTAATTTTCTGAAAAATCTCCGTCTCGATCGATCGAGCCTTATGTCTCGATCGATCGAGCGTCTTCAGCATCCGAGTCTTCAATTCTCTGCCTCTCTCGATCGATCGAGATGAATCTGCCGATCGATCGAGACTTCTTCTCAAATTCTTTTTTAACTTTCTGCCCGAGTCGATCGACCGAGAATGATATTCCGATCGATCGAGAATTCAAATCCGTTGTTGGCCAGAACCTCTGCCTCGCTCGATCGATCGAGAAGCTTGTTCCGATCGATCGAGATTTCCAGACATCAAAATCTTCATTTATTGGCTTGATTTGATCCGTTTTCTTCCTTGTAGCTCAATTCTTCCATATTCCACCTAGATTCCTGAAACAAGCAAATAAATACCAAAAAGCATAACATCTTCACGGAATCTACACGAATATATATACAAATCAAGACCTAAATACGTGTAATAATCAACCCTATCAATTGTCGAGATCCTACGGTATGATTATGTTAATATATGTACATGGAGGATGATTGATGTAGAGATGCGTATACATTTATATATGCATACAAATAACCTTGACAGTTGTCTAATTGAAGTGTTTGACTTAGTTGGTAAGACTTTCGTACAAGGATTTAGTTCATATCATTGGACAGTCTTTTAGTCTTAAGTAGAGGACTAATTTTCCACTCTACTTGAGGATTAGCTTGGTCAGGAAACACTGTTCGGTAACTCGATGATTATCTTGGGGATGCGATCTGTTATGATGATGTTGATAAAAAGCTCGTAGAGAAATTCAATTAATGAATTCGATATTGAGACTAACAATTCTTAGTATTGTCCTTTTTGAAGTGAGTTGTTTGTGTTGTGTATCTGATGGTGAACATAAATGAGTTATTCTTGTATTTACAGTTCTTTACCGTATGCGTAGGCAAGTGTTGACTGGACAATTCAAATGTTACATCATTTGAGGTGTATGATCATGATGGAAATAATCAAATGAGAGAATGTCTTTTACATATACTAAGGGTTGTTGTGATTTGTGGTGGAGACGTTTAAAATTATAACGAATGCTGAGTTGGTAAAGAATCTATTTTACTAAGTAAATTTTTTTTTTTTTATCATCTTTTGCTAGGTTAATAAACCTAGAGTTGGGAAAGTTAATGTATTGTGACTGTTGTATATTGCGAGAATACGTTAATCGATTGTATGCTAAGTGTGGAAACCTTGTGGTGTCACAAGGATTTTGCTAGGATGTTGACCAAGATATGGTTTCTTGGGCCGCATTGAGTTGTAGTGTCAAATAGACTTAGTCGGGTCTTGATGCTATTTGTGTTACACTGTGAGGTTGACAAAGGTCCTCAGCTTATACTGTATGGCATGAATTTCTCATATTTGGAAATGACTCAACTATTTATTCGGGATATAATTGTTGGGATATGCCCTAAGACAAGTCATTAGATGATTGTTTTGACATACAATGTTTATGATTTTATGAAATGGCAATTCATTATTATATATTATTCGATTAACTGTGCAATGTGAATTAATATATATGTTAATGTCCTTAGAATAATATTGTATTATTCTTAAACATTGTCCCTAGTCAAGTATTATCATGAATAGAGATAATGATAATACGTAGAGACTAGTATGTGTTGATTGATGAATTGTTCATTGATATGAGATATCAAATCAACACATGGGTACATGTTAGAGAACGATGTACTGGACAGACCCACCATGAGAATGCAACATGGATAGTTATATGATCGTCATATGCAATTCTCATAGTGATAATAATTTATGTAATCCTTACGACTTGTGATCATCAGAGATCCCAACATAAGGAGTTATGTATCTTGATATTGTCAAACGTTACCCGTAACAGGGTAAACTATAAAGGCGACTATTGGATACACTACGAATTGTGTAGAGGGATGTTGACTGATCGAGATACGATTTGTCCCTCCTATATAACAGGAGATGTGTTTGGCCCTTGATCAAGTGAGAACTAAAATGCATGGCAATGCTCGAATGAGTCGATATGAGATATCGAGCTTATTCGTTTATTCTAGTTCTACTTGGGGATCAAGAAATAAAGATTGAATATACGAGTATGACTATTCCATGACTCGTGTTCAATCTAAACACAAAGGACAAAAGGATTAAGTTACATGGTTAATATTATCACAAGTTCTAAAGGTTATGTCGAGTCATTGACATTCTTATAATTTGGGTAGCATTGATGTGTTGCTAGATACCGCTCAATGCTTGCGACATAAAATGAGATTTTATGTCACTACCAACATTACAAGATCCTATCGGGTCGTACAAAAGTTTAATCGATAAGGGAAATTAAATTCATTGGATGAATTAATTAATTAAGAAGAGTCTTAATTAAAAGATTATAAGGATTTAATTAAATCATGGGTTTGGGCCCATGAGGCTTTAAGAAAGCCTTAAACCTTAATTAAATCTTATAATATAAATACAATGTTATGATTAATTGTTTAAAAGACAATTCATATCATTCCAACCTACACAAAAAGCAACACACGACCGCCTCCTCTCCAAGCTCTCTCGGCTTCATCATAGCCGAAGTGAGTTGTGGCGATTTTCGTGCCATTCGTCGATTTAGAATCGAGTGTGTTTCTTGTTCCGGTTTAAGAACTTGTCTAGCAACTTGTTCTTAAACTATCCCTTCATTCGATTTGATCGTGTGGATACCGTTGAGGCAAAACTTGACAAGTTTTGCTAGTGACTCGAAGGAGACGTTGGACGTGGTGCTGCTCCGTGGAATCTGCTCAAACACGCTACAAGGGTGAGACTTTTGTAAACCTTCATCCGATATGAACCCCTATGTATAGATCCGCGGTTTAGTAATCCAAAATTTTATTATTCCGCTGCGTTCCATGCTTGTTGGATTACTTACAGTGGTATCAGAGCCAGGTTCAAGGCTCATATCGGATTTATGTGGTTAAACTGTTTTAATCATATTAGAATTATATTGCATGCTATTAAAACTGTATAAACATATATGATATGTTAATATCGAGTTTGTGAAAACCATCGTAAAATTGTATTTGATATAATTGGCGAATAATCAAATTAATTGGGCAATGTTTCGGCCACCACCTAGCACAATTGACCCACGGCTTAGCCACATGAGGGCTAGGGTTTTCGAACCCTTGGCTCGAGATGGCCTAGTCGTTGTGTCTCATGTTCGTGCATGGAGGTTTCGAGACATGGATGACTTTGGCTCGATAATGGTTCAAGCATGCATGGATAAGTGGCTTCACCACATGAGAGCTAGGGTTTTCGAACCCTTGGCTCGAGATGGTTGAGCCACCACCGTGCATGACCTGACCATGATTCGTGGCTCAAGAATTCCGGAGTTTCGAACAAGTTGGCTCGATGAAAACTCAAAGTGGTGCGAGGCGGCTAGGGTTTGGAACCCTAGCGCCGCCGCCGCTCGCTCGAGGCTCGGCCATGGGCTAGGGTTTCGAACCCTAGGCCCATAATTGGTCCAGCCGTGTGTTTGGTTGGTTCGAACCATGGTGGTTCGTGGCTTAGTCGCTTAAGTTCGTGGCATGTGATGTCCCGAGCGTACGATAATTTTTCAAAATTCTATTTTACAGTTTTAATTAGAATTAAATTTAAAATGTTTAGAATTTAATTATTAAATGTTAAAGCATGTTTTATGTGTTGTATGAGCATGGTGCATGGTTATAGCCCTTTTGACCTATTAGATAGGATTTGTGGATGTTTGTAATTTATAATACGACCTGCGAGTCGTGCCTTCTCTATTTTATTCTAAATGTAATCCCTCCCCTATGTTCCCCTCGAATGTGAATCGAGGAATTCTATATCTTGTAAATAGTGTAATTTATTTTGTTGATGGTGATCAATGAAGACGGAGCATCGTGCCGGGATGAGGAGGCCATTCACAAATTGGAGCCAAAGGAAGGTGTTTGTGAAGGTACCTTAGGTTGACTCTTAGGATTTTCTCATTGGCTTGAGAAAATCGCTAGTAGGGGCTATAACCATGTCACGTTTAATTATGTATGTTGATGCATGATTTATCTTATGTTTTAGATTGATAATTGTAGTACACATATATGTAGATATGTATACAACTATATGTAGTGGACATATTTTAAATTATCAAACTAATCATGAGATCAATAAATCCCTCTAAAATATTAAGTTTTAGATGCCTTCCAAAATTAAAAGTACTCGTCAAAAACTTCGATTGTACATATGTGGGTTTGCCAAAGCAAAGCACTGTGGCAATCTTAGTAAGGCGCGAAAGGATAAAAGTGATATCCGTTATACTTTAAATTGGGTACGACTTAACTAGGTTATCTCAATAGGATTGGGAACCTAGAGGCATGGGTTGGATAATAATTCATTTGATGAATTGAACAAAGTGTTGTTCGTCCAACTATCCAAGAATTACATGTGATGTAATTGACAAAGTGTTGTCTACCTAAATAACCGAGTCTTGGGCGATTAGCCAAAGCTCACTCAAGATTAGGCGAAATATGGATCTTGGCCCACTAAAGGTTTCGAGGGTTGATATTTTTTTTAAAAAATAGTGGGAGTATCATTTAATATAAGACCATGTTAAATGATTAAATCATAAACTTATTTTGCATATTTATATTGTAGATATCCATGGCAACTAACAACGTAACAAGCACTTTATCACTGCGATCGGTCCTTGAGAAGGACAAATTAAATGGGACAAATTTCCTAGACTGGCATAGGAACTTGAGGATAGTCCTCAAACAATAAAAGAAACAATATGGCCTAGAGGAACCCTTACCTGCTGAGGAACCTCCCCTAACGGCTACAAGAGCTGATAAAGATGCTTACAAGAAGCATCAAAGTGACGCACTTGATGTTGGATGCCTTATGCTTGCCACCATGAACTCTGAGCTTCAGAAGCAACATGAGGAAATGGAGGCGTTTGATATGATCGAGCACCTTAAGCAACTGTACCAACAACAAGCAAGACAAGAGAGGTATGACGTCTCTAAGGCGTTATTCCAGTGTAGAATGGTAGAAGGAAGTCTGGTTGGAACTCATGTACTCAAGATGATTGGGTATATTGAGAATCTGGAGAAGCTGGGTTTTCCTTTGGACCAAGAGTTGGCCACTGACGTGATCTTGCAATCGTTGCCTGAAAGCTTCAATCAATTTGTCTTAAATTACAATATGATTGAAATAGAAAAGACACTCCCACAGTTCATTGGCATGCTTAGAACTTTTGAAGCAAATAGCAAGAAGTCTAAACCTACAAATGTTCTTATTGTGAATAAGAGCAAAGGAAAGACTAAAGCTAAGAGCTTCAAGAAGAACAAGAAGGTCTTTGTTAAATCTAAGCCAAAGTCTTCTACACTGAAACCAAAGGGAGGGATAGCGAAGGAAGGGAACTGTTTCCATTGCGGTGAGACCGGTCATTGGAAAAGAAACTGCAAAGTATATCTGGAGGATCTAAAGAAAGGAAGTGTGACTTCCACTTCAGGTATTTTTGTTATAGAAGTCAATTTATCTACTTCTTCATCATGGGTATTAGATACTGGATGTGGATCTCACATTTGTGTAAATGTGCAGGACCTCAAAAAGAGTAGATTGTTGGCGAAAGGCGAAGTTGATCTCCGAGTTGGAAATGGAGCAAGAGTTGCTGCATTAGCTATAGGAGATTATTATTTATCTTTGCCTTCTGGTTTATCGTTGATTTTAAAAGACTGTTATTTTGTGCCATCCATTACCAAAAACATAATTTCTATTTCTTGTTTAGACAAGTGTGGGTTTTCATTTATGATAAAGGACAACTGTTGTTCTATTTATTTAAATGATATGTTTTATGCTAGTGCACAAATGGTGAATGGTCTTTATTTATTAAATCTTGATATGCCTATCTATAACATAAATACTAAAAGGATTAAAAATAATGATTGTAATCCGACTTATCTCTGGCATTGTCGCTTGGGCCACATAAACGAGAACCACATATCTAAACTTCATAAGGATGGAGTATTAGATTCATTTGATTTTGAATCATATGAAACATGCGAATCTTGTTTAATGGGCAAGATGACCTTAGCCCCTTTCAAGGGACATGTTGAAAGGACAAATGTTTTATTGGGACTAATACATAGTGATGTATGTGGACCAATAAGTACACAAGCTAGAGGTGGTTTTCAATACTTCGTTACATTTACTGATGACCTCAGTAGATATGGGTATGTGTACCTAATGAAACATAAGCATGAAACCTTTGAAAAGTTCAAAGATTTCAAGAATGAAGTACAAAACCAACTTGACAAAAGTATCAAAATCCTTCGATCAGATCGAGGAGGTGAATACTTAAGCCAAGAGTTTCATGACTATCTAAAGGAGTGTGGGATAGTCCCACAACTCACTCCTCCGTATACTCCACAATGGAATGGTGTATCCGAGAGGAGAAATCGAACCTTGTTGGACATGGTTAGATCAATGATGAGTCATGCAGATCTTCCGATATCGTTTTGGGGACACGCTCTAGAAACAGCGATTTTCTTACTGAACCGTGTTCCATCTAATCAGTGGAAAAGACACCATATGAGATATGGACTGGGAAGCGTCCTAGTATGTCTTTTATGAAGATTTGGGGTTGTGAGGCTTTCGTTAGACGTCACGCCACTAACAAACTTGGACCCAAATCTGATAAGTGTTTATTTGTGGGGTATCCTAAGGAAACGAAAGAATATTATTTCTATTATCCCACCGAGAACAAAGTAGTTGTTGCTCGGACTGGTGTATTTCTTGAAAGAGAATTTATTTCTAGAAAAACTAGTGGGAGAAAAATAGAACTTAGTGAAGTTCAACCACAAGAAAACACTGAACCTGAGATTGAGATGGAAACAGAGCAGGCTCCGCAAGATGTTGTGGAAGAAGTACCTGCTCAAGAGACACAAGCCCAGCGTAGGTCTGTAAGAGAACACCGGGAGCCACAGAGATATGGATTTCTTGTGACTCAACAAGGTGACTTACTACTTATTGATGAGGATGAGCCGTCATCTTATCAACAAGCTATAATGGGCACTGATTCTGAGAAATGGCAAGAGGCCATGAAATCTGAGATGGAATCCATGTATGCAAACCAAGTATGGACTTTGGTTGATCCACCTGAAGGGGTACGACCCATAGGGTGCAAATGGATTTTCAAGAAAAAGACCGATATGGATGGTAATGTACAAACCTATAAAGGTCGGCTGGTTGCAAAAGGATTCAAACAAATTCATGGTATTGACTATGATGAAACCTTTTCACCAGTGGCCATGGTTAAATCCATAAGGATCTTACTTGCAATAGCTGCATTTCATGATTATGAAATCTGGCAGATGGATGTCAAAACAGCTTTCCTTAATGGAAATCTGCTCGAGGATGTGTACATGACACAGCCCGAGGGTTTTGTCGATCCAAAGGATGCTGGAAAGATATGCAAGCTACATCGATCCATTTATGGATTGAAGCAAGCTTCTCGGAGTTGGAATCTTCGTTTTGATGATGCAATCAAAGAGTTTGATTTTATCAAAAACGTAGATGGACCTTGTGTCTACAAGAAGGTCAGTGGGAGCATAATCATTTTCCTAGTGTTGTATGTAGATGACATACTTCTCATTGTGAATGATATCCCTGCCTTACAATCTGTAAAGATTTGGCTAGGGAATTGCTTTTCGATGAAAGACTTGGGAGAAGCCACCTATGTATTAGGAATCAAGATCTATAGAGATAGATCGAGAAGGCTTCTTGGCCTAAGTCAAAGTACATACAGAGACAAAGTGCTTAAAAGGTTTAGCATGCAAGAATCAAAGAAAGGATTCGTGCCTATGACACATGGTATATATCTCTCGAAGGAACAGTGTCTTTCAACACCAGATGAGAGACAACGCATGAGTAAGATTCCATATGCGTCAGCTATTGGATCTATCATGTATGCCATGATATGTACTCGTCCCAATGTATCGTATGCTTTGAGCATGACGAGCAGATATCAAGTTGATCCAGGTGAAGGTCACTGGATTGCTGTCAAGAATATCCTGAAGTACTTGAGAAGAACTAAGGATACATTCTTGATTTATGGAGGTGAGGAAGAGCTCAATGTAATTGGTTACACTGGTGCAAGCTTCCAAACTGACAAAGATGATTTTCGATCGCAATCTGGATATGTGTAATGCCTAAATGGAGGTGATGTGAGCTGGAAGAGTTCAAAGCAAGACACATTAGCCGATTCTACAACGGAAGCTGAGTATATTGCTGCCTTGGATGCAGCAAAGGAAGCTGTTTGGATTAGGAAGTTCATTTCTGAACTTGGAGTGGTGCCTAGCATTAAAGATCCGATAAAACTCTATTGTGACAACAATGGAGCGATCGCATTGGCTAAGGAACCTAGATCTCACCAAAGATCCAAGTACATACTTAGGCGTTTCCATTTCATTCGAGAAATCGTTGAAAGGGGAGATGTTAAAATATTCAAAGTACCAACAGATCATAACGTATCTGACCCATTGACGAAGCCACTGTCACAGCAGAAGCATGATCGTCATACTAGATCTATAGGCATTAGGTATATGTCTGAGTGGTCTTAGTGCAAGTTGGAGATTTGTTGGGATATGCCTTAAGACAAGTCATTAGATGATTGTTTTGACATACAATGTTTATGATTTTATGAAATGGCAATTCATTATTATATATTATCGATTAACTGTGCAATGTGAATTAATATATATGTTAATGTCCTTAGAATAATATTGTATTATTCTTAAACATTGTCCCTAGTCAAGTATTATCATGAATATGGATAATGATAATACGTAGAGACTAGTATGTGTTGATTGATGAATTGTTCATTGATATGAGATATCAAATCAACACATGGGTACATGTTAGAGAACGATGTACTGGACAGACCCACCATGAGAATGTAACATGGATAGTTATATGATCGTCATATGCAATTCTCATTGTGATAATAATGTATGTAATCCTTACGACTTGTGATCATCAGAGATCCCAACATAAGGAGTTATGTATCTTGATATTGTCAAACGTTACCCGTAACAGGGTAAACTATAAAGGCGACTATTGGATACACTACGAATTGTGTAGAGGGATGTTGACTGATCGAGATACGATTTGTCCCTCCTATATAACAGGAGATGTGTTTGGCCCTTGATCAAGTGAGAACTAAAATGCATGGCCATGCTCGAATGAGTCGATATGAGATATCGAGCTTATTCGTTTATTCTAGTTCTACTTGGGGATCAAGAAATAAAGATTGAATATACGAGTATGACTATTCCATGACTCGTGTTCAATCTAAACACAAAGGACAAAAGGATTAAGTTACATGGTTAATATTATCACAAGTTCTAAAGGTTATGTCGAGTCATTGACATTCTTGTAATTTTGGTAGCATTGATGTGTTGCTAGATACCGCTCAATGCTTGCGACATAAAATGAGATTTTATGTCACTACCAACATTACAAGATCCTATCGGGTCGCACAAAAGATTAATCGATAAGGGAAATTTAATTCATTGGATGAATTAATTAATTAAGAAGAGTCTTAATTAAAAGATTATAAGGATTTAATTAAATCATGGGTTTGGGCCCATGAGGCTTTAAGAAAGCCTTAAACCTTAATTAAATCTTATAATATAAATACAAGGTTATGATT
The DNA here is from genome assembly GCA_907163345.1 of Haberlea rhodopensis. Lineage (NCBI taxonomy): Eukaryota > Viridiplantae > Streptophyta > Magnoliopsida > Lamiales > Gesneriaceae > Haberlea > Haberlea rhodopensis. Next base: position 230,531 of record CAJQUN010000427.1, on the reverse strand, counting down.
AATTGTTTAAAAGACAATTCATATCATTCCAACCTACACAAAAAGCAACACACGGCCGCCTCCTCTCCAAGCTCTCTCGGCTTCATCATAGCCGAAGTGAGTTGTGGCGATTTTCGTGCCATTCCTCGATTTAGAATCGAGTGTGTTTCTTGTTCCGGCTTAAGAACTTGTCTAGAAACTTGTTCTTAAACTATCCCTTCATTCGATTTGATCGTGTGGATACCGTTGAGGCAAAACTTGACAAGTTTTGCTAGTGACTCGAAGGAGACGTTGGACGTGGTGCTGCTCCGTGGAATCTGCTCAAACACGCTACAAGGGTGAGACTTTTGTAAACCTTCATCCGATATGAACCCCTATGTATAGATCCGCGGTTTAGTAATCCAAAATTTTATTATTCCGCTGCGTTCCATGCTTGTTGGATTACTTACAGTAATATGACTTCATGGTGCTGAGATTTCTGTTATTCCATATAGAAATTGGAGTTGTGCTTTTCATTTCTATAAATAGCTACAAAGTCATGAGGACCGGAGTGAAACTAAGTACAATATTATCCATAGACCTAATATTCAGACGCCAGAGGACATGTTGTGGACATATGTGTTAGAGTTTGAATCTAATTGGCAATATTCTATATCATTGATTGAGTTTTCTGTTAATGTTATCTATCAAGCGAGTATTTGGATGTCTTTGTTTGAGGCATTGCATGGACGATGTTTCAGATTTCCATTATGAAATAAATAGAACATCTATGGTTGAACCAGTAATTATTCGAGAGGGAAAGGAAAATGTGGAGTTGATTCGACGGTAAATGGGCATTCTGGCTTATAGACTGGCATTATCATTTCTTTGTCTAGCATTCATGACATATTTCGTTTGTTGATGCTAAGAAAGTGTGAACCAGCGTAAATTGTGCGGTAAGGTATTTACGATGGCGTAAGTCCAGTGGAAGGACGGGGTGTTGAGGAAGCTTCGTGAGAGATGGAGCGGCTTATGATACATCACTACCCTGAACTATTTGTTGGTATAAATTTTCTTATGGCTTTTCTGGTAAGTGTCTATATGAATTTCGGGGTCGAAATTTTATTTGTTGGGGAGAATTGTGATGTCCGAAATTATCTACATTTAAATATTATTCGGTTAACTGAAAAGTGAGAATTGGGTGATCGGATGAAGGAAGTTATTGAGGTCGAACTTTTGTTTTAAATAATAGACCTCTTTAGTATTTTGAATAATGCTGGAGATACCTATGTTTTAAAAAATAATAACAATAATTTGCCAAACCTCTTTTTGAACTAGATTTATGATTAACTTGGATGTTTTGCTTAATTCTAGCATTTTCAACAAGGACATTTGATCAATTATTACGGTTTGCCAAGTAAACTTAAGATTGTTTTACTTGTCAAAAATAAATTCTAATAATTGTTTTGAAACGAAAAGTCATCTCACCATTCTTTTATTAAATGGTGTGTGTGACACATTGTGTCAGAGGTATATATATTTCAGTTCAGTATTGATTATTGTAAGACTTTGGAAGGACAAAATAATATAATTCAATCTTCCAACAACGGCTTGGAAATATGTGCAATATAATTTCTTCCCCTTATGGTTATAAATAAACTCTATGGTGGCTATTTCTGTAATGAATGTCACTCATGTCATATGTGTGCAAACCCACAATAGCTCAAGTTGTATACCAACACAAGTATAAGCTCATTTGCACACTCTTCTCCACTATCTTAGCCGCTTGCAAACACAAATCAAATATGTCATTATTAGCTTGTAGCTTGGCCTAAGTATTGGCTTATGAAAGAAAGGGTAAAGATGTGTCAAACAAGATGTATCTTTTGTGCCTTGGCTCCCCTTTGTAGTCATTTTTTTTTATGTATTTTTCAAGGCATCCCTTTTCTTTCATGCATCTCATCTTTTGACAATAAAGCTCTAAAAAATATATGAATCATTGATAACAAGTGCATGTGAATGAAACACATCATACTCCCTTCAAAGGTATGGATTTAAAAATCACATTAAAGCTCATTAGGGAAGATGATAAGCTAGTCAAAGAATGTTGAAACGGGGTTGTTTGTGTGCAAGCATGCAACCATTCTTTTACATGAAAGCTCAAAAGGTACTATTGATGATTTTATTACATGGTAGTCTTGAAAGGCCCAAAGGCATCATAGATCTCATATACACTTTCATGTTCGCAAGTAGTCTAGACATAAGCCCCAAAGAGCATGTAGTTAAGTTCTAGCATGTATCGGAGACTTCCTAAGACTATCACAAAATTCACACAATCTTCACTACGCTATGCACACTTCACAAGTCATGACAATATCGTGATCAAAATATTCAACCACTATGTCAAAGCATAATTTGCATTAGAGTTCAAAGTGTTCCAAGGTTAGCAATTCACCTGTGTTGAAAAATATGCATGCTATTATTTAGGTTTCATCATGGGCTAGTCATTCAAAAGTTCATGTAAATCAATAACTATGAGCTCAATTTTTTTTGTATTTTTAATAATAAGAAAACAATAACACACTATTAATCCCTCCCCCATACTTTAATCTTACATTGTCCCCAGTGTAAGCGCCTCTTTTAACGTCGGTGGCCCGATGCCAGTCCATGGATCACGTGAGGCTTGGTGGATTTTCAAGATCCACTTCTTGTTCTTTAGTGGCATGGAAACCTTCATAGTAAGGTTTCAGTTTATGTCGTTCACCTTGAATTTCTTTGGTTTTGCTAGGCTTTGAATCTCAACTGTACCATGAGGAAAAAAAAACAGTTCCTATAAAAGGTCCAACCCATTGAGAACGTAGCTTACCTAGGAATACGCGAAGGCGGGAAAGGTAGATGAGGACTTTTTGACCGCCTTCAAACTCCTTCATCGAGATCATCTTGTCATGAAAGGTCTTCATTTTCTCTTTGTAGATTCTTGAACTCTCATATGCCTCATTCCAGATCTCTTCCAACTCTTGTAATTGTAGCTTTCTATGCTCTCCGCTTTCATCCACAACCATGTTAAAGTGCTTGATGGCCCAATATGCTCGATGTTCCAACTCTACAGGGAGATGACAAGGTTTACGAAATATTAGTCTAGAGACATATCTATTTGAGTTTTGTATGCAATCCAATAAGCCCACAACGCATCATCTAGTCTCAAGCTCCAATCATTTCTAGTGGGATTTACAGTCTTCTCCAAAATGATTTGATTTCTCTATTTGAAACTTCGGCTTGCCCATTTCTTTGAGGGTGATAGGCGGTGGACACCTTGTGTGTCACATGGTACTTCATTAATAAACTCTACACCGTCCTATTGCAAAAATGGGTGCCTCGATCATTTATGATTGCCCTTGGAGTCCCAAACCTAGAAAAGATGTCATGTTTATAAAACCTGCAACCACTTTAGAGTCATCAGTACATGTGGCTAAAGCTTCCAGCCATTCGACACATAATCCACAGCAAGTAAAATGTAAATGTGGGCAAAAGAATTAGGAATGGTCCCATAAAATCGACGCCCCCATACATCAAAGATTTCACAATAAAGTATGAGCTGTTGGGGGCATCTCCTTTCGTTGAGATATGTTACCCATCCTTTGGCACTCATGGCATGATTTGTAGAAATTATATGAATCACGAAATAATGTTGGCCAAAAGAAACCACTCTATAATACCTTCTTTATGTTCGTTTGGATCCAAAGCGACAACCAACCTCATGTGAACGACAAAAAATGAGTATAAAGGTTATCTCATTGGCTGGGATGCAACGCCGGATAACTTGATCCACACAATGTTTCCATAAGTATGGATCATCCCAAACATAGTACTTGTCGTCGCTTCTAACCTTCACTTTTTGAGTCTTATTCAAACCATTAGGGAAAGTATTAGTGGCTAAAAAATTAGCAATGTCTGCATACCATGGTAAAATGTTGTGCATGACAAAGAGTCTCTCATTCGGGAATTCTTCCTTTAAACACGGTGTATCCTCAACATGAATTAGGTGACTTAAGTGATCTTCTACTTTGTTCTCCATTCCCCGCTTGTCTTGAATCTCCACGTCGATTTCACTCAAGAGTAAGATCCATCTTATTAGCCTTGACTTTGCCTCCTTCTTTGTCATCAAGTAGCGAAGAGCTGCATGATCAGAATAAACAATAACTTTAGCACCAAGCAAATAAGAACGAAATTTTTCTAAAGAAAAAACAACGGCTAGTAGCTCCTTTTCAGTAGTAGAATAATTTTGCTGGGCATCATTCAAGGTCATGGATGCGTAGTAGATGGCATGAGAAATCTTTCCAATCCTTTGGCCCAAAATGGTACCTACCGCATAGTCGCTGGCATCACACATGATCTCAAATGGCCTACTCTAGTCAAGTGGCTAAATGATGGGTGTGGAGGTCAATGATTTCTTCAATGTATCAAATGCGGTCTTGCACGCCTCATCAAACTCGAAAATAACTTCCTTTTGCAATAATTTGCAAAATGGCGATGCAATCTTGGCGAAGTCCTTGATGTATCTCCTATAGAACCTGCATGGCCAAGAAAGAAACGCACATCCCGCACACAAATAGGGTAGGGTAGAGATTGAATAATGTCAATTTTAGCTTTATCTACCTCCATACCTTTGGGTGAAACCACATTACCCAAAACAATACATTGTTCCACCATAAAGTGGCATTTTTCATAATTTAGCACAATGTTGGTTTCTATGCACCTTTTGAGAACAAGTGTAGGATTAGATAAACATGCATTGAATGAATCACCATAGCAGTAAATCATCCATGAATACCTCCAATATATGCTCGGTGTACTCGGAAAATATACTAACCATACACAGCTGAAAAGTGGCCGATGCGTTGCAAAGTCCAAAGGGCATGCGCCTATAAGCGAAAGTGTCAAAGGGGCTTGTCGTCTTTTATTGATCTTCCGGAGCAAAATCAATCTGAAAATAACCGGAATATCCATCAAGAAACAGTAATAAGAGTGACATGCTAACCTTTCAAGCATTTGATCAATGAAGGGCAAGGGGAAATTGTCCTTGCGGGTCACGGTGTTCACTTTCCGATAGTTGATACAAACTCTCCATCCATTAACGCGGGTGGTGACTAATTCATCATCTTTGTTCTTCACCGCTATGATGCCAGTCTTCTTTGGAACTACTTGGACATGACTAACCCACTGACTGTCAGAGATGGGGTATATCACTCCAACTGCAAGAAGCTTTGGGATCTCCTCTTTCACTACTTCTATCATCAGTGGATTGAGTTTTCTTTGCGGTTGATGTGTAGGCTTGACTCCTTCAAGTAGAATCCGATGCGTGCATGTAGAGGGGATTATTCCATTAATGTCAGCAATGGTCCATCCTATGGCGGTTTTGTGCTCCTTGAGCACTTCAATGAGCTCATTCTCTTGTTCATCTCCTAAATTGCTAGAGATCATCACTGGTAGTGTATCGCCTTCTCCAAGGAACACATACTTTAGGTGCTTCATAATGGCTTCAACTCAACAATGGATGCCTGCGATACTGAAGGAATCGGCCTAGTGTTAAAAATAGGTAACACAACAAAAGAAACACTAACTTGCATATCGGGTGAGGTATCTAAGGTTGTGATGTTGTGTTCCACCTCGTCTCCAAGTGGCAACTCTCCCTCAACATGGTTGAGAGAGGTGGTGAGGGCTACCTCCAATTCATCTTTATCTGCAATCTCAAAAGCAACTTGGGACAAGTAATCAATAATATCGATAGAATAAACAGTATCATCATCGTCACAAGGATATTTCATGGAGTCATGTATATTGAATTTAGCGACCACGCCATCAAACTCCATAGCGAGTTTGCCATTATGAACATCTATTTTAGTCTTGGAAGTTTTCAAGACTAGTATCATCATCGTCACAAGGGTCTCCCTAACAATATCGGACAACTATTGTCACCCTTTTCCATATCAAGCACATAAAAATCAACGGGGAAGACCAACTCATTTACTTGCACCAAAACATCTTCTAGAATTCCCCTTGGGTATGCTGTTTATATTGGTGTATATATGTAGTTTTTGCATTTCTGCTTCTTGTTTTGTTTCTTTTCCTTGCATGACTGCACTCTTTTGAGACTAAATCGTTCTTGAGCACTATCAACAAAAATTTTTCTTAAAATGAGTTAGTCTTGAGAAATGATTAGTTAGATTTGCAACGGTAATACATGATGAAATTAATCCTCATCTAGATAGGAGTCATGAAAAATGTCAACTTGTTTGTGTATATTCTTTGTTGAGCTTATGTCAAAATTGAGGAATAGTTTGAGCACATTTTGAGTCATGATTGAGTGAAGTATGTATTGAATAAAGTGAAAACTTGTGTTAACTATGATTAGTCTTGAGCATCTTAGAAAACTCTACAATTTATTTGAAAGCACTTTGAGGCGAAATTTTATAATTAGGAACTTGACTTGGAGATGATTTAGGCGATCTCTGAAACGTTTGAGCCTTTCAAGCTTACCATGAGTTATATCAATCCCTAGTGTCCCAATTTGAGCTTTATTGAAAAAAGAATGGTATATGCATTGCATATAATTAGACCCCATTCGACATTCTTGGCAAACTCATTATTCTTACCCTTATTTGAGCCTAAATGAAAAAAAAGTTATCCTTACCCTAAGGGAGTATAATGAATTCCATTTGATGCAAGTAAATTGTTATATCCTGATGAGCTTATTGAAAAATATTGATGAATGAGAAAAGAAAAAGATAGACAAAAAGCCTTGAGAAAAAGATTGACTAAATAAGACCCAAATTGGCCAAGGCTATAAAAGAAAAAGAAGAGAAGCTCGATGTGTGCGAAAAATTTGAATTGTAAATGATTATACTCTCTTCTTTGCGCTTATCCTATCTTTTCTTTGAAGCCAACACCAAAGGCCTTGCATTACAAGCTTAAAAAGTCCTTTTGATCCAAGTCTAGGGAGTAACTATCATTAGTGGAGAAGTTGTTTGAAAATAGGCCTATGGAATGCTTGATGATAATCTCGACTTTGAGTTGATTAACATGATTTGATCTTGAATATGTGCATGAAACTTGAGATTGACTATATCACACACACACGTTCCGATTTTGAGATGTGTTACTTGATTTAGGAGAAAACATGTCTTGTCAACTTTTGTATATGTGCATGAGATTTCTGAGAATAAAATAAGTCATGAAATAATTGTTTCAAGTATCAAGAATGAACTCTACCTTGTTATTTTAATGCTTAATCGAGGACGATTAAGTGATAAGTTTGGGGGAGTTGATAGGGTTGATTATTACGCGTATTTAGGTCTTGATTTGTATATATATTCGTGTAGATTCCGTGAAAATGTTATGTTTTTTGGTATTTATTTGCTTGTTCCAGGAATCTAGGTGGAATATGGAAGAATGAGCTACAAGGAAGAAAACGGATCAAATCAAGCCAATAAATGAAGATTTTGATGTCTGGAAATCTCGATCGATCGGAACAAGCTTCCCGATCGATCGTGTAAGGACCCCCGTGCCCTTAACCCGTTATTAGTGTATTAAGCCATACAATTAGTGCATATAATCATACTATCATGGGGAAAACCATATGCAAGTGCAACACCATATGCTATCCAGAAAATTTCTTGCATTCAATCCACATAATATTCAAATTCCCCAACCAAGATTATTCATATAACATGCACCTTCATAATACACTAACATGCTCTTAGTTCATTTAGCAATTCCGTATTTAATTGCATGCAAACCATAAATGAATCGAGAAGAGCCGTAGCCCATTTATACATTCCATATACACGTAAAATGTACTCACATAAGAGCACCCAATGAACACGCGTGTATCTAATGTATAAAAGACCCTACCGGGTACCGTTACTGGCACTTCAATCCTGGAAGCACCTCCCAAGCGCAGCTCGATCTCAACTCTGAATCTATGCACTTATTCAACTAGCTCTGGTACCTCGATCCTGGAAGTACCTCAAATCAACAGCCCGAGCTCAACTCCAAAGCTGCTGCTACACCTGTAACACCTGCCCCAACAGAGACAGCCCCCACACGGGGTGAGAATACCAATACCACCAATCCAATAATCATAACATTGCAATTCATAATTTACAGAATGTAAATGCCATAATTTAAATGATACTCCCTGGATGGTAACACCCTCATCCGGGATCCCCTGTATTGTCCATGTTCTCAAAATAATCAAACCATTAAATTTACAAAAGTCAGTTGATCATCTCATTGATCAATTAAAACCATTCCTGCTATACCAGTTCCATAACCAAATACGATTAAACCATCAAAATAGAATACTACAGAATCACATATATTTAGCAATTGACTCCATATGTCTATGTCATAGCTCACTCCACAATGGCGGCATTTCGACCCCACGCACGCTCAACAATAGCGGCGTCATAACCGATGGTCGCTCAACGGCGACAACATCCCAATCTTTGCTCGCTCAAAAGCGGCACCATATAATTCCCAATGTATAATCCATTTGACGCAAATACCATTTACCGCGCATATCGTTATCCATTTATAGCAAGTATCATGCACCATGCATTTCAATACCTATTCGATGCAATTACCACGTGCCACATATTTCAATGTCCATATAATGCAATTATCACACACCATGTGTTCCAATGCCCATTTAATGCAATTATCACATACCATGCATTTTACAGTTGCAACATTATAATAGGCTATGCTCGTACGTCATACGTACCAGTCCGAGCCAAACCTTGCTTTAGTTCCATGCCTCGAGAAAGATGTGCACTTGAGCTTTAAGTTTTTAGCAAGAACTCCCAAAAAGACCCCTTTTTCAAAGCTTTCTCCTCCTCTCTTGTTTCAAAAACGAAAATAGCAGCTTATGGATGAGTGGATAGGGTTTAGGGACCAAAAAGCTGATGGAGAGGAGTGATGGGATGTAAACGTGTGTGCAACGGTAATACATGATGAAATTAATCCTCATCTAGATGGGAGTCATGAAAAATGTCAACTTGTTTGTGTATATCCTTTGTTGAGCTTATGTCAAAATTGAGGAATAGTTTGAGCACATTTTGAGTCATGATTGAGTGAAGTATGTATTGAATAAAGTGAAAACTTGTGTTAACTATGATTAGTCTTGAGCATCTTAGAAAACTCTACAATTTATTTGAAAGCACTTTGAGGCGAAATTTTATAATTAGGAACTTGACTTGGAGATGATTTAGGCGATCTTTGGACTGTTTGTGCCTTTCAAGTTTACCTTGTCTATATCATTCCTTAGTGTCCCCTCTTGAGCCTTATTGAAAAAGAATGGTATATGCATTGCATATAATTAGACCCCCATTCGACATTTTTGGCTAACTCATTATACCCACCTTGGATTGAGCCTAAAGAAAAAAATTTATCCGTCCCTAAGGGAGTATAATGAATCTCATTCATTGCGCTGAATTGTTATATGTAGATGAGTTCATTGTGAAAAACAAAAGAATGAGCAATAAGAAAAGATGTAGAGAAAAGCCTTGAAAAAAAAAAGAAAAAAAGAAAATGAAAACATTCAAATAAGACCCAAAGTGGCCAAGGCTAGAAAAAGTTGAAGAGAATCTCAAAATTGTGCGAACAAATTTTTGAACTGATTCTATTATACTCTCTTCTTTGCATTTATCCTACCTTTTCTTTGGAGCCGACACCAAAAGGCCTAACGATATAAGCTTTTAAAGACCTTCTGATCAAGTCTAGGGAATAATTACATTAGTGGAGACGTGCTGGATAGTAAATTTGTAGAGTAATCCAAAGTAATCTTGACTTTGAGTTTTTATAGCACAGTTTGATCTTAAAAGATATCTATATAACTCATGTTTGACAATAGCACACACGCACGTTCCGATGTTGCGATGTATTGTTTAGCTTAGGAGAAAACGCTTCCTGTTGAACTTTGAATGACTCTTATTGATGTGTAAGTAGGATTGCTGAGCTTTTACCTAGAGTTGTAAATATGATTCATTCAAAGTATTAAGTTTGACTCTACTTTTTGAGCTTATTGCTTGCTCGAGGACGATCAAGTCTAAGTTTGGGGAAGCTGATAGGCTTAGATTTTAAGTGTTTTTAGCTGTAATTTCTTACCATTTTTAGTACTTTTTCCTGGATGAAATTACGCTTTTTGGTGTTTATTTGCTTGTTTCAGGAAAATAGGTTGGGAATGGAAGAAATGAGCTAAACTGAAGGAAACGGGTGAAATCGAGGCGAAAAAAGTGGAAAATTCAGATTTTGCAAAATCTCGATCGATCGAGATTATGTACCGATCGATCGAGCCGGGCAGAAAGTCCAGCACCAATTTTTTCGAAGTGTCGATCGATCGGAAGAAAATCTCGATCGATCGATCGAGGCAGAAACTTTTAAACGCTGAAGCGAACAGTGCACCGATCGATCGAAAAATCTTTTCGATCGATCGAGACGATTTTTCGATCGATCGAGACGCGATTTTCTGCAAATCTGATTTTCCAAAATTAATGTGATCTTCGGTGGTTTAAAAAGGGTATCTCTTCCATACCATAATATACCAATTTTTTCGAAGTGTCGATCGATCGGAAGAAAATCTCGATCGATCAATCGAGGCAGAAACTTTTAAACGCTGAAGCGAACAGTGCACCGATCGATCGAAAAATCTTTTCGATCGATCGAGACGATTTTTCGATCGATCGAGACGCGATTTTCTGCAAATCTGATTTTCCAAAATTAATGTGATCTTCGGTGGTTTAAAAAGGGTATCTCTTCCATACCATAATATATCAGAGGACCGATTTTGATCATCACCCTACAACCCTAGTAGCCGCCGCCAACAAGAAGGAGGAGAAATCATCTTCTTCCGTTCTTCATCCAAGTTTGAGCGAGCAAATTCCGGAGTGCAAGGAAGGAGCAAGAGAAGAAACTACGGTGCAATGCACGGATTCATTCCAGCTTTTAAGTATTTCTAAACTCAGATTTATTTGATATTCATTTTCATTGGATGTTTTTGAGGTTGAGAAACAATCAAGCATCTCATTTATTTGTTTTGAATTAAATCAAGTTTATTTTATTGAGTTTGATGTTAATTGTGTTTGGTTTATTGATTCGATTGTGTTTGAGTGAATTGATTACTTATTGTTCATGAATTGAATGCTTATTAAGATAAAAGCCTAGCTAACTTTGATTGAATATTGTGAGTTATAACCGAGATCGAGAGATAACGTTATAATACGCTACATTCATTCATGATGTATGTTTAAGATTGAGATCGAGAGATAAAATCACATACGTGAGCACTTTGAATCGAGAGATTTAGAGTAACGAGGTTTTGAAGATTTATGCAATATTGAATTAGTAAATAAGTGAACGAGAGTTACTTGTTCTAATTTGATATTAGTTTCTATACAGCTCGAGAGAGTGTATTGAATAATAACGAAAACCTTTCACCTTTTGAATCAATTGTTTGGTAATTGCCTATTCAAACGAATCTTTAAAGATAACATAGTTGAACGAAGAGCGAGATAAATTTCTCGAGCGAAATTCTTTTGCATATCCGGAACCCATTCATTTTATTTATTCTTATTTTATTTGGGTCCTTTAGTTATAATTTTGCAGTAGTTAATATACCCTCTTTTTAAATTGTAGGCTAAATTTAATTTTACTAGTTTTATTTGGTACTTATACGTTAGTCCCTGTGGATTCGACAGAATCACTCGGGAGCGTACCTTGCGTCCTTCCAGAAATTAACGTGGCCAGCTGCCCTATCTGCACTTCCAGGTTCTTAATCGATGCATCCTGATTCTGCATCCTCACCTCAGTCGACGAAATCAGTTTCGCCATCAACTCCTCCATACTCGGTTTTTGTGTGAACCCCGGCTGTGGTTGTGGATTCAACACATTCTCTTGGTTTGACCACCTCAGATTTGGGTGGTTCCTCCACGGTTGGTTATAATTCGAATAGGGATTGTTCTGCTGCCTGTTCCCTACGAAATTCACAGCTTCAGTAGATTGGTTGAATTGGTTACCTGCCTGGCACTCAATGCTTGGATGACCGCCTCCACATAAATCACAGAAGACAGCTTGAACTTGCATCACTGCTGCACTCATGCTTTCTATCTTCCGGTTCATAGCTTCCAACTGAGCCGAAATAGCAATAATCTCATCCACTTGATGGACTCTCATTGGTTTCTGTGGCGTGTTCCTTTCTGATTGCCACTGATAGCTATTAGACGTCATTTCCTCCAATAAGTCATACGCTTCTTCCGGTGTCTTCCGCATTATCGATCCCCCAGATGCTGCATCTATCATAGATTGGTTAGCAGAAAACAAACCATTGTAGAAAGTCTGTACCTGCAGCCAGATGGTTAGATCGTGATGTGGGCATCTCCTCAATAAATCTTTGAAACGATCCCACGCCTCGTATAAACTCTCGGGATCGAATTGCCCGAACGTAGTGATATCGTTCCGCATCTTTGCCGTCTTGGAGGGAGGAAAGTACTTCGATAAGAAAGCTTTTGTCATCCCTTCCCATGTTGTAATCGATCCTGCAGGTAAAGAATTCAACCAGGATTTAGCTTTGTCTCTCAATGAAAAAGGGAAGAGCCTTAACCTGATGGCGTTGTCGGAGACGCCATTATGTTTAAACGTGTCACAGATCTCCAAGAAGTTGGAGATGTGAGTGTTTGGATCGTCCGTGGCAGCTCCCCCAAACATTATAGAGTGCTGTATCATTTGGATAATTGCAGGCTTGATCTCGAAGTTATTCGCCTGGATTGTTGGCCTAGTGATGCTGGATAAAGATCCATGAAACGCTGGCTGTGCAAAATCCTCATCGATCTTGGGTTCTGTGCTTCGTTATTGTCGGCCATTGCTCGAGCTTCTCGTAGTCTTCTAAGTAAAGTCCTCTCTATTTCAGGATCAAATGGCTCGAGAATGGGCTCCTCTCTTCTGAGCATGCACTAGAGAAATGGTTCATGTACTGAATCAGACAAAAGGAGACAACAACAAAAATACAAAATCAAAAACAAGAATTAAAATGAAAAAGAAAAATAAAAAAACGAAATAATACAAATTGGCTAAATTACAATTAACTAATCTCGTATGATATTATACAGATTAGTCCCCGGCAACGGCGCCAAAAACTTGACCGCTTTATTTTTAAACAGAAAATTCTCAGTGTAGCGATTCTTTACCGCAAGTGCACGGTGTCAAGTTTTAGTATAGTTAAATGAAAGTAAGGGTTGTCGAATCCACAGGGACTATTGTATAAGTACCAAATAAAACTAGTAAAATTATATTTAGCCTACAATTTAAAAAGAGGGTATATTAACTACTGCAAAATTATAACTAAAGGACCCAAATAAAATAAGAATAAATAAAATGAATGGGTTCCGGATATGCAAAGGAATTTCGCTCGAGAAATTTATCTCGCTCTTCGTTCAACTATGTTATCTTTAAAGAGTCGTTTGAATAGGCAATTACCAAACAATTGATTCTTAAGGTGAAAGGTTTTCGTTATTATTCAATACACTCTCTCGAGCTGTATAGAAACTAATATCAAATTAGAACAAGTAACTCTCGTTCACTTATTTACTAATTCGATATTGCATAAATCTTCAAAACCTCGTTACTCTAAATCTCTCGATTCAAAGTGCTCACGTATGTGATTTTATCACTCGATCTCAATCTTAAACATACATCATGAATTAATGTAGCATATTATAACGTTATCTCTCGATCTCGGTTATAACTCACAATATTCAATCAAAGTTAGCTAGGCTTTGATCTTAATAAGCATTCAATTCATGAACAATAAGTAATCAATTCACTCAAACACAATCGAATCAATAAATCAAACACAATTAACATCAAACTCAATAAAATAAACTTGATTTAATTCAAAACAAATCAATGAGATGCTTATTTGTTTCTCAACCTCAAAAACATCCAATAAAAATGAATATCAAATAAATCTGAGTTTAGAAATACGATAAAAGCTGGAATGAATCCGTGCGTTGCACCGTAGTTTCTTCTCTTGCTCCTTCCTTGCACTCCGGAATTTGCTCGCTCAAACTTGGATGAAGAACGGAAGAAGATGATTTCTCCTCCTTCTTGTTGGCGGCGGCTACTAGGGTTGTAGGGTGATGATCAAAATCGGTCCTCTCCCTCTCTGATATGATATATTATGGTATGGAAGAGATACCCTTTTTAAACCACCGAAGATCACGTTAATTTTGGAAAATCAGATTTGCAGAAAATCGCGTCTCGATCGATCGAAAAGATTTTTCGATCGATCGGTGCACTGTTCACTTCGGCGTTTAAAAGTTTCTGCCTCGATCGATCGATCGAGATTTTCTTCCGATCGATCGACACTTCAAAAAAATTGGTGCTGAACCTTCTGCCCAGCTCGATCGATCGGTACATATTCTCGATCGATCGAGATTTTGCAAAATCTGAATTTTCCACTTTTTTCGCCTCGATTTCATCTGTTTCCTTCATTTTAGCTCATTTCCTCCATTTCCAACCTATTTTCCTGAAACAAGCAAATAAACACCAAAAAGCGTAATTTCATCCAGGAAAAAGTACTAAAAATGGTAAGAAATTACAGCTAAAAACACTTAAAATCTAAGCCTATCATATGCATTAGATCTATCCGCTAATTGGACAACCACCATAGTTTCACTTAAAGGTCCTAGATTTAATGAAGCATAAAGAGAATATGACATGACATTTATCGATGCTCATAAATCTAGCATAGCTCTTTCAAGACATGTCTTTCCAATTGTGCATGGGATGGTGAACATACCTGGATCCTTGCACTTGGCGGGGATTTTCCTTTGAATGACTGCTGAGATGTTCTCCCCCAACTCTACTTTGCGGCAACCTTTAAGCTTTTGTTTCCTCTTGGCGGTGCATAATTCCTTTACAATGCATAGCGGGGCACTTGTTTGATAGCATCCAGTAGTGGAATGTTCACGTCACATCTCCGAAAGGTTTCGTAGAAGTCCTTGATGGTTTCTGTTGGGATATGCCCTAAGACAACTCATTAGATGATTGATTTTGGCATACAATGTAATATGATTTTAATAAAGGCAATTCATTATTATATATTATTCCAGTATCTATGTAATATGAATATATATATATATATGTTAATGTCCGTAGAATAATATTGTATTATTCTTAAAGATTGTCCCTAGTCAAGTATTATCATGAATAAGGATAATGATAATGCATTGAGGCTAGTATGTATTGATTGAATTGTTCATGGATATGAGATATCAAATCAACACATGGGTGCATGTTAGAGAACGATGTACTGGACAGACCCACCATGAGAATGATACATGGATAGTTATATGAACGTCATAAGCAATTCTCATAGTTATAATAATGTATGTAATCCTTACGACTTGAGATCACCAGAGATCCCAACATAAGGAGTCGTATATCTTGATATTGTCAAACGTTACCTGTAACGGGGTAAACTATAAAGACAATCATTGGATACACCATGAATTATGTAGAGGGATGTTGAGTGATCAAGATAGGATTTGTCCCTCCTATATAACAGGAGAAGTGTTTGGGCCCTTGATCAAGTAAGACTAAAATGCATGGCGATGCTCGAATGAGTTGATATGTGATATCGAGCTTATTCGTTTATTCTAGTCAACTTGGGGATGAAGAAATAAAAGATTGAACTATACGAGTATGACTATTCCGTGACTCGTGTTTAATCTAAACACATATGACAAATGGATTAAGTTACATGGTTAATATTATCACAGGCCATAGGTTATGTCGAGTCAATGACATTCTTGTAACTTGGGTAGCCTAAATGTGTTGCTAGATACCGCTCTTTGCTTGTGACATAAAATGAGATTTTATATCACTGCCAACGTTGCAAGATCCTAACGGGTCGCACAAAAGGTTAAATAAATAAAGGGTGATATAATTCATTGGATGAATTAAGTTGATTAGAAAGAGTCCAAATCATATAATAATAATTTATGATATTATAGGACGGGCTGAATATATATATATTGGATATATATATAAATTTGTATATAGATATATATACTGGTATAAGATTTGTATGGGCTTAGGGTTCTCAGAAAGCCTTAATTTGATTATTTAAGTCGTCTAGATCTTATCAGTATATATATATGTATTAGGTTTAAGCTTAGAACCTTTTTTTTTGGAGTTAATCAGATTAACTCAATAAGAAAAAGAAAAACCTAGCACAAGTGACGGCCGCCTCTTTGTTTCGGCGTCGCTCATCCGTCTGGTTGAATAACAAGTCTAGCAACTTGTTCTTCAACATCCCTTTTTCGATTTGATCGTGGATACCGTAGAGGCAAAGTTGCATAGCTTTGTTCCTGACTTGAGGACGTGTTGGACATGCCGCTTCGTGCAGATTTCTGCTTCAAACACGCTACAAGGGTATGATATTTTTCACCCCGATATGATTAACTCCGTATAGGTCGCTGGTTGGAATCCAAATTTTATTTTATTCCGCTGCGTATTTGCATGTTGGATTCCTAATAGTTTCATCCCTCCTATCTTCCTTAAATGCAAGAGGGAAATGTGGTTCAATCTTATACTCAGAAATTAAATGAGATTTACATTTTTGTTCCTCCTCTTGTATGGAATCCTTTCCCTTAGGCTCGATCTCTTTCTCCTCTTCATGTTGAGTATCCATCGGCTTCTTCCCATGGTGTGTCTCAAGTTCTTTCCCACACCTTAGTTTAATCGCACTTGCATTCTCCCTCGGATTCACCACTGGTTGTGATGGTAAGTTACTTGATCTTTGAGCTTCTATGCAATTTATTGCGGTGGCCAACTTTCCCACTTGAGTACTCAAGTTTTTTATGCTTGCTCTTGTCTCCTGCTGAAATTTTACATTGCCATCAGCAAGTTCTTTAACAATATTTTCTAGGTACTCACCAGGTGTTGGGGTCGGAACGACTTGTTGTGGCCTTTGGAATGGTGGTCTATAGGGCTGTGGGTTGGGTTGCATTTCTGATTTAGCTTGATTCTCATATCTCAAATTTGGATGATCTCGCCATCCTGGGTTATATGTGCTAGAAAAGGGATCATATCCTTTGTGGTTGTCCCGAAAATCCGCCCGCTGTATTTGCTTCCTCACTAGGTGGTTCTTGAAGTGTGGGACATGTATCAGTGGGATGGCCCGGTAGTGCAAAAATTCCACATACCTTAGCACTTTGTCCAACTCCAACTGCAAACTGTCTCACAATACCAGTTAAGTCAATCAATTGTTGTTCAAGGTAGAAACATTTACCTCGCTTTGCTTCATAGGCTTTTGGTCAGGTTGAGCACTCCTAAACTGTTGATAGTTGGCTGCCATGTTTGCAATAAAGTGATTTACCTCCTCTGGTGTCTTATCCACAAACGCTCATCCACTTGCAGTGTCCACCATGTTCCTGTCATTTGGCAAAAGACCCTCATAAAAATATTGAATAAGTAAATGCTCAATTAGATGAGGGCAGCTAGCACAAAGCTTTTTGAAGCGTTCCCAATATTCATGCAGTGATTCCTCATTGAATTGTCTAATGCCATATATTTCTTTGCTAATGTTAGTCGCCCTTGATACTGGAAAATACTTCTCCAAGAAGATTCATTTCAGTTTGTTCCATGTATTGATGGATCCAGAAGGTAGGTAGAAAAGCCAATCCTTAGCAGCGTCCTTCAAGGAGAAGGGAAAAGCTCGTAGTTTGATTTGCTCCTCTGTTATGCCAGTCGGCTTCATAGTAGAGCAAACTACATGGAATTCCATCAAATGCTTATGTGGATCTTCACGTGCAAGACCATGAAACGAGGGCAAGAGATGTATTAGGCCAGATTTTAATTCAAAGTTAACATTATCAGCAAGAATAGGGAAAGTGATGTAGAGGGGCTGCTGATCCAAGGTAGGATTCGCTGCTGTCGTAGACTCTGGTTCTCCGCTATGTTAATCCTTTCTTCTTCTCGCCTCCTACGAATTTCTCTCCTACGTTGATGTAAAGTCCTTTCTATCTCCGGATCGTATTGATGTTCGTCTTCCTCTGATGAAAGATCCCCAGCAACGGTGCTAAAATTTGGTAGCTTATGCCCAAATTAACCCTCTCAAGTTAATAGCAATAATGAATGTAATAGCGTGAGTAGGGATCGATCCACGAGGAATGATATATCTTTGTGTGAACGTATGCAAAATATAATAAAAGGGGGTTTTGAAGTAAATTAAACTAGTACTATGATGAAAATCTAAGAAAACTAATATGCAAATTAAGCTAGGATGAATTAAATTATGAGAAAAGAGCGATTCTTGGTTTTCGGTTGATTTTACAATTGAGATTTACTATCTCGATCATCGATCTTCACATACGATTCAATTTTCATATGAATATTCAACGTTGAACATTTAATCAAATAGTTAAAGTTCTATCCCACCTTATGTTTAGTTAAATAGCCCAAGCTTTCTAGTTTAACCCTTATCAATTATCAATCAAAAAGCGATTAAGATTTAAATCGATGACATCATAAGAACTAGTGAGACGATGAAGCTAAAAAATATAATCCAAGCGTCTATGTTTAATCTAGTCAATTATTTTTCCTAAGAATTTAACAAACTCACAAGCGAAAATTTATTAATCTTAGTTGCTTCGTAAATTAGAAGGATCAAACGATTCCGTATTTGTTATCTAATTTAGCATTAGATTGCATGAACAATAGTTAGGTGATCAATCTAACAATCAAACAACACAATCATAACAATAATTTCAGAAAAAAACAATTGATACTCAATGAAAATCAACAAACAAAACGTAGTCTCACGAGAATCGTAAACTCCAATGTATCATCTTCCTTAACCAAGAATCACAAAGGTGTTTAGCCACTCATGACTAATGCAAAACAATCAAAATTAAACATAAAAAGCATAAAAGAAAACAAACTAGGGAAAACTATGTAGATATTCACTTGTCGAGGTTGTCACGCCTGCCTTTGCTTCGATCTTTGTAGCCGCCTTTGAACTATAATGAACTAGATATGAATGGAACCCGCCGAGCGATCGGTAGTCTTTCTTTTTTTCAAAATTTTCGGGCTCGTGTTCTATCGCTGAAAACTGCCGATCGATTACTGGAATCATTTTTTTGTTGCGTAATTTTCTACCTTGCTCGATCGATTGGTGGCTTCTCGGCGATCAATCGACTCGATTCCACCTACATTTACACAAATATATGATTAGGTAGTATATGTATCAAATTAACTATCAAATCATACCAAATCGTAGGCAATTAAATGCAATAAATGTGTCTATTTCTAATCTCATAAAAAGTTATAACACGTGAGCCTTCAATCACTAATTCTCACACTAAGGAGTAATTGATAATGGAATCCCCAACTAATAGCATAATCAAAATCATCACCATTTATCTAGTTTAATCACTCCATAAGAAATAAATAACCATCATGTCTTTTGTTTCCATAACAGATAGCAATCACTTATCGTAACAACATTAGGATCATTTCGTAAAAATGGGACTGACAATCATGTAATCCGGGCATTTCCGTATAGATATAATCAACATCCATTTATTCATTCTTCGAGTTTCGTGTCATAAATAGTCACCCATTAATCAGCTCAGACAATAAGAAATTACGATATTATGCATCCCTTGAACATTGCGCGGTTGCAGAAATGCACAGTGTACACTATCATGATAATACCACAGATGCTCCAAAATGAGGTAGCAGCACCAATGTGCTCTTAAGCATCATCAAATACAAATAATATGTCTCATCATCAAATCTCTTCCCAACCTTTTTCACGTGTATCATCAATTATCACACTAATCGAGGTAATAAACACACTAGTATGTTAGACAAAAAAAATATATAAACTTCTCATTCCTTCTCCACATTTATATATATCCACTTAGGTTCAATTCTCATGTCATATAAAAATTGTTGTAGTGGCAATATCGAGACTACTATACCCATCATCATATCTTCATACGACCCATCACATACATAATCAATATAGTGGCAACACTAAGCCAACTATATCCCAACATCACATTCACACATGTCAACTTCCACAATATGTTTCAATATGTAGGGCCTTCCTACCTTAACAGTGTTAACTAGAACATAAGAAAGACTAATCATGCATTTAATAACATCTTAAGGTTCCGGTTGTTACATGAGCTAACAGGATTACAGGCCAAAATACAAAACTTCAAAAATTATTAATTACATTCCCCAAAAGAATGTTAGCGTTTAGATTTACACTACTCCTAGAGTAGATACTAATCATGACCTGCATCCTATACATCCCTGTGTTCCTCGTAGCTCACAGCCTCAACCCGACGCTTAGTCCTTTAGTCCAAAAGTGTACCTACAGGGACAACACATCATGAGCATATGCAATCGTACTTAACATCATAAAAACATCATAGTAAATGCATGAAATCTTGGTTAAGTAAATATGTTGATTGTTCATTAACTTCATTTCGTTGTCCCTGATTCATATTCATGCATATGAGGCATCTTACCCCGTGGCATCTTACCACAAATAACATTGTATGGCCTCTTACCATATGGGGCATCTTACCCCGTGGCATCTTACCACAAATAACATCGTATGACCTCTTACCATATGGGGCATCTTACCCCGTGGCATCTTACCACAAATAACATCGCATGGCCTCTTACCATATGGGGCATCTTACCCCGTGGCATCTTACCACAAATAACATCGTATGGATATATATAAACATCTTATAAACATCATCATTTCATCATGTATACTCATGCAATAAAAGCATAGTCGTAGTGTAAAGATGTGTGTTACCGTCCGATGCCCGTACGCCTCTTACGTACCTTTTCAAAAGGAGGAGGAGTCAACAGACTTTATCTCCTTGATGGTGCCGGTACCTGGGATGGTTCTACAAGACCACACAATACCTTATTAGATGCCTCAATACCATCTCACATCATAAACTTAACAAAATAAAACATCATCTTATTTTTTCAACTTTCTGTCTCTCTCGATCGATCGGCCCCAAGGTCTCGATCGATCGAGAAACTGTGCACAAACAGTGCCCAAACACTCTGCCTCGATCGATCGATCGGAAGCAAATATCGATCGATCGAAACGTTTCACCGATCGATCGGAAAGTCCCTCGATCGATCGACGCCTGAACTTCAAACCATGCTTTAAACTTTCTGCCTTGCTCGATCGATCGGGACCAAAATCTCGATCGATCGAGAGCTCTGAAAAATCGGGAGTTCCCCAGATTTTTGAGCACCTCATTTCATACCATCATTTCTACTTCATAAGGCGTAAAACATGCCTGAACAAAAATGTTATAAGCTTCATAAAACTGCCATGCATGTACTCAAATCAAAGGTTTAACAAAACCTAAGCTAACATGCATCATAACATCATCATAATCTTCATCCTCAACCAACCTATACAGAAAACAGAGTATCTTCTTCCTTGCCCAGGTTTTCGAGCACATAGATTCATAACTAGAAATCTATCACATAAAACATGTATCATGCTCAAACAAACATGCTAGTAGTTACACAAAACTACCATGTAAATATTCATACCAAGGTTTCACCCAAACCTACACTTAGCATGCGTTAAAAACAACCCACCAAACCCAAGCTCAAACACAAACCCAGAAAACAGGGTAACCACTTACCCCTATCTTTTTGCTCCTCTTTTTTGTAAGGATTTGGACACCTTCTTACCAGCCTTTTTCCCTATCCTAGCAGCTTGCCTGGACGTTTTTTTTTATGGGGAAATAAGAAGGGGAGCAAGTGATTGGAGGTGGAGTGGTGTGGGGAGAAGAAGGCGTGGGTTGTGCAAGTGGGGGGATGGGTTGGCCTAGTTGGGGGGTGAGGTGGCCGAGTAGGGGGGGTGGTGAGGGTTGGGGTGGTCATGTGGTGTTTAATTGTGTCCCGATATTTAGTACGATGTATTAAAATATCCTCACTCGATATTTAACAACTTTATTTAATTAATACATCCTCTAAAACACCCAACATGCCCCCTAAATCATATCATCACATCATAAGTATTATCCCCCAAATTAAATACACAACAACCCTTAAACACATCATAATTTATCATCGTAGTACATAATCATATCACATTTCGGGGGTATTACATTACTCCCCTACTTATAAGATTTCGTCCTCGAAATCCACATGCATCATCATATCGAAACTAAACATAAAAACATACCAGAGAATAGTTCCGGATAGTGCTGCACCATATGCCGTTCCGTCTCCCACGTAGCCTCCTCAACACCCCGACGATCCCACTGAACTTTGACCATCGGTATAACTTTACTTCGTAGTCTGCGATCCTCTAGATCCAGAATTCTGATCGGTCGTTCGACGTAGGACACATCTGAGTCTAACTGTACTTCGGTAGGCTGTAAGACATGAGACGGATCTGGCTCATACTTCCTTAACATAGAGACATGGAAAACATCGTGTATGCCAGATAAAGATGGCGGTAGAGCCAGACGATAAGCCAATGTACCGATTCGCTGTAACACTTCATATGGCCCGACATACCTCGGAGACAACTTTCCCCGCATCCCAAAACGAACCACACCCCTGAAGGGCGAGATTTTTAAGAAGACCCTGTCTCCTAACTAGAATTCCAGCGGTCGTCGCCGCTTATTGGCATAGGCTGCTTGCCTATCCTGGGCCGCTTTCATCTTTTTGGCGTATCATCTTAATCTTTTCTTCCATGTCCTTGATCATATCCGGTCCTCCGACCGCTTTGCTAGTCAAGTCCTCCCAATACAGCGGTGATCTACATCGTCGTCCATACAGAGCTTCAAAAGGAGCCATTTGAATGCTCGTCTGATAACTGTTATTATAGGAGAACTCCACCAGCTGCACTGAATCCTGCCACGGAGTATCAAACTCCAAAATACATGCCCTCAACATGTCCTCGAGCGTCTGAATGGTACGCTCTGTTTGGCCATCTGTCTGAGGGTGATAGGCCGTACTCAGTCTCACCTCTGTGCCCAAAGCTGTCTGGAGACCCTCCCAGAAATGTGAAGTGAACCTCGGGTCTCTGTTAGACACTATCGAGACTGGAATACCATGCAATCTCACCACATCCCGTATATACATCTGGGCCATCTTCAAGTATGTGTATGACATACTGTAAGGGATGAAATGAGCCGTCTTCGTCAGCCTATCCACGATCACCCAGATCGCATCAAATCCTGAGGCCGTCCTTGGCAAGTGGGTCACGAAGTCCATAGATATATGCTCCCACTTCCATTCAGGTACCTCTAAGCTCTTCAGCTCGCCACCAGGCCTCTGCCTCTCTGCCTTTACCTGCTGGCAGATCAAACATCTTTTAACAAAAACGATCACCTCATGCTTCATGCGTCTCCACCAGAATTGACCGTATAGGTCTTTGTACATCTTCTTTCCTCCTGGGTGGATACTGAACCGACTACTGTGGACTCGCTCCAATATTCTTCTACGTAACTCTGGTGCATCTGGGACTACCCATCGGTTGCCCAGTCTCAAAGAATCATCCTCTGCCACTCTGAACTTAGTTGGTTGACCCTGAAGTACCAACGACGTCCATCTCTGAACCTCATCATCCGACTTCTGGGCCTTCCTGATTGCCTCAAATATATCTGGCTCCGCCAATAGGGTCGACACTCGCACAGCGACGTGTCTACATCAAAATCGTAGCCCAGATGGCAATAAGAAGTCATCAAAGCCGACAAACACATAGCATCCTCAGCAGTACTCTTCACCTTCCGACTTAAGGCGTCTGCTATTAAGTTCGCTTTACCGGGATGGTACTCAATCTCACAGTCATAGTCTTTGAGTAAATCCATCCACCTTCTTTGCCTCATATTCAACTCTGCCTGAGTGAATAAGAACTCCAAGCTCTTATGGTCCGTAAAGATGGTAAATGAAGTACCATAAAGATAATGCCGCCAAATCTTTAAGGCGAAGATGATAGCCGCCAGCTTCAAGTCATGAACTGGGTATCTGGTCTCATGAGGCTTCAACTGCCTCGAAGCATAAGCCACCACGTGCTTATCTTGCATCAACACACAGCCCAAACTTTGTAGTGATGCATTCGTATACAAGGCAAATCTCTTATTCTCAGACGGAATTACCAACACAGGCGCTGTAGTCAAGCGACGTTTCAGCTCTTGGAAGCTTTCCTCACAAGCCTCAGACCAAAAGAAGGGGACTCCTTTCTGAGTCAGCTGTGTCAGTGGTTTGGCGATCTTTGAAAAACCCTCGACGAAACGTCGGTAGTAACCCGCCAAACCGAGGAAACTTCGAATCTCCGGTACAGAAGTGGGTGCAACCCACTCTATCACAGCTTCAATCTTCCTGGGATCCACAGATATCCCATGGCTAGATATGACATGGTCTAAGAATACCACGCTGTCCAACCTGAACTCGCACTTGCTAAGCTTTGCATATAACTGATGATCCCTAAGGATCTGAAGTACTGTCCTCAAGTGCCTTACATGCTCTTCTTCAGTCCGAGAGTAAATAAGTATGTCGTCAATGAAGACTATGACGAACTGATCCAAATATGGCTGGAACACCATGTTCATCAAACTCATGAAGACAGCTGGGGCATTTGTCACCCCAAAAGGCATGACCAGGAATTCATAGTGCCAATATCTCGTCCTGAAAGCCGTCTTCTGAACATCATCTTCCCTCACTCGAATCTGATGGTACCCCGACCTCAGATCGATCTTACTGTAGAGCCTTGTACCCTGCAACTGATCAAACAAGTCATCAATCCTCGGAAGTGGATACTTGTTCTTGACTGTGGCCTTATTCAGTTGCCTATAGTCACTGCATAGACGCATCGATCCATCTTTCTTCTTAACAAATAAAACAGGCGCACCCCAGGGCGATACGCTAGGGCGTATGTAGCCCTTGTCAAGGAGTTCTTGTAACTGAATCTTTAGCTCCCTTAACTCTGCTGGTGCCATCCTATACGGGGCACGAGAAATTGCAGACGTCCCCGGTAGTAACTCAATCCCAAACTCGACCTCTCTCGTCGGTGGGAATCCGGGAATCTCCTCCGGAAAAACATCAGGAAACTCCGCCACTACCGGCACATCCTCAACCTTTAATTCTTTCCTCTTTTCCACAATATCCACAGCATAGATAAGATATCATGTATGGCCTCGTTTCAATAATTGTGCCATCTTGGCAGCGGATATCAGTGGAATCTGTGGACGGGAACCATCCCCATAGAATGTCCACTGGACTCCTAAATCGGATCTGAACCGGACAGTCCTCTGTCTGCAGTCCACCACTGCCTGATACTTGTTCAGAACATCAATGCCTACAATACAGTCAAAGTCTGACATCCCCAGAAAATCTGATCCGTAGTCAAACTTCTTCCCGCGGGGGTCGAGACCATAAGAGGCATGGGCGACGGAGAAGTGCATATGTGGTGCCTTTCAACAAAACTCGTCGACACAAAAGAGTGTGACGCACCTGTGTCTATCAATATAAAAGCAGGGTGAGTAAATAAAAGACACGTACCCGCTATCACCTCCTCTGGAGCCGCCGTAGCCTACTCCCTCGTCAAAGCATAGACCTGCCCCTGAGGTGGCCCCGTGGGCTGGCCTCCATACTGTCTTGGCACAAATGGTGGCCTGTGTTGTACTGTTCTGTCCGCAGGCCTCTCCGCAGAGTTCTGTTGTCTTCCCCTATTGGGACACTGTCAAGCAAAGTGGCCTCTGTCGCCACAGACATAACATCCTGAACAATCCTTTGACGAATGTGGTAAACCCACAAATAGAGCACTGGACCCTTCCAAATCTGCCTCCCTGAGGCTGTCCTCTCCCCGTAGGGGCATCATTCATACGATTCCCTTTCCAACGGTTCTCGGGTCCCTTGCCACTGAACCTCGAAGGCGTTGTGTTCCCCCTTGGTTTGAACTGATCACCCCTGGGCTTCAAATTGTCAGAAGTGGATTTCTGAGGGGGTGCTGGAGGTGGCACGGCATCAGAATATGCCCCAACTCCTAGTTCGGCTAGCTCAGCCCTTGCAAGTGCATCATCGAAACAGGCAGGACCATAAGTGATTACTCTGTCATACAGTTCCAGCCTCAATCCCTTAATAAAATTCCTCATTTTTGCCTGGGTGTTTGCAGCAATATGGGGTACATATCGCAGTAAGGAACAGTATGTAGAGCATAGTCAGATACAGGCGTGGTACCTTGCCTTAAGTTGGTAAACTCATCCTCTTTGGCCTGTCTTGCAGCGGCTGAGAAGTAGCGGGTTAGAAACCGCGTTCGGAACATCTTCCAATTCACTTCCTGCCTTAGAGCCTCTTGCTCAATCACTGTGGTCTTCCACCACATCAGTGCCTTCTTAGCCAGCTGAAATTCTGCTAACCTGAACCATGTCGTCTTTGCACAAGGCGCTGCTACAAATATCTGTTCAATCCTCTCCAACCATTCCTCAGCTTTTTCCCCTGATTCAGTTCCTTCGAACATCGGGGGTCGGTACATCATAAATTGAGCCAAGCTCAACTCCCCAGGTAATAATTATTGTTCAGAAGGCTCTTCGCCCAAGGCTGGTGGTGGTAGTGGATTCGTACGCCCAGCACTTGCATTTACACTAATGGCGTCACCCACTTCTATATTTGCTGCCATACTGCAACACAAGGGTTAACAACAATACCCAAAAGCAGTTCATATAACATCGTTAGAGAAATAAAACATGTTAGTATAACAGCATATACGTCATATGCAACATGCATATAAAACATGCGTAAGAGTAAGCACCTAGCTAACTTACTGCTAAGGCTACCCTTCACTCATTCCCGGGTTCTCTAACCACTGCTCTGATACCACTAATGTAGAGCCTTCCTACCTTAACAATGTTAATTAGAACATAAGAAGGACTAATCATGCATTTAATAACATCTTAAGGTTCCGGTTGTTACATGAGCTAACAGGATTACAGGCCAAAATACAAAACTTCAAAAATTATTAATTACAGTCCCCAAAAGAATGTTAGCGTTTAGATTTACACTACTCCTAGAGTAGATACTAATCATGACTTGCATCCTATACATCCCTGTGTTCCTCGTAGCTCACAGCATCAACCCGACCCTTAGTCCTTTACTCCAAAAGTGTACCTACAGGGACAACACATCATGAGCATATGCAATCGTACTTAACATCATAAAAACATCATAGTAAATGCATGAAATCTTGGTTAAGTAAATATGTTGATTGTTCATTAACTTCTTTTCGTTGTCCCTGATTCATATTCATGCATATGGGGCATCTTACCCCGTGGCATCTTACCACAAATAACATCGCATGGCCTCTTACCATATGGGGCATCTTACCCCGTGGCATCTTACCACAAATAACATCGTATGACCTCTTACCATATGGGGCATCTTACCCCGTGGCATCTTACCACAAATAACATCGCATGGCCTCTTACCATATGGGGCATCTTACCCCATCGCATCTTACCACAAATAACATCGTATGGCCTCTTACCATATGGGGCATCTTACCCCGTGGCATCTTACCACAAATAACATCGTATGGATATATATAAACATCTTATAAACATCATCATTTCATCATGTATACTCATGCAATAAAGGCATAGTCGTAGTGTAAAGATGTGTGTTACCGTCCGATGCTCGTACGCCTCTTACGTACCTTTTCAAAAGGAGGAGGAGTCAACAGACTTTATCTCCTTGATGGTGCCGGTACCTGGGATGGTTCTACAAGACCACACAATACCTTATTAGATGCCTCAATACCATCTCACATCATAAACTTAACAAAATAAAACATCATCTTATTTTTTCAACTTTCTGTCTCTCTCGATCGATCGGCCCCAAGGTCTCGATCGATCGAGAAACTGTGCACAAATAGTGCCCAAACACTCTGCCTCGATCGATCGATCGGAAGCAAATATCGATCGATCGAAACGTTTCACCGATCGATCGGAAAGTCCCTCGATCGATCGACGCCTGAACTTCAAACCATGCTTTAAACTTTCTGCCTCGCTCGATCGATCGGGACCAAAATCTCGATTGATCGAGAGCTCTGAAAAATCGGGACTTCCCCAGATTTTTGAGCACCTCATTTCATACCATCATTTCTACTTCATAAGGCGTAAAACATGCCTGAACAAAAAATGTTATAAGCTTCATAAAACTGCCATGCATGTACTCAAATCAAAGGTTTAACAAAACCTAAGCTAACATGCATCATAACATCATCATAATCTTCATCCTCAACCAACCTATACAGAAAACAGAGTATCTTCTTCCTTGCCCAGGTTTTCGAGCACATAGATTCATAACTAGAAATCTATCACATAAAACATGTATCATGCTCAAACAAACATGCTAGTAGTTACACAAAACTACCATGTAAGTATTTATACCAAGGTTTCACCTAAACCTACACTTAGCATGTGTTAAAAACAACCCACCAAACCCAAGCTCAAACACAAACCCAGAAAACAGGGTAACCACTTACCCCTCTCTTTTTGCTCCTCTTTTTTGTAAGGATTTGGACACCTTCTTACCAGCCTTTTTCCCTCTCCTAGCAGCTTGCCTGGACATTTTTTTTATGGGGAAAGAAGAAGGGGAGCAAGTGATTGGAGGTGGAGTGGTGAGGGGAGAAGAAGGCATGGGTTGTGCAAGTGGGGGGATGGGTTGGCCTAGTTGGGGGGTTAGGTGGCCGAGTAGGGGTGGTGGTGAGGGTTGGGGTGGTCATGTGGTGTTTAATTGTGTCCCGGTATTTAGTACGATGTATTAAAATATCCTCACTCGATATTTAACAACTTTATTTAATTAATACATCCTCTAAAACACTCAACATGCCCCCTAAATCATATCATCACATCATAAGTATTATCCCCCAAATTAAATACACCACAACCCTTAAACACATCATAATTCATCATCGTAGTACATAATCATATCACATTTCGGGGGTATTACACAATACCAAATATATTTTTTAGGTAGTCTTCTTAATCATCTATATCCATTTCATAGCATGACAATTAATATTAATGTGATACACGAGAATTAATGGTCTTAATCCCGGTGTTGTAATGACCCTCAGTGGATTTTAATTGTGGCAATTATGAATTCATTGCGGTGTTGGAACGCCCATGGATGTTATATCGGGTATTTGGGATCGTTGGATCCAAAGGTTGAGATTGTATCTCATCGTAGTGAAAAACCTTGGAATTGGGTTTTTGGTGGTATCTGGGGTCCGTGGTATTTTGTATGGGGGTTGGTATTGAAAATTGAGATTGGAGAGATAATTATTGAAAACATATGATTTTTAATGAGTCATGATGTATTTGTAGAGGAATTGGTATTTTGGAGTTTTGGTGCTATATATACCAAATGGAGTCGGTGTTCCGTCATTGCACGGAATCTCCTTTCTCTTCTCTCTCTCTCACCACGCCCAAAACCCCATTTCCCTTCCCCCTTTTCTTCCATTGGAGAAAATGGCTGGAAGCTTGGCTCGGGAGCCGGATTTCTCGAAGAAAAGTTGGTAATCTTCTTCCCCTCGTCTTTACCTTCGTTTTGATTATGGTATTGTAGATTTTGGTTAGGTGTTGGGTTGGATTTGGAATTTTGGGGCTTTTCGGGTAAATATTCAAAGTTGTGTCTTTGATGTTTTTATTGGTTTTAAATGGAGCATTTGAGGTGTTGAAGGTGTAGGGAGTGTTGATTTTGAGTTTGGGTGTGAAAAACACCATTGAAGCTCGAGTTTTTCGGAAAATCGTAGGTCGTCGATCGCAGCTTGGCGCTGATCAATCGCGGCAAGATTCTGAAATTTGGTGAAGATGCACAGTGCTAGCGATCGATCGCTAAGTCTCAGCGATAGATCTTGAGGGGTTTGTCGATCGATCGTGGAGACTCGCGATCGATCGCGAGAGGGTTCCGTTTGGCCACTGGTTTGCGCCATCGACCGCGGCTCGAAGAAGTGGATTTTTTCAAAATTTTGGAAAAATGTCAGGATTTTGGAATAGAGGTTTAATTAGCCGATTTTCAGGGCAATGTCTACATTCCATTGGGAATGCTATACTTTTAAAATGGAATGGTTGGAGCCTAATTATAATAAATTGAGATACTCGATTGAGTAATTGGTTAACCTTTGTACGCATGAAATGGAATATTTTGGATATTATGCATGCTTAGCCCGGAGTCTTTTAAAATGGTTAATCGTCATGGATTGACGATAGGTTTGGAGGTTGTGAACGTGCTTGCGCACGTGGTTGCATGCTTGTGTTTAATTGTGAATTATTTATGTGTTAGCACATAATTTATCGGGTCACGGGACTCAGTCAAGGTTTGGTTCGGATTACGGAATCATAAGGTATGTTTAACGTACGAGCATAGCTTTCATATTATTGCAACTGTGAAATGCATGGTTATTTGTATTTGAAATAAATGGATATATATTGGGAATTATATGGTGCCGCTTTTGAGCGAGCAATGATTGGGATGATGTCACTGTTGAGCAAATATCGGTTATGACGCCGCCGCTTTTGAGCATGCGTGAGATAAAAATGCCGCTATTGTGGAGCGAGTGATGAAATAGAACTATGGAACTATTAGTGAGATATATGGAATATCTGTAATCATTGTTTAATGATTTGATTTTGTTGATTATGGTATCAGTGCATGGGGAACATATTTGCTAATCAATGTAATGATTAACTGGCTTTTGGGAATTTGATGGTTTCGGTTATTTTGAAAACAGGAACAACACAGGGGATCCGGATGAGGATGATGCCATCCAGGGAGTGTTTTTTAATATTCATAGCCTTTACATTGTGTAAATTATGAATTATAATATTGTGCTTATTGGATTGGTGGTATTAGTATGCTCACCTCGTGTGGGGCTGTCTCTGTTGGGGCAGGTGAATAGGTACATCGATGGCTTTGGAGTTGAGCTCGAGCTGTTGATTGGAGGTACTTCCAGGACTGAAGTGCCAGTGACTATATTGTGTTTGGTACTTTATACATTAAATACACATTCACTCTTTTGATTCTCGCATGTGAGCACTGTTATATGTGTATATGGGTTGTATAAAGGGCGTGTGCCTTTCTCTTTTCATTTATTGGTCGTATGCAATTATTTATTGAATTGCTAAATGAACTGAGAACATATTAGTGTATTATAAGGGTGCATGATATGTATGTGGACTTGGTTGGGGGAAGTGGACATTATGTGGAATAATGTAAGAAATTTTATTATTGGTATGTTATGCTATGGTAACATGGTTTCTTTTCCCCTGATTACATGATTGTATGCACTAAATATATGGGTTAATATACTAATAGAGGGTTAAGGGCACGTGGGTCCTTACATTAGTGGTATCAGAGCAGTGGTTTTGCTCTTTGGGGCTGTTGAGGACCTAGGAACATATAAATGAGATAATTATATGTCATGACATTTATGGAACCGTAATATAATCTGTTGATTATGATTATGAGTTGTGGTACAGGGACAACCAAGGGGAGCATTTTTAAATGCATTGGAATACAGGAAGTACTTTGTATTCATGGTTTATGCAATTACTCTTTATAATCATATTGTGGTGAATATGGACTATTATATCCTCATGGTTTGGGGTCGTTCCTATAGGTACGTTTTGGCATGGAGGGCTAAAGCCAGAGATGATGGGCACCAAACGGTAACATGCATTTTATATGCATCATGGATTATGCATTGTGGTTGCATAAATGTATTGGATGTTTGGTGCATGACATGTGTAGTCGTTGTTATACTCTAGTGATGATTTTAGTGCTTTGCCGCCGTCATTTGAAGTGATGATAGAATACTTGCCGCTGTCATATCGTAGCGAGGAAAGAATATTTGCCGCTAAATGTTGAAGGGATGGTAAATTCTGCATGTCGCATTTGAAGTTAGGTTATTCGATACCGCTGATATGTCGAAGTGAGGGGTATTAGTGCCGCGGACTAGCGATGTGCATTAAAATACACTGTTATAACAAGACTATCATTGGTGATTCACATGTACTTTGTATACATATTGGATTATGCGTTGTGGTTGCAGGTATAGATGGATGCTTGGTGCGTAGCCCATGAGTCGTTGTTATATGCGAGTGATGATTTTAATGCTATGCCGCTGTCATTTGAAGCGATGATAGAATACTTGCCGCTGTCATATCGTAGCGAGGAAAGAATATTTGCCTCTAAATGTTGAAGTGAGGGTAAATGCCGCATGTCACATTTGAAGCGAGGTTATTCGATGCCGCTGATATGTTGAAGCGAGGGGTATTAGTGCCGACAAGCGAGGTGTATTAAATACACTGCTATAAACAAGGCTAGGGATTCCACTATTATATTGGCGATGGTTTATGTCACCGGGTGTATATAGCGATGGTTCATTCCGCTATTCTATTGGCAATGGTTTATGCCGCCGGGTATATATAGCGATGGTTCATTCCGCTATTCTATTGGTAATGGTTTATGCCGCCGGGTATATATAGCGATGGTTCATTCCGCTATTCTATTATCGATGGTTCATGCCGCCGGGTATATATAGTGATGGTTCATTCTGTTATTCTATTGGCGATGGTTCATGCCGTCGGGTGGTTCTTTCCGTTATTCTATTGGTGATGGTTCATGCCGCTGGGTATCGATATAGCGATGGTTCATTCCACTATTCTATAAGCGATGGTTCATTCCGCCAGTTCTTAGGCGATGGTTCATACCGCCGAATATATATATAGCGATGATCTATTCCGCTGATTCTATAGCGAGGGTTCGTGCCGCCGATTCTATAACGATGGGTTATGCCGCTAGGTACGTAGCACGGGATTATGCCACCTTCAAGCGATACCGTTGTTGGGCGATGGATACAGGTATGCCGCTATCTTGTTAGCGATGAGTTATGGTATGTTGCTATTTTATTAGCATTATTGTGGATGTCATACGTTGACATATACCATCACGAGTTGACGATGTTATTTTGGATGTCATGCGTTGACATGTACCATCACGGGATGACGATGACATAGTGGATGTTCTATGTAGACGTGTAGCGTCGTTTCGATGAATAGTACGTCTGAGTGTGCGTATTTTGTCGATGGTTTGAATGCCGATGGTGAGCACAAGGTGGTGTCTGCGTCACTGGTTGACGAGACAATTATGCCGAGCAGGTTTGCTCGATGAATAATGGATGCACTGTATAGGTGAGTGTACCCCATCATGTATTTGAGGTAAATATTTTACGAGTATTGGTGCCTTTGGGTATACTCGTAGGGATGGCTATGGCCAAGTGATTGGTGATAGGAGTAGTTATTGAGGAAACTACTTGTATTTACCAATGTGACGTATGGTAGACATGGTCACACCCACACATGAAAGTGTGGAATAAATCCTAATGGATTAGGATTGCATTGTGGTTGAATGAGGACACCGGGATGTCCATTGTACATTGGGCTTGTTGTATCCATTATACTGCTGGTCATAATCGAGTTTAGCGAATCGTATGATGATAAGATAGGGTATTTGGTGCACTCTTGTAGTCACTATGTGGCATGACGATTGAGGCAGGGAATACCTCACGGGGACGTTTATACGGCAAATGTTTTGGAGGGACTTGTACCGGGACAGCTCAATTTTATTGGGAGTACCAACATGAGTGTCAACAAGTCGTTATTAGCTCTAGTTGAGCATCATTGCATGGAATACAATGGGGAACACAATCTGAATTGTGGGATATAGACTACTATGTAGATTGTATCTCTTAGAGAGATTTGGATATACTGTCATGGAGACAGCTGGTATCGATAGTGGGTTGATTGTGAATCAGCCATGGTAAGTGATGTGACTAGAAATAGACACATCTATTGCGCTTAATTGTCTACGATTTGGTATATTTTGATGGATAAATTGATACATATGCTACCTAATCGTATATTTGTGTAAATGTAGGGAAAGGTGAAGAAATCAAGCTAAAATGATGAAAGAAGCAATAAAGTTGAAGAAAAGAGGAAAGAACCAGAATCCAAGACACATGTTGCTCCTTTCTCCTCATATTTCTATATGTTCGAGCCATGTTTTGGAAATGTGGTCCATAAAAAGGTTGTAGAACTTTGAGTTATCTTCGCGTGGACAGCTGATTCATCGAATTCGGAGTTCGGATGAGAAAGTTACGGCCAAAATACAAAACTCGCCAGAAAAATTGATGACAGGCGTAATTACGCCATTATTAGGCGTAATTACGCCAACGCTACGGCATCTGTAGGCGTAGCTACGCCATTCTACGCGTATTTACGCCAGAAGACTTTTGGAAAGTTAAAATTCTTGATTTCGTTCCTTCCCACATGGATTCTAACCTACTCCATCAGCCTCCCTATACATATATGGACGAAAATCAGACCTAAAAACATCTAGATAGTTAGGGTAGAGTAGTTTAGCATAGTTTTATATTTTTTCTTTCAATTTTGTTGAAGAACGCTACGAAGATCGAAGCGAAGGCGGGATTGACACCTCGACGAGCGGAGATCGGATTAGTTTTCTTTCCCTTGTCTTTATTTATTGTTTTTCTTAGATTATGTCTAGCTAGTTTTAATTCTTGGTTGAGGAAGACTAATACCTTGAATTTGTTTATCTTGGGGAGATTCTTACGCCTTTGTTTATCGATTTTATTGAATATCATTGTTTTTCTGATTTTGTTGATATGATTGGTGTTTGTTTACTGGATTGACAACCTAATAACTTGCATGTAATCTAATGCTAAATTTGATAATTGTTTGATTAATCAAATTTACGAAGCAACTAAGATTGATAATTGCCTGCTGTTGGTGTTATTAAATTCTTAGAGAAAACCATTGACTAAATTATATAAACCGCTTGTGTTTATGTTGTTTAGATTCATCGATCACTAGTTTTGAATGGTGTCATGATTTTAATCTTGAATATGCATTTAGAGATTGATTGATTGATGAAAGTTAAATTAGGACGCTTGGACTAATTGACTATGAATAAGGTGAGGGAGGAATTAGATTTTCAATTGATGAATATTCAAGTAAAATTGAGTCTTTTGTGAATCGATGAAATAGATGATAATATCCAAGGTAGAGTCGACTGATACCAAGAATCGCTTTCATTAGTTTAATCTTTAGTTTTAATTTTAATTAGTATAATTCAACTTCACAACCCCATCTTTTATTGTTTTGACTTTGATTCTCATTAACACAAAGATTCACACCTCATCGTGGGATCGATCCCTACTCACGCTACTACATTATTGTTATCAATCTTGAGGATTGAGTGTGGTTAATTTGGGCGTTCACGATAAGCGCACACCAAATTTTGGCGCCGTTACCGGGGAGGCGTTGTATATTTTTGTGTTAATATTTTCTGTTTTGTTTCTTTCTCTTTCTTTTCCCCCACCGCTACTCTTGTTTGTTTGTGCTTACAGGTTGAGTTCTAAAAAATTGGATCTTTTCATGGAGGACTATAGGCGACTAGATGAATTGGAGTATCTTGTACACCAACTTGGCGTAGGGAATGGACAATGTGCATCAAACTCAAGTTGGAGTGATCATCCCAATCTCAACTATGATAATTAATGGATGAGCTCACCTCCACCTTACATGAAGTCCACCCTACCGCCATACATACCACAATACCCGCCATGGCCACAACAACCTCAATACCATACCCCTGGTGAGTCTTTAGAGGATCTTGTTTCAACACTTAATGATAGTACTTTGCAATTTCAACAGGAATTCAGGGCTAGCACTCAGAATTTGGGTAACCAAATGGAGCAACTAATAAGATCGATCGATCGGATAGCAGCACAAAAGGAGACCATGATTGCATTTGAATCATGGAGTGATGAAGAAGAGGAGACTATGGAGAAGGTGGTACTGATGCCACCCGAGCTAGAAGAGGAGACACATGTGCCAATAGAAGAAAAGGAGCTTGTACATCCTACAACTCCGAATGGTATGTTTCCAACTGAGAGCTATGTTGATTACTTAGATGAATCATGTGTTGTGGAAGAGGAGTCGGCGAAAGAATACTGTGATGAAATGGATCCTTGGGACTATTTTTTCGAAGACAACATCACCTTGGACAGTGGCAAAGAGGCAGAAACCCCGGAAATGATGGTACTGAGGCCATCAATACTTGAAGAACAAACAGAGGTCGAGGTGGATAACAAGGAATCTCACCAGAATGAGATTCCCAAAGGCGAGCATCAGGGACAACAAGTTAAAGGATGCCATGAGGTAGATCTTGATCGACCTCAACTGACTTCTTTGGAGGAAGGCGACATAGTGAAAAGACAAAAACCCTCCAAGAGGTGCAAGGCAAATAGGCATCGCCTTAAGCGAGAGGACTGGCGTCGGCCACCGACGTTAAACAGAGGCGCTGCTTGGGAGGCAACTCAAGGGGAGTTAGTTTCCTTTCTCCCTTTTATTTATTGTTTTTGCTTTAGTAGTTAGATTCTCTTTTCTTGTATTTTTGCCTTACATTGGGGACAATGTAAGATTTAAGTATGGGGGAAGGATTAGTGGCTTGTTATTGCTTTTCTATTACAAAAATACAAAAAAATCAAAAAATTTGAAAATTTTGAGCTCATAGTCAATAATGAATGCATGCTTAGAATCACTAGCCCATGATGAAACCTAATTGATATCATGCATGCTTTTGAACATAGGTGAATTGTTAACCTTGGAACACTTTGAACTCTAATGCAAAGTTTACTTTAACTTAGTAGTTGAATATTTTGAGCACATTATTGTCATGGCTTGTGAAGTGTGCATAGCTTAGTGAAGATTGTGTGAACTTTGTAATAGTCTTAAGAAGTCTCTAATACATGCTAGAACTTAACTACATGCTCTTTGAAGCGTATGTCTAGACTACTTGCAAACATGAAAGTGATATAGGTAATCTTTGATGCGTTTGAGCCTTTCAAGCCTACCATGTAAACAAAATCATTCTCTAGTACCTATTTTGAGCCTTAAATGTAAAAGAATGGTAGTATGCTAAGCATACTAAAGACCCTCATTCAACATTTCTTGACTAGCTTATCATCCTACCCTTTAAGTCTAAATGTGATTTTAATCCATACTTTTAAGGGAGTATGATGTATTTCATTCAAATGCACTTGGGAATCATTGAAGTATATTTGTGAGCTTAATTGTCAAAAGAATGGAATACATGAAAGAAAAGGGATGCCTTGAGAAAATAGATAAAAATATGACTCCAATGGGAGCCAAGGCACAAAAGAAGAAAAATGTTGAAACAAAAGTTGAAAAATTCAAGCAAGAAGAGAAGCTTTTAGTGTGCATATCATCATACTCTCTTACTTGATATATCCTTACCTTTCTTTCATAAGCCAATACCTAGGCCACACTACAAGCTAATAAAGACCTACTTGATTTATGTTTGCAAAGTGGCAAAGATAGTGGAGAAGAGTGTGCAAGTGAGCTTATACTTGTGTTAGTGTATGACTTGAACTATTGTGGATTTGCTTCTATTGGATCTATAAAATGTACATGACACTTGTTTATGACCACACACACACGTTCACTACTTTGTTGGGTACGAATTGTTTAGGGATTGAACTTGTTCCATTATTAACTTTTCACCGCCTTTCATTACTATGCATGTTTTAAATTGTTGAGGCATAAAAGTGAGGACAAGTTAGTTTGTTATGATGCTATGAGCCAAGCAAAAAGGTATTATAGTTTTGTCTGATTCACTCGAGGTCGAGTAAAGTTTAAGTATGGGGGTGTTTGATGTGACTAGAAATAGACACATCTATTGCGCTTAATTGTCTACGATTTGGTATATTTTGATGGATAAATTGATGCATATGCTACCTAATCGTATATTTGTGTAAATGTAGGGAAAGGTGAAGAAATCAAGCTAAAATAATGAAAGAAGCAATAAAGTTGAAGAAAAGAGGAAAGAACCAGAATCCAAGACACATGTTGCTCCTTTCTCCTCATATTTCTATATGTTCGAGCCATGTTTTGGACATGTGGTCCATAGATAAGTTGTAGAACTTTGGGTTATCTTCGCGTGGACAGCTGATTCATCGAATTCGAAGTTCGGATGAGAAAGTTACAGCCAAAATACGAAACTCGCCAGAAAAATTGATGACAGGCGTAATTACGCCATTATTAGGCGTACTTACGCCAACGCTACGGCATCTGTAGGCGTAGCTACGCCATTCTACGCGTATTTACGCCAGAAGACTTTTGGAAAGTTAAAATTCTTGATTTCTTTCCTTCCCACATTGATTCTAACCTACTCCATCAGCCTCCCTATACATATATGGACGAAAATAAGACCTAAAAACATCTAGATAGTTAGGGTAGAGTAGTTTAGCATAGTTTTATATTTTTTCTTTCAATTTTGTTGAAGAACGCTACGAAGATCGAAGCAAAGGCGGGATTGACACCTCGACGAGCGGAGATCGGATTAGTTTTCTTTCCCTTGTCTTTATTTATTGTTTTTCTTAGATTATGTCTAGCTAGTTTTAATTCTTGGTTGAGGAAGACTAATACCTTGAATTTGTTTATCTTGGGGAGATTCTTTCGCCTTTGTTTATCGATTTTATTGAATATCATTGTTTTTCTGATTTTGTTAATATGATTGGTGTTTTATTGGATTGACAACCTAATAACTTGCATGTAATCTAATGCTAAATTTGATAATTGTTTAATTAATCAAATTTACGAAGCAACTAAGATTGATAATTGCCTGCTGTTGGTGTTATTAAATTCTTAGAGAAAACCATTGACTAAATTATATAAACCGCTTGTGTTTATGTTGTGTAGATTCATCGCTCACTAGTTTTGAATGGTGTCATGATTTTAATCTTGAATATGCATTTAGAGATTGATTGATTGATGAAAGTTAAATTAGGACGCTTGGACTAATTGACTATGATTAAGGTGAGGGAGGAATTAGATTTTCAATTGATGAATATTCAAGTAAAATTGAGTCTTTTGTGAATCGATGAAATAGATGATAATATCCAAGGTAGAGTCGACTGATACCAAGAATCGCTTTCATTAGTTTAATCTTTAGTTTTAATTTTAATTAGTATAATTCAACTTCACAACCCCATCTTTTATTGTTTTGACTTTGATTCTCATTAACACAAAGATTCACACCTCCTCGTGGGATCGATCCCTACTCACGCTACTACATTATTGTTATCAATATTGAGGATTGAGTGGGGTTAATTTGGGCGTACACGATAAGCGCACACCAGTAAGCATTACTGGTGTTGGACTGAGTAATGGCTTTTATTTTCCGAGAGACGTACGAGGAGATGTCTCCAGGGAAATGCTCGAGTTTGTGGAGTACTATGGTATTAGTACAGAGCAGTGTTAGAATGAGTATACGTTGTGTATACGGATTCGGATTGGTGATAGTTGCAAGGATGCGCTATTCTGTATCGATTGTGTATTTTATTGGTTCCGAGACATATTTTGGTGTAAATATATCCAGGTTTTCCGAACGGTGGTTCGAGGTTGGATGTAAGGACCCCCGTGCCCTTAATCCATTATTAGTGTATTAACCCAAGCATTTAGTGCATGCGATTATATATATAGGAGAAAATCCACTTGACATCATAGCAAACCATGCAAATAATAAAATTTCTTTACATTATTCCATATAATGTCTAGTTTCCCCCAACCAAGTCCACATACATATCATGTACCATTATAATACACTAACATGTTCTCAGTTCATTTAGCATTTCAATAAATAATTGCATGCATCACATAAATGAAAAGAAAAAGGCCCTTGCCTTCTTTATACAACTCATATACACATCATAGTGCTCACATGCGAGCATCGAATAAGTATGCGTGTATCTAATGTATAAAGGATCATGCTCAATACTGTCGCTGGTACCTCGATCCTGGAAGCACCTCCAATCCATAGCTCGGACTCAACTCCAAGCCATCGATGTACCTAATAAGAGACAGCCCCCACACGGGGTGAGCATACCAATATCCCAAATCCAATAATCACAATAATACAATTCATAATTTACAAAAATGTAAATGCTATGAAGTATAAAAGATGCTCCCTGGATGGTTCATCCGCATCCGGGATTTCCTGTGCTGTCCCTGTTCTCAAAACAACTGAAACCATCAAATTCCCAAATGCCAGTTAATCATTACATTGATTAACGAATCCATTTGCCACATACCGATATCATAATCAATAATGTCGAATCATTTAAACAATGATCACAGATATTCCATATATCTCACTTATGGTTCCATAGTTCTATTTCATTGCTCGCTCTACAATGGTGGCATTCCAACATCCCAATCATTGCTCGCTCAAAAGCGGCACCATATGATTCCCAATGCATATGTATACATTTGCAGCAAATACCATAAATCATGCATTTCAACATCGTTTAATGCTAATACTATATACCATGCATTTCCGTATACATTCATTGCAACACAGTGTACCAAGCACTAACCAATTGCAATTATATTAAAGGGCTATGCTCGTACGTCATACGTGCCTTACATTCCCGTAGTTCGAATCCAATCTTTGGTCCCGTGACCGATGAATTATGTGCTAAACACGATCAATAATCCACAATTATTCTCAAGCATGCAACCGTGTGTCCAAGCACGTTCACAAACCCCAGTTATATCGTCATCCATGACGATTAACCATTTTAAAAGACCCCGGACGAAGCATGCATCGAAAACTCAACACGAAATAATTCCCCAAAAATAGGCATTAGCGATCGATCGCTTCAACTCAGCATCGATCGCCTCGCAAAATGGTATGGGCGATTGATCGCCTCATTTCTAGGCGATCGGTCGCCCCTCAATGATTTTTGGCTACTGCCTCATGGCGATCGATCTCCTCACTGTTCATCTTCCTGAAATTTTCAACAACGTCGCGGCGATCAATCGCCTCGCCCTAGGGATCGATTGCCTCGACCTGCAACAGCCAAAAATGGCGTTTTTCTTGCAAAATCTTCCCCAACAACAATCCTCACACCCCATACAACATAAACCCTTAACAAGGGGCTATAAATCAACCCCAAAATACAACACCCAAAAATCTTTAAAACCCATTTCTTTAAACCCAACAAAAATCCTTCCCAAACACCACCATACCACTATCAAATCGAAGATAAATGCGAGGGGATGAATAATACCTTATTATCTTCGAGAAATTCGGCTCCCAAGTCGAGCAACCATCGATTTTCACCAAGGGAGAAAA
Organism: Haberlea rhodopensis; assembly: GCA_907163345.1. Lineage (NCBI taxonomy): Eukaryota > Viridiplantae > Streptophyta > Magnoliopsida > Lamiales > Gesneriaceae > Haberlea > Haberlea rhodopensis. The sequence continues at coordinate 189,200 of CAJQUN010000427.1, read as the reverse complement.
GAGGGAAGAAGAGGGGTGGGGATCACTGGGGAGAGAGGGGAGAGAGAGAGGAGATTCCGTGTAATGACGGAACACCGAGTCCATTTGGTATATATAGCTCTAAAGCTCCAAAATACCAATACCTCAACAACTACATCATGATTCATTAAAAATCATCTGTTTTCAATAATTATCTCTCCAACTCAAATTCCAATACCAGCCCCAGAGTACTCCGGGCCCCAGATCCCACCAAAAATCAAACTCCAATGTTATCACCACGATGAGAATACAATCTCATCCCTTGGATCCAACGACTCCAGAAATCGGGTTTAAAATCCCCGAGTGTCCCGAAACCGCAATTAATTCATAACTGCCACTATTAAAATCCTTCAAGGATTATTACCACACCGGGATTAACATCATAAATCCCCGGGCTCACAATTATCCCCCACTAATAATATTTCATCCTCAAAATTTGCACGGCATACTCTACGTATTGCCGAGATCACACAATCCCAATGGATCTACATCGCCGAATCATGAACATATCATGAACGACATTCCAACCGCGAGGACATCGACCCCGCATCAAAATCCGGAATGGAGTAAACCTCCCAAACCATCATAAACTCAAAGAAAGATGTCAGCTTTCCCCGATGCTAACCATATCAAAGCAGTCAGCCAACCGTAACTGCTAACCAAATGAATCATTCGTGATTCTAAAATAGATATCGCCACAACGATATCTCCAAGACCTAGTCACCGATGTTAAACATACATCGTTACCAAAGTGACCATTAGTACACAACAGTGTACCTGAACTACATCCAGTTCCCAATTTCCAAATCCATCTCCAACATGGGAGTAGTTGCACCACATTACAACACGGATCGGACAACTCACGGTCACCAATAGACGCAAAACACATCTCCAAAGATGTCAACATCTCTATGTTCCAAGAAATCACATCTTGGTCCCAAACACACTATCGAGACTCCACAAGGTCTCAAGCTCTCGAAAGGACATGCAAGAACAATCAATTGCATTCCCGCCACACGTGTCAACCACGACACCTAACAAATCCGAATCCTGGCCATCCCTCGTTTATCCTAGGATTCAACAATCCTAAAACAGGGAGACTATCGAATTAACCAGAAATGAATTTCCATGGCCTAAGATACGACAATCCCTCCTCAAGGGAAGTCAACCAACCCTCACGATCATTCATCAAAATACATCGTGCCATCGAAATTACCAATCTCAAAGTGCCACAATCTCTCAGAGGAGATTCGTCAACCAAGCACACTAATCCGATACTCAACAAGTACCAAAACGCGGGCATTCGTATTCACATACCTGCCCAAGTACCAATCACAACATGCATACTCAATGCAACAGGCTCGGGTATCTCCAATCATACTCAAAGTCCCAAAACCAACTGTCGATCCCCAGCTATTCTCACCTCGTGGAGAACAATGATTGACAGACCAACGACCAATGGTGTGATTCCAACATCGACACCACACAAACCGTGTGATTCCAACATCGAAACCACACAAACCGACTCATTGAATCTCCCAAAGATTCCCAATCGGTAGGTACATCAATACCGCCTTCCTCACAAGGGAAGTGTCACGAACTATGACCCTCCAACCTCGAACCGCCGTTCGGAAAACTGGATATATTTATTGCAAAACACATCCCGGAGCCAAAAATACGCAACTGGTTCAGAATAGTGCATCAAAGCCACTATTACCAAATCGAAACCCGTATACGCCATGTATACTCATTCTAACAATGCTCTATACTAATACCAAAGTACTACACAATCTCGAGCATTTCCATGGAGGCGTCTCCTCGAACGTCTCACCGAAAGGTAAGAAACCCTTTACTCGGTCCAACACCAGTAGGGCTTACCCCAGGTTTATTTACAATCAACCCTCAACCAATACCTGCTGTCTCCATGATAGTACAATCCAAATCTCTCCAAGAGATAAAATCAATATAGTAGTGTTACCCCACTAACTATATTTCACAAATCCAATTGTGTTACCCCATTGCATTCCATATGCAAGGATTCTCAACCAGAACCAACAATGACTTGTCGACACTCACGTTGGTACTCCCAACAAAACTGAGTTGTCCCAGTACAAGTCCCTCAAATCATTTGACGTATAAACGTCCCGTGAGGTATTCCATGCCTCAAACATCATGCCACATAGAGACTACAAGAGTCTACCATAAACCCTCATCGTATCACCATACGATTTACCAAACTCAAATCCAACGAGCAGTACAATGGCTATTACATGTCCTCTATAGCATTGCAATGATACCTGGCGAGCAAGTCGCTGCCTCTATAGGCATATACCAAGCCTACCAACGTATCTCACGTTCCACTCGGTATACCATGCCGTAATATCCATTTAGAGTAGTGGGTCATCACCCAGCATTTCTCTAAAATACCAAAGCACCACGGACATTCCGGTGTCCTTACTTAACCACAACGCAATCCTAATTCCGTAGGATTTATTCCACTCCCTCAGGGGTGGTGTGATCATGTCCACCACATGTCACCTCGGTATAAGCAGTAGTTTCCTCAACAACTACTCCTATTACCAGTCACATGGTCATAGCCATTCCGACGAGTATACCCAAAGGTACCACTACTCGTAAAACATTTACTTCAAATATGTGATGCGGTACACTTCCTGTACGGCGCACCCAATAACTCATCGAGCAACCTGTTCGGCATAATGGTCTCGTCAACTAGTGACCCAGACACTGCCCTGTGCTCACCATTGGTACTCAAACCATACGACTAAATACATACACAAAGTGTATTATTCATCGAAACGACGCTACGCGTCTACATGACATCCATTATGTCCTCGTCATCCCGTGACGGTACCTGTCAACATATGACATTCAAAATAACATCGTCAACTAGTGACGGTACATGTCGATACACGACATCCCTAGTCTCATCGTCAAACACATGACGGTATATTTATAACAATACATGTCATCCACAATAATGCTAATAAAACAGTAATATGACATGCCTCATCGCTAACAAGATAGCGGCATACCTGTCTCCATCGTCCAACAGTGGTACGCAATCAGCACCCATCGCTCGTAGGTGGTGTAATCCAGTGCTACGTGCATAGCGGTATAACCCATCGCTATAGAATCAGTGGCATGATCCCTCGCCATAGAGTCAGCGGCATAAAACATCGCTATAGATATCCGACGGTATGAACCATCGCCATAGATCTAGCGGAATGACCCATCGCTATATAATACATGGCGGCATGAACCATCGCCAATAAATGTAGCGGAATGACCCGTCTCTATATAGTACCCGACGGCATGAACTATCGCCAATAAACTAGCGGAATGCACCATCGCTAAGATACACAGCAGCATAAATCATCGCCAATAGAATAGCGGAATGAACCATCGCTATGAATACCCGGGGCATGAACCATCACCAATAGAATAGCGGAATGAACCATCGCTATGAATACCTGGCATGAACCATCCCCAATAGAATAGCGGAATGAACCATCGCTATGAATACCGGGCGGCATGAACCATCGCCAATAGAATAGCGGAATGAACCATCACTATGAATACCCGGCGGCATGAACCATCGCCAATAGAATAGTGGAATGAACCATCGCTATGAATACCCAGCGGCATGAACCATCGCCAATAGAATAGCGGATCCCTAGTCTTGTTATAGTAGTGTATTTTAATGCACCTCACTTGCCATGACCGTGGCACTAATACCCCTCGCTTCGACATATCAGCGGCATCGAATAACCTCGCTCAAATGCGACATGCGGCAATACCCTCGCTTCAACATTTGGTGGCAAATATTCTTTCCACGCTACGATATGACAGCGGCAAGTATTCTTGTAAGGAATCCAACACACAAGTGCGCAGCGGAAATAAAATTTGGATTCCTAACCGAGGACCTATACAAATCGTAATGATTAAAGAGTCTCACCATTGTAGCGCGTTTGATGCAGAAACGATGCCAAGTCACGAGTCACGAGCAACACCTCCAAGATCTTTCCTCTACGGTATCCACACGATCAAATCGAACAAGGGACATTCAAGAACAATTTGCTAGACTTATTCTTGAACCAGAACTGAACTCACGGTTCAAAACCGATCAACGGCGACCAATCAAAAAGAAACACCACACGGCGGCGGCGGCGGTGATGCTTGTTTGAGTGGCGGCCGAGAGAGAGAGAGCTAGAGTAGCTTTTAGGTTTTATGAATTGTATATTAAACAATTAATTATAACCTTGTTTATATATTATAAGATTTAATTAAGGTTCAAGACTTTCTTAAAGTCTCATGGGCCCAAACCCATAATTTAATTAAATCCTTATAATCAAGTAATTAAGACTCTTCTTAATTATTTAATTCATCCAATGAATTTAATTCCCTTTATCGATTTAATCTTTTGTGCGACCCGATAGGATCTTGTAATGTTGGCAGTAACATAAAATCTCATTTTATGTCACAAGCAATGAGCGGTATCTAGCAACACATCAAGGCTACCCAAATTACAAGAATGTCATTGACTCGACATAACCTTAGAACTTGTGATAATATTAACCATCTAACTTAATCCCTTTGTCCATGTGTTTAGATTGAACACGAGTCATGGAATAGTCATACTCGTATATTCAATCTCTATTTCTTGATCCCCAAGTAGAACTAGAATAAACGAATAAGCTCGATACACATATCGACTCATTCGAGCACGGCCATGCATTTTAGTCTTACTTGATCAAGGGCCCAAACACTTCTCCTGTTATATAGGAGGGACAAATCCTATCTTGATCAATCAACATCCCTCTACATAATTCGTAGTGTATCCAATAGTTGCCTTTATAGTTTACCCTGTTACAGGTAACGTTTGACAATATCAAGATACATAACTCCTTATGTTGGGATCTCTGATGATCTCAAGTCGTAAGGATTACATACATTATTATCACTATGAGAATTGCTTATGACACTCATATAACTATCCATGTAGCATTCTCATGGTGGGTCTGTCCAGTACATTGTTCTCTAACATGTACCCATGTGTTGATTTGATATCTCATATCCATGAATTAATTCATCAATCAAAACATACTAGTCTCAATGCATTATCATTATCCGTATTCATGATAATACTTGACTAGGGACAATCTTTAAGAACAATACAATATTATTCTAAGGACATTAACTTATATATCAATTCATATTGAACAAATGTTCGAATAAGATATAATAATGATTTGCCATTAATAAAATCATAATACATTGTATGTCATAAACAATCATCTAATGACTTGTCTTAGGGCATATCCCAACAAATCTCCCACTTGCACTAAGACCAATCAGACATATACTTAATGCCTAGAGATCTAGTATGACGATCATGCTTCTATTGTTACAGTGGCTTCGTCAATGGGTCAGATACATTATCATCTGTTGGTACTTTGCATATCTTAACATCTCCACTTTCAACGATTTCTCGAATGAAATGAAAACGCCGAAGTATGTGCTTGGATCTTTGGTGAGATCTAGGTTCCTTAGCCAATGCGATGGCTCCATTGTTGTCACAATAGAGTTCTATCGGATCTAGTATGCTAGGCATCACCCCAAGTTCAGAAATAAACTTTTTGATCCAAACAGCTTCCTTTGCTGCATCTGAGGCAGCAATATACTCAGCTTCAGTTGTAGAATCAGCTACTGTCTCTTGCTTTGAACGCTTCCAGTTTACAGCACCTCCATTTAGGCAAAACACATATCCTGATTGCGATCGAAAATCATCTTTGTCGGTTTGGAAACTTGCATCAGTGTAACCTATTACATTGAGCTCTTCCTCACCTCCATAAATCAAGAATGTATCCTTAGTTATTCTCAAGTACTTCAGGATATTCTTGACTGCCATCCAGTGACATTCACCTTGATCAACTTGATATCTGCTCGTCATGCTCAAAGCATACGAGACATCGGGACGAGTACATATCATGGCATACATGATAGATCCAATAGCTGACACATATGGAATCTTACTCATGCGTTGTCTCTCATCTGGTGTTGAAGGACACTGATCCTTCGAGAGATGTATTCCATGCGTCATAGGCATGAATCCTTTCTTAGATTCTTGCATGCTAAACCGTTTTAGCACTTTGTCTATATATGTACTTTGACTTAGGCCAAGTAATTTTCTCGATCTATCTCTATAGATCTTGATTCCTAATACATAGGTGGCTTCACCCAAGTCTTTCATAGAAAATCAATTCCTCAGCCAAATCTTTACAGATTGTAAGGCAGGGATATCATTCCCAATTAGAAGTATGTCATCTACATACAATATTAGGAAGATAATTATGCTCCCGCTGACATTCTTGTAGACACAAGGTTCATCTACGTTTTTGATGAAACCAAACTCTTTGACTGCATCATCAAAACAAAGATTCCAACTCCGAGAAGCTTGCTTCAATCCATAAATGGATTGTTGTAGCTTGCATATCTTTCCAGCATCCTTTGGATCGACAAAACCCTCGGGCTGTGTCATGTACACATCCTCAAGCAGATTTCCATTAAGGAAAGTTGTTTTGACATCCATCTGCCAGATTTCATAATCATGAAATGCAGCTATTGCAAGTAAGATCCTAATGGATTTAACCATGGCAACTGGTGAAAAAGTTTCATCATAGTCAATGCCATGAATATTTTTGAAACCTTTTGCTACCAGTCGACCTTTGAAGGTTTGTACATTACCATCTATGTCGGTCTTCTTCTTGAAAATCCATTTGCACCCTATGGGTCTCACCCCTTCAGGTGGGTCAACCAAAGTCCATACTTGGTTTGCATACATGGATTCCATCTCAGATTTCATGGCCTCTTGCCATTTCTCAGAATCAGTGCCCATTATAGCTTCTTGATAAGATGACGGTTCATCCTCATCAATAAGTAGTAAGTCACCTTGTTGAGTCACAAGAAATCCATATCTCTGTGGCTCCCGGTGTTCTCTTACAGACCTACACTGGGCTTGTGTCTCTTGAGCAGGCACTTCTTCCACAACAGCTTGTGGTGACTGCTCTGTTTCCATCTCAATCTCATGTTCATGTTTTCTTGTGGTTGAACTTCACTAAGTTCTATATGTCTCCCACTGGTTTTTCTAGAAATAAATTCTCTTTCAAGAAAGACACCAGTCCAAGCAACAACCACTTTGTTCTCGGTGGGATAATAGAAATAGTATCCTTTCGTTTCTTTAGGATAACCCACAAATAAACACTTATCAGATTTGGGTCCAAGTTTGTTAGAGGCGTGACGTCTCACGAAAGCCTCACAACCCCAAATCTTCATAAAAGACATACTAGGATGTTTCCCAGTCCATATCTCATATGGTGTCTTTTCCACTGATTTAGATGGAACACGGTTCAGTATGAATATTGTTGTTTCTAAAGCATGTCCCCAAAAGGATATCGGAAGATCTGCATGACTCATCATTGATCGAACCATGACCAACAAGGTTCGATTCCTCCTTTCGGATACACCATTCCATTGTGGAGTATACGGAGGAGTGAGTTGTGGGACTATCCCAAACTCCTTTAGATAGTCATGAAACTCTTGGCTTAGGTATTCACCTCCTCGATCTGATCGAAGGATTTTGATACTTTTACCAAGTTGGTTTTGTACTTCATTCTTGAAATCCTTGAACTTTTCAAAGGTTTCATGTTTATGTTTCATTAGGTACACATACCCATATCTACTGAAGTCATCAGTAAATGTAACGAAGTATTGAAAACCACCTCTAGCATGTGTGCTTATTGGCCCACATACATCACTATGTATGAGACTCAATAAATCTTTTGTCCTTTCAACATGTCCCTTGAAAGGAGCTTTAGTCATCTTGCCCATTAAACAAGATTCACATGTTTCATATGATTCAAAATCAAATGAATCCAATACTCCATCCTTATGAAGTTTTGATATGCGATTCTCATTTATATGGCCCAAGCGACAATGCCAGAAATAAGTTGGATTAGAATCATTATTCTTAATCCTTTTAGTATTTATGTTATAGATAGGCATATCAAGATTTAATATATAAAGACCATTAATCATTTGTGCACTAGCATAAAACATATCATTTAAATAAATGGAGCAACAATTGTCCTTTATAATAAATGAAAATCCAAACTTGTCCAAACAAGAAATAGAGATAATGTTTCTAGTAATTGAAGGCACATAAAAACAGTCTTTTAAATCTAAAGATAAACCGGAAGGCAAAGATAATGAATAATCTCCTATAGCTAATGCAGCAACTCTTGCTCCATTTCCTACTCGGAGATCTACCTCGCCTTTTGCCAATGTCCTACTCCTTTTAAATCCCGCACATTAACACAAATGTAAGATCCACATCCAGTATCTAATACCCAGGATGAAGAAGTAGATAAATTGACTTCTATAACAAAAATACCTGAAGTGGAAGTCACACTTCCCTTCGTCTTCGTAAGATCCTCCAGATAAACTTTGCCATTTCTTTTCTAATGTCCGGTCTCACCGCAATGGAAACAGTTCCCCTCTTTTGCCACTCCTCCCTTTGGCTTAAGTGCAGAAGTATGAGGCTTAGATTTGACAAGAACTTTCTTGTTCTTCTTTAAGCCTTTTGCTTTAGCCCTTCCCTTGCTCTTATTCACAATAAGAACATTTGTAGGTTTGGACTTCTTGCTGTTAGCTTCAAAAGTTCTCAGCATGCCAAGCAACTGTGGTAGAGTCTTTTCAATTTCAATCATATTGTAATTCAAGACAAATTGACTGAAGCTTTCAGGCAACGATTGCAAGATCACGTCAGTGGCCAACTCTTGGTCCAATGGAAAACCCAGCTTCTCCAGATTCTCAATGTCCCCAATCATCTTGAGTACATGAGTTCCAACCAGATTTCCTTCTACCATTCTACACTGGAATAACGCTTTAGAGACATCATACCTCTCTTGTCTTGCTTGTTATTGGTACAGCTGCTTTAGATGCTCGATCATATCGAACGCCTCCATTTCCTCATGTTGCTTCTGAAGTTCATAGTTCATGGTGGCAAGCATAAGGCACCCAACATCAAGTGCGTCATTTTGATGCTTCTTGTAAGCATCTTTATCGGCTTTAGCAGCCTCAGCAGGTAAGGGTTCCTCTAGGACATATTGTTTCTTTTCTTGTTTGAGGACAATCCTCAAATTCCTATACCAGTCTAGGAAATTTGTCCCATTAAGTTTGTCCTTCTCAAGGACCGATCGTAACGATAGTGTGCTTGTAACGTTGTTGGTTGCCTTGGATATCTACATATATAAATATGCAAAATAAGTTTATGATTTTAATCATTTAATATGGTCTTATATTAAATGACACTCCCACTATTTTGTTTAAAATTATCAACCCTCGAAAACGTTAGTGGGCCAAGATCCATATTTCACTTAACTTGAGTTAGCTTTGGCTAATCGCCCAAGACTCGGTTATTTAGGTAGACAACTCTTTGTCAATTACAATCACATGCAATTCTTGGATGATTGGACGAACAACACTTTGTTCAAATTCATCTAATGAATTAATTTCAAACCCCATGCCTCTAGGTTCCCAATCCTATTGAGATAACACTAGTTAAGTCGAACCCAATTCTAAAATAACACGGATATCACTTTTATCCTTTCGCGTCTTACTAAGATTGTCACGGTGCTTTGCTTTGGCAAACCCACACATGTTCAATCGAAGTCTTGACGAGTATTTTTAATTGGAAGGCATCTTAAACTTAATATTATAAGAGGGATTTATTGATCTCATGATTTTATTAATACTGAAAATATGTCTGGTACATATATGAGTATATACATATCTACATATATATATATATCAAGCATCAATATTAAATAAAACAGTAAACATGCATCTCATACATCAACATAAAGTAAACGTGACATGGTTATAGCCCATACTAGCGATTTTCTCAAGCCAATGAGAAAATCCTAAAAGTCCACCTAAGGTTACTTCTCCAAGCACCTCTTTGACTCCCTTTTGTGAATGGCCTTCTCATCCCGGCACCATGGTCCGTCTTCGTTGATCTCCATCAATGAAATAAACTATACTATATAACATTTACAAGATATAGAGAATTCCTCGAGTCACATTCGAGGGGAACATAGGGGAGGGATAACATATAGAAAAATAGAGAAGGCACGACTCGCAGGCCGTATTAAATTACAAACATTCACAAAATCCTATCTAATAGGTCATAGGGCTATAACCATGCACCATGCTCAAAAAACACATATAACATGCTATAACATTTAATAATTAAATTCTAAACATTTTAAAATTTAATTCTAATTAAAACTGTAAAATAAAATTTTATGAAAATTATCGTACTCTCGGGACCTCACATGCCACGAATACTTGGCGTGTCACAAGCCATGGACTATAAGGGCTCTAGGACCATTACCATACGGCTGGACCATGCATGAGCCTAGAGTTTGAAACCCTAGCCCAAGTCACGGTCCATAAGCCGTGTGTTCAAGCGGCGGCCGCTAGGGTTCGAAACCCTAGCCGTCTCATTCTTTCCATGCACGATTCATGACGGTGACGGCTCGACCATCTCGAGCCAAGGGGTTCGAAAAAAACCCTAGCTCTCATGTGGAGGTAGCCGCCAACCTTCAATTTTAGTGAACATGGATCGAACCTACATGCGCCGCATATGACTTTTATTGAGCCTAAAGGGTTCTAAACCCTAGCCATGTTTCGACACCTCCATGCACAACTATGAGCCACAACGGCTAGACCATCTCGAGCCAAGGGTTCGAAAACCCTAGCCCTCATGTGGCAGTCGTGGGTCATTTGTGATGGTGGTGGCCGAACCATCAAGCTTCAAGGTTCGATTTTTCGCCTTCTTGTATCATATACAACAATTCGCCAATTTATATCAAATACAATTATACGATGATTTCACAAACTCGATTTATTCCATATCATATATGAATATTCAGTTTTAAAGCATGCAATATAAATCAAAATATGATTAAACGATTAACCACATAATTCTGATATGAGCTTTGTACACATCTCTGATACCACTGTAAGGAATCCAACACACAAGTGCGCAGCGGAAATAAAATTTGGATTCCTAACCGAGGACCTATACAGAGTATTCATATCGGAATGATTAAAGAGTCTCACCCTTGTAGCGCGTTTGATGTAGAAAAGATGCCAAGTCACGAGTCAAGAGCAACACCTCCAAGATCTTGCCTCTACGGTATCCACACGATTAAATCGAACAATGGACGTTCAAGAACAATTTGCTAGACTTATTCTTACCAAAGCTGAACTCACGGTTCAAAACCAATCAACGGCGACCAATCAAAAAGAAACACCACATGGCGGCGGCGGCGGTGGTGATGCTTGTTTGAGTGGCGGCCGAGAGAGAGAGAGCTAGAGTAGCTTTTAGGTTTTATGAATTGTATATTAAACAATTAATTATAATGTTTATACATTATAAGATTTAATTAAGGTTCAAGACTTTCTTAAAGTCTCATGGGCCCAAATCTATGATTTAATTAAATCCTTATAATCAAGTAATTAAGACTCTTCTTAATTATTTAATTCATCCAATGAATTTAATTCCCTTTATCGATTTAATCTTTTGTGTGACCCGATAGGATCTTGTAATGTTGGCAGTAACATAAAATCTCATTTTATGTCACAAGCAATGAGCGATATCTAGCAACACATCAAGGCTACCCAAATTACAAGAATGTCATTGACTCGACATAACCTTAGAACTTGTGATAATATTAACCATGTAACTTAATCCCTTTGTCCATGTGTTTAGATTGAACACGAGTCATGGAATAGTCATACTCGTATATTCAATCTCTATTTCTTGATCCCCAAGTAGAACTAGAATAAACGAATAAGCTCGATATCACATATCGACTCATTCGAGCACGGCCATGCATTTTAGTCTTACTTGATCAAGGGCCCAAACACTTCTCATGTTATATAGGAGGGACAAATCCTATCTTGATCAATCAACATCCCTCTACATAATTCGTAGTGTATCCAATAGTTGTCTTTATAGTTTACCCTGTTACAGGTAACGTTTGACAATATCAAGATACATAACTCCTTATGTTGGGATCTCTGATGATCTCAAGTGGTAAGGATTACATACATTATTATCACTATGAGAATTGCTTATGACACTCATATAACTATCCATGTAGCATTCTAATGGTGGGTCTGTCCAGTACATTGTTCTCTAACATGTACCGATGTGTTGATTTGATATCTCATATCCATGAATTAATTCATCAATCAAAACATACTAGTCTCAATGCATTATCATTATCCTTATTCATGATAATACTTACTAGGGACAATCTTTAAGAACAATACAATATTATTCTAAGGACATTAACTTATATATCAATTCATATTGCACAGATATTCGAATAAGATATAATAATGATTTGCCATTAATAAAATCATAATACATTGTATGTCATAAACAATCATCTAATGACTTGTCTTAGGGCATATCCCAACAATTCTATCATCGCGTCAAGTGACAGCGGCAAAGCATTTAAAATCATCACTCATCCATAACGACTCATGGGATATTCACCAAGCATTCCATCTATACCTGCAACACAATGCATATTCCATGTCCCAATATACATCACCATGAGTGTATTTTAATGCACCTCGCTCAAATGCGACATGCGGCAATACCCTCGCTTCAACATTTGGCGGCAAAGCATTAAAATCATCACTCCAATATATACAACCACAATGAGTGTATTTTAATGCACCTCGCTCAAATGTGACATGCGGCAATACCCTCGCTTCAACATTTGGCGGCAAAGCATTAAAATCATCAATCCAATATATGTGTAACCATAATGCATAATCCAGAATCCAATAAACATCGTCATGGGTGTATTTTAATGCACCTCGCTCAAATGTGACATGCGGCAATACCCTCGCTTCAACATTTGGCGGCAAAGCATTAACATCATTACTCCAATATACAAGCAACCACAATGCATAATCAATGATGTATATAAAATGCAGGTTACCGTTTCGTGTCTTTCAACCCTGACCTTAGCCTTTCATGTCATAGCGTCCCTACAGGAACTATCCCAAACTATGCGCATATAATAATCCATATTCACCACAATGTGATTATAATGAGTAAATGCATAAATCATGAGTACAAAGTACTTCCTGTATCCCAATGCATTTCAAAATGCTCCCTTTGGTTGTCCATGTGCCACAACTCACAATCATAATCGACAGATTATATTATGATTCCATAGATGTCATGACATATAATTATCATAAGCAAAATAGTTGTGTCACACAACACTAACTACCATCATGCATAAGTATGTGCCTCTCATTCTCATTAACGTGTCCCTAGGCCCTCAACAGCCCCAAAGAGCAACCACTGCTCTGATACCACTAATGTAAGGACCCCCGTGCCCTTAATCCATTATTAGTGTATTAACCCAAGCCTTTAGTGCATGTGATTATATATATAGGGGAAATCCCACTTGACATCATAGCAAACCATGCAAATAATAAAATTTCTTTACATTATTCCATATAATGTCTAGTTTCCCCCAACCAAGTCCACATACATATCATGTACAATTATAATACACTAACATATTCTCAGTGCATTTAGCATTTCAATAAATAATTGCATGCATCACATAAATGAAAAGAGAAAGGCCCTTGCCTTCTTTATACAACCCATATACACATCATAGTGCTCACATGCGAGCATCGAATAAGTATGTGTGTATCTAATGTATAAAGGATCATGCTCAATACCGTCGCAGGTACCTCGATCCTGGAAGCACCTCCAATCCACAGCTCGAACTCAACTCCAAGCCATCGATGTACCTAATAACCTGCCCCAACAGAGACAGCCCCCACACGGGGTGAGCATACCAATATCCCAAATCCAATAATCACAATAATACAATTCATAATTTACAAAAATTTAATGCTATGAAGTACAAAAGATGCTCCCTGGATGGTATCATCCTCATCCAGGATTTCCTGTGCTGTCCTTGTTCTCAAAACAACTGAAACCATCAAATTCTCAAATGCCAGTTAATCATTACATTGATTAACGAATCCATTTTACCACATACCGATATCATAATCAATAATGTCGAATCATTTAAACAATGATCACAGATATTCCATATATCTCACTTATGGTTCCATAGTTCTATTTCATTGCTCGCTCTACAATAATAGCATTTCATTCCCACGCATGATCAATAGCAGTGGCGTCATAACCGATGTTCGCTCAAAGGCGACAACATCCCAATCATTGCTCGCTAAAAAGCGGCACCATATGATTCCCAATGCATATGTATACATTTGCAGCAAATACCATAAATCATGCATTTCAACATCGTTTAATGCTAATACTATATACCATGCATTTCCGTATACATTCATTGCAACACAGTGTACCAAGCACTCAACAATTGCAATTATATTAAAGGGCTACGCTCGTACGTCATACGTACCTTATATTCCCGTAGTTCGAATCCAATCTTGCCTTGGTCCCGTGACCGATGAATTATGTGCTAAACACGATCAATAATCCACAATTAATCTCAAGCATGCAACCACGTGTCCAAGCACATTCACAAACCCCAATTATATCGTCATCCATGACTATTAACCATTTGAAAAGACCGCGGGCGAAGCATGCATCGAAAACTCAACACGAAATAATTCCCCAAAAACAGGCATTGGCGATCGATCGCCTCATTTCTAGGTTATCGGTCGCCTCTCAACGATTTTTGGCTACTGCCTCATGGCGACCGATCGCCTCCTTTGAGGCGGTCGATCGCATCACTGTTCATCTTCCTGAAATTTTCAACAACGTCATGACAATCGATCTCCCCGCCCTAGGGATCGATCGCCTCGACCTGCAACAGCCAAAAATGGTGTTTTTTCTTGCAAAATCTTTCCCAACAACAATCCTCACACCCCATACAACATAAACCCTTAACAAGGGGCTTTAAATCAACCCCAAAATACAACACCCAAAAATCTTTAAAACCCATTTCTTTAAACCCAACAAAAATCCTTCCTAAACACCACCATACCACTATCAAATCGAAGATAAGTGCGAGGGGGTGAATAATACCTTATTATCTTCGAGAAATTCGGCTCCCAAGTCGAGCAACCATCGATTTTCACCAAGGGAGAAAAGAGGGAAGAAGATGGGTGGGGATCGCTGGGGAGAGAGGGGAGAGAGAGAGAGGAGATTCCGTGTAATGACGGAACACCGAGTCCATTTGGTATATATAGCTCTAAAGCTCCAAAATACCAATACCTCCACAACTACATCATGATTCATTAAAAATCATATGTTTTCAATAATTATCTCTCAAACTTAAATTCCAATACCAGCCCCAGAGTACTCTGGGCCCCAGATCCCACCAAAAACCAAACTCCAAGGTTATCACCACGATGAGAATACAATCTCATCCCTTGGATCCAACGACTCCAAAAATCGGGTTTAAAATCCCCGAGAGTCCCGAAACCGCAATTAATTCATAATTGCCACTATTAAAATCCTTTAAGGATTATTACCACACCGGGATTAACATCATAAATCCCCGGGCATCACATTGGAGGATCATGGGTTCATGACATTTTCCTTGTGAGGAAGGCGGTACTGATATTCCTACCTTTTGGGAATCTTTGAAGACTCGATGAGTCAGTTTCGGTGGTGTTGATGTTGGAATCGCACCATTGGTCATTGATTTGTCAATCATCATTCTCCACGGTGTGAGAATAACTGAGGATTGACAGTTGTATTTGGGGCTGATGGGTATGATTGGAGATACCCGAGCCGAGCGCATTGAGTATGCATGTGGTGCTGGTGCTTAGGCATGTATACCTGTCTGAGTATGTAAATGCCAGCATTTTGGTACATGTCGAGCATCGGATTAGTATGCTTGGATAGATGAATCTCTGGTGAGAGATTGTGGCACCTTGAGATTGGTAATCTCAATGGCACGATGTTTTTTGAAGGATGACCGTGAGGTTCGGTCGATTTCCTCTGAAGAGGAATTGTCATATTTTGGGGTTATGGAAATTCCTTGCTGGATAATTCGTAGCCTCCCTGTGTTAGGATTGTTAAATCCTAGGGTAAACAAGGGATGGCCAGGTTCGGATTTTTTGAGTGTCGTTGTCGACACATGTGACGAGAATGCAATAGATTGTCTTGCATGTCCTATGTGGAACTTGAGACCTTGTGGAGTCTCGATAGTGTGTTTGGACCAAGATGTGCTTTCTTGGAACACACGGATGTAGACATCTTTGGAGATGTGTTTTGTGTTGATCGGTGGCCGTGAGTTAACGGATCCGTGTTGCAAAGTGGTGCAACTACTCCTCTTATGGAGATGGATTTGGAAAGTGGAAACCGGGTGTAGTTTAGGTACACTGTTGTGTACTGGTGGTTTCTTTGGTAACGATGTATGTTTAACATCGTTGGCTAAGTCATAGCGATATCATTGGGACGATATCTATATTGGAATCACGAATGATTCGTTTGGTTAGCAGTTAGGATGACCGACTGCTTTTGGGTGGTTAGCGTCGGGATATGCTGACGTTCTTTTGAGATGGTAATGATCTGAGAGATTTACTACATTCCAGGTATTGGTGCGAGGTCGGTGTCTTCGCGGTTGGTGTGTCGTTCGCGATATGTTCATGACTCGACGATGTAGATCAGTTTGGATTGTGTGGTCTCGATGATACGTGGAGTACGCCTGTGCAAATTTCGAGGATGAATTTTATTAGTGGGGGATAATTGTGATGCCCGGGAATTAATGGTATTAATCCCGGTGTGGTAATGACCCTCAGTGGATTTTAATTGTGGCAATTATGAATTAATTACGGTGTTGGAACGCCCGAGGATGTTAAATCGGGTATTTGGGATCGTTGGATCCAAAGGTTGAGATTGTATTCTCATCGTGATGAAAAACCTTGGAATTTGGTTTTTGGTGGTATCTGGGGTCCGTGGTACTTTGTATTGGGACTGGTAATGGGAATTGAGATTGGAGAGATAATTATTGAAAACCGATGATTGTTAATGAGTCATGATGTATATGTAGATGAATTGGTATTTTGGAGCTTTGGCGTTATATATACCAAATGGACTCGGTGTTCCGTCATTGCACGGAATCTCCTCTCTCTTCTCTCTCTCACCACGCCCAAAACCCCATTTCCCTTCCCCCTTTTCTTCCATTGGAGAAAATGGTTGGAAGCTTGGCTCGGGAGCCGGATTTCTCGAATAAAAGTTGGCAATCTTCTTCCCCTCGTCTTTACCTTCTTTTTGATTATGGTATTGTAGATTTTGGTTAGGTGTTGGGTCGGATTAGGAATTTGGGGATTTTTGGGTAAAAATTCAAAGTTGTGTCTTTGATGTTTTTATTGGTTTTAAATGGAGAATTTGAGGTGTTGAAAGTGTAGGGGGTGTTGGTTTTGAGTTTGGGTGTAAAAAACACCATTGAAGCTCTAGTTTTTTGGAAAATCGCAGGTCGCGATCGATCGTGGCTTGGCGTCGATCGATCGCGACGAGATTCAGAAATTTGGTGAAGATGCACAGTGCTGGTGATCGATCGCTAAGTCTCAGCGATCGATCACGAGGGGTTTGGCGATCGATCGTGGAGACTCGTGATCGATTGCGAGAGGGTTTTGGCCACTGGTTTGCGCGATCGATCGTGATGAAATCGGCAATCGATCGCGGCTCGAAGAAGTGGGTTTTTTTGAAATTTTGGAAAAATGTTGGAATCGAGGTTTAATTAGCCAATTTTCGGGGCAATGTCTACATTCCATTGGGAATGTTATACTTTTAAAATGGAATTGTTGGAGCCTAATTATAATAAAAATGGGATACTCGATTGAGTAATTGGTTAACCTTTGTACACATGAAATGGAATATTTTGGGTATTATGCATGCTTAGCCCGGAGTCTTTTAAAATGGTTAATCGTCATCGATTGACGATAGGTTTTGAGGTTGTGAACGTGCTTGGGCACGTGGTTGCATGCTTGTGTTTAATTGTGAATTATTTATGTGTTAGCACATAATTTATCGGGTCGCGGGACTCAGTCAAGGTTTAATTCGGACTACGGAATCATAAGGTACGTATAACGTACGAGCATAACCTTTCATATTATTTCAACTGTGAAATGCATGGTTATTTGTATTTGCAATGAATGGATGTATATTGGGAATTATATGGTACCACTTTTGAGCGAGCAATGATTGGGATGATGTCGCTGTTGAGCGAACATCGGTTATGACGCCACTGCTGTTGAGCGTGCGTGAGACTAAATGCCGCTATTGTGGAGCGAGAGATGAAATAGAACTATGGAACTATTAGTGAGATATATGGAATATCTGTAATCATTGTTTAATGGTTTATTTTATTGATTATGGTATCAGTATATGGGGAACGGATTTGTTAATCAATGTAATGATTAACTGACTTTTGGGAATTTGATGGTTTTGGTAATTTTGAGAACAAGAACGACACAGGGGATCCCGGATGAGGATGATGCCATCCAGGGAGTGTTTTTTAATATTCATAGCCTTTACATTGTGTAAATTATGAATTGTAATATTGTGCTTATTGGATTGGTGGTATTGGTATGCTCACCCCGTGCAGGGGCTGTCTCTGTTGGGGTATGTGAATAGGTACATCGATGGCTTTGGAGTTGAGTTCGAGCTGTTGATTTGAGGTACTTCCAGGACTGAAGTGCCAGTGACAGTATTGTGTTGGGTACTTTATACATTAATTCACTCTTTTGATTCTCGCATGTGAGCACTGTTATATGTGTATATGGGTTGTATAAAGGGCATGGGCCTTTCTCTTTTCATTTATTGGTCGTATGCAATTATTTATTGAATTTCTAAATGAACTGAGAACATGTTAGTGTATTATAAGGGTGCATCATATGTATGTGGACTTGGTTGGGGAAAAGTGGGTTGGGGAAAATTGGACATTATGTGGAATAATGTAAGAAATTTTATTATTGGTATGTTATGCTATGGTAGCATGGTTTCTTTTCCTCTAATTACATGATTGTATGCACTAAATACATGGGTTAATACACTAATAGAGGGTTAAGGGCACGAGGGTCCTTACAATTAACATAACACCGCACATGTCACGTGCAACCTCAATTACAATTCATGAGTTCTCCCCATGAATTAATAATCAAAACAATCATCAATAAATCATGAAAGTCAACAATCATTAAATCGAGACAGTAAATCAACATTTAACAATTATCTGATATAACCAGCCAAATATGGACATCATAACGTCCTCGACTATTTCTGTCTCATTCACAACTCAATTTGGTCCTAGAACAATCTATTTGTGTCATACAACATATCGTTTCCACGAAATAATATATGTGACCGCTTTATTTTTAAACAAAAGATATTTCAAAGAATGGTTTGAAGCGATTCTACCGCAAGTGCACGGTTGTCAAGTTTTAGTATAGTGAAAATTAAGTACAGGTTGTCGAATCCACAGGGACTAACGTATAAGTACCAAAAAGATTAATAAAATTATATTTAGCCTACGATAAAAGAAGTTTGATTAACTAGATCTAAGTTAAACTAAAGAATAAAGATTAAACTAGAAATAATGAAAAGAATGGTTCCGGAAATGCAAAGGTAAGTTACTCGAGAAAATTACCGAGCTCGTCTTTCAATTATGTTATCTCTAATGATTCAATGGAATTCTCAGTTTATCAACCAATTGATTTTAAAGGTGAAAGGTTTTCACTATTATTCGATACACTCTCTCGAGCTGTAACGAAACTAACAATAAATTAGAACAAGTCACTCTCGTGCACCTATTTACCAATTCAAAGTTGCATAAATTATCAAAACCTTATAACTCTAAATCTCTCGATTCCAAGTTCTCACATATGCGATATCATCTCTCGATCTCAATCGTGACATACATCATAAATTAATGGAGCTTATTACAACGTTATCTCTCGATCTCGGCTGTAACCCTCAAATTCAATCAAAGCTAGCTAGATTTTGATCTACACATGCAATTAATTTATACCAATGAATCAAAAATCAAACACAACGAAACTAAAACTCGATAATATAAACTAAATTTAATTCAAATCAAATACATAAGAGTTTTATTGTCTCTCGACCTCTAAAACATCAAATGACATTGAAAATCAAATAAATTAAAGTTCAGAAATACGATAAACGCTGGATGAATCCGTGCGTTGCACCGTGATTTCTTCTCTTGTTCCTTCCTTGCACTCCGGAATAGATTGGCTCGACCTTGGACGAAGAACGGAGATTGGATCTCCTTGGCTGGCGTTGGGCAGCGGCTCCTTGACCTAGAAATCGTCTCAAAAATCGTCTGATATGGTGTATCCTCCGAAATGAATCAATATTCCCGCTTAAAAACCCCCACAATCACGATAAAAAAGGAAAATAAATCTTCAGGATTTCGCGTCTCGATCGATCGGAAGGTTTTCTCGATCGATCGGCGCACTGTTCATGCCAGCTTTTGAATCTCACTGTCTCGCTCGATCGATCGAGATTTTCCACCGATCGATCGAGACTTTGATAGAATTTGCTCTGGAGTCACTGCCTCGCTCGATCGATCGGAAATTTGTACCGATCGATCGAGACATGAATTTCTTTGATACTCAACTCTCTGCCTGGCTCGATCGATCGAGAGTAAATCTCGATCGATCGAGATTCCGAAAATTTCATTTCCTCACTTTTTGATCTTTCACGCCTCGATTTCGCCCGTTATCTTCATAAAAGCTCATTTCTTCCACTTCCGATATATTTTCCTGAAACAAACGAATAAACACCAAAAATCATAATATCATCCAGGAAAAAGAACGGAAAGTAGGAAGAATTTACAGTTAAAAACACTCAAAATCTAAGCCTATCAACTCCCCCAAACTTAGACTTGATCGTCCTCGAGCAAGCAATAAGCTCAAAAAGAAAAGCTAAACTCGATACTAAGCATGAATCATCTTTACAACATACGTAAAATCTCAGAAATCCTACTTACACATCAATAGAAGTCCTTCAACACTTAACAAGAAGCAATTTCTCCTAAGTTAAACAATACATCGCAACATCGGAACGTGCGTGTGTGCTATTGTCAAACATGAGTTACATACATATCTTTAAAATCAACATGTGCCATATCAACTCCTAGCCAAGATTACTTTGAATTACTCTACAAATTTACTATCCAGCACTTCTCCACTAATGTAATTATTCCCTAGACTTGGATCAACAGGACTTTAAAAGCTTTTAACGTTAGGCCTTTTGGTGTCGGCTTCAAAGAAAAGGTAGAATGAATTCAAAGAAGAGAGTATAACAGAATCGGTTCAAAATCTTCTCATATAATCATTGAGCTTCTCTTCACATTTTCTAGCCTTGGCCACTTTGGGTCTTATTTAACTTTTCTTTTCAAGGCTTTTTCTCTACAACTTTTTCTTTGCTCATTCTTTTGTTCATTTCATTTCTTTCACAATGAACTTCTCAACATATAACAATTTACTGCAATGAATGAGATTCATTATACTCTCCTAGGGATGGATGAAATTGTTCTTTTAGGCTCAAACCAAGGTGGGTATAATGAGTTTGCCAAAAATGCCGAATGGGGGTCTAATCATATGCAATGCATATACCATTCTTTTTTCAAAAAGGCTCAAAAGGGGACACTAAGGAATAATATATAACAGGTAGGCTTGAAAGACTCAAACGGTCCAAAGATCGCCTAAATCATCTCCAAGTCTAGTTCCTAATTATAAATTTCGCCTCAAAGTGCTTTCAACTAAACTGTAAAGTTATCTAAGATACTCAAGACTCATCATAGTTAACACAAGTTTTCAATTTAATCAATACATACTTCACTCAATCATGACTCAATAAGTGCTCAAATTATTCCTCAGTTTTGACATGTAGTTAACAAAGGATATATACAAACAAGTTAAGCATTTCCATGACTCCTATCTAGATGAGGATTAATTTCATCATGTATTACCGTTGCAATTCCAACTCATCAATTCTCAAGAATCACTCAATCACTAAAAAAAAAATTTTGTTGGTAATGCTCAAGGACGAATTAGTCTCAACATCATGCAGTCATGCTCGGAAAAGAAACAAGACAAGTAGCAATATGTGCAAAAGCAAGATATATACAAATACTCAAAACCCCCCCAAACTTAGCATGTGAATTGCCCTCAATGAATCAAGAAAAATAAATGCAAAGGCAAAGACACATACCATGACGACGATCGTCACTGATCGTCGTCCTCATCATGCTCCGGAGGGGGAACTGGGTAGTGGTGCTCCTCGCCACACATGGATTCATACTGCAAAACAAAAGTAAACAAAATAACAAAATCAATAAAACTAAACTAAGGAAAAGAAAACGAAACAAAGGGAATAAAAAAAAGTTCTTGATTTATAGTCCCAAGCTGGACTGTCATCTCCTCTTTCTTAGTCGTCAAGATAGACTATAGAGGTAACCGTTTGGACTTCATTGCTCATGTGGTAATGCTTTAAGCGCTGCCCATTCACTGTAAATGTTCCCCTGCTAGGATCAGTAACTTCAATTGCACCAGAGGGATAGATTTTTGCAATGGTGAATGGTCCGGACCAACGAGAGCGTAGTTTGCCTGGGAAGAGTCGCAATCTGGAGTTGAACAAGAGTACAGCATCTCCTACCTTGAATTCCCTTTGTTGTATACGCGAATCATGCCACTTCTTAGTTTTCTCTTTGTAAATCTTGGCATTCTCATATGCTTGATTCCTGAATTCTTCCATCTCATTCAATTGTAGAAGACGCTTCTCACCTACAGCCTGACAGTCAAAGTTCAACCATTTAATAGCCCAATATGCTTTATGTTCAAGTTCAACAGGGAGGTGACATGCCTTACCAAATACCAACTTATACGGTGATGTGCCAATGGGTGTCTTAAAAGCAGTTCTATACGCCCATAGTGCATCATCTAAGCGTAAGGACCAATCCTTTCGGCTTAGAGTCACTGTCTTTTCTAAGATCCTCTTCAACTCTCGATTTGAAACCTCTACTTGCCCACTGGTTTGTGGATGATAAGGTGAAGACACTTTGTGGGTGACACCATATTTACTCAAAAGTTTTTCAAATTGTTTGTTACGGGTGCCACCATCACTAATGATTGCTCGAGGGGTGCCAAAACGAGTAAAAAGTTTTCTTTTCAAAAATTGCACAACCACTCGAGCATCATTAGTGCGCAAAGCTTCCGCCTCTACCCACTTTGACACATAATCTACTGCAACAAGTATGTATTTATTTGAACAAGAGCTTGGGAAAGGTCCCATGAAATCTATTCCCCACACATCAAAAATTTCACATTCAAGCATATTGATCAATGGTAATTCATTCCTCCTAGAAATATTTCCGACCCTCTGACATCTATCACATGAAGAGACATACCTGAATGTATCCTTATACAGCGTTGGCCAATAAAATCCAGAAGCAAGTACCTTAGCCGCTGTTTTAGTAGCTCCAAAATGTCCACCAGCATCCCCATCATGACATTTCTGCAAAATATCCTGTATCTCCTCCTTGGGGACACAACGCCTTATGATGTTGTCTGCACAGACTTTAAACAAGTATGGTTCCTCCCACAACAGATGTTTAACCTCAGAAAAGATTTTTTTCTTTTGATAAAAAGTCAGATTTTGTGGGAGGATACCACTAACAATATAGTTTGCATACTGTGCATACCAAGGTAACAATTCAGCACTAAATAATTGCTCATCAGGGAAATTCTCATTAATCTCAACTACCTCATTGTCAATTGTATCAGTCATGTTCTCAATTCGCGATAAATGATCTGCAACCACATTTTCAACACCTTTCTTATCTCTTATCTCTAAGTCAAATTCTTGCAATAATAAAATCCACCTAATCAAGCGTGGTTTGGCATCTTTCTTTGCAAGTAAGTACTTAAGTGCAGCGTGGTCAGTGTACACAATAACTTTAGCAAGACATAGGTAGGAGTGAAACTTATCAAAAGCAAAAACTATGGCTAGAAGCTCTTTTTCAGTGGTGGCATAGTTAAGTTGTGCTTCATTCAAAGTGCTACTAGCATAGTAAATTGTATGAAATACCTTGTTCCTCCTTTGACCTAAGACTGCTCCTACCGCAGTGTCACTGGCGTCACACATTAGTTCAAAAGGTAACTCCCAATCAGGTGCGACCAATACTGGTGCAGTTACCAATTTCTCTTTGAGTGCCTCGAACGCCTGCATACAATCAGAATCGAATTCATAAGATGCATCTTTAGTTAACAAATGAGATAAAGGTTTAGAAATTTTTGAAAAGTCCTTAATGAAACGTCGATAAAATCCTGCATGTCCTAAAAAACTTCGGATTCCTTTCACTGTTGTCGGCGGTGGTAATTGTTGTATCACTTGAATTTTTGCCCGATCCACTTCAATACCCTTTTCAGATATCTTGTGTCCCAAGACTATTCCTTCTTGGACCATAAAGTGACACTTCTCCCAATTTAGTACAAGATTTGTTTCTTCACACCTTGCCAATACCAAAGTCAAGTTAGCTAAACATATATCAAAAGAAGAACCAAACACAGAAAAATCATCCATGAATACTTCTAGGAACTTCTCTATCATGTCATGAAATATAGCCAACATACATCTTTGAAAGGTAGCAGGTGCATTACATAATCCAAATGGCATTCGTCGGAATGCAAATGTGCCATAAGGACAAGTGGAGGTGGTCTTCTCTTGATCCTCAGGCGTAATAGCAATTTGGTTATATCCCGAATATCCATCTAGAAAGCAATAAAAATCATACCCTGCTAACCTTTCTACCATCTGATCAATGAAGGGAAGGGGGAAATGGTCTTTACGAGTGGAATCATTTAACCTCCTATAATCAATACACACTCTCCACCCTGTGACTGTTCTTGTGGGTATTAACTCATTATTCTCATTAGGGACAACAGTAATACCTCCCTTCTTTGGTACACATTGAATAGGACTTACCCATGAGATATCAGAAATAGGATAGATAATACCTGCGTCCATAAGCTTAATCACTTCAGCTTTGACTACCTCTTGCATTTTTGGATTAAGACGACGTTGAGGTTGAACCACGGCCTTGAATGTGTCCTCCATAAGAATTTTATGCATGCATACCGATGGGCTAATTCCTTTGATATCTGATATCTTCCATCCAAATGCTTTCTTGTGCTCCTGAAGGACTTTCAGAAGCTTTTCCTCATTATCACCTGTCAAAGACGAAGAAATAATGATTGGTAAAGATTTTTCAGCATCTAAGAAAATATACTTAAGATGTGATGGAAGAGGTTTGAGTTCAAGATTAGGTGACTCTTCAATTGATGGCTTTTGAGATTTAATATCTCTTTTTCCCAACTCTCCAAGATTCTCAGTGGCTCGCTTCATGTATGGGTTGGTGTTGTTCATAAAAGCTATACTCTCAACATCTTCTTTGCAATGTTGCTCATCAGCTTCCACTAGACATGCTTCCATGTTATCCTTGAATGTATCTTGCAGCAAATCATCTGTCAGAATATCAATGATATCTATACTGAAACACATGTTTTCGTCGTGTGGATGTTTAAGTGCTTTGAAAACATTAAAAGTAACTTGATCCTCCCCTACTCGGAGGACCAACTTCCCTTGTTGTACATCGATTATTGCTTTTCCCGTTGCTAAGAATGGTCGACCCAAAATCAATGGTGTCTCTGAATCTGCTTCCATATCAAGTACCAGAAAATCAACGGGAAAGATGAATTTATCCACTTTGACCAAAACGTCTTCGATGATACCCCTGGGGTATGTGATGGATCGATCTGCTAATTGTAGTGAAACCTTAGTAGATTTTGGCTCTCCGAGCCCCAACTTCCTGAAAATAGAAAATGGCATTAAATTTATGCTAGCACCCAAATCATACAATGACTTTGTAAAAGATATTGATCCTATAGTGCACGGTATAGTAAAACTCCCTGGGTCTTTTAACTTTGGAGGCATTTTATTTTGCACAATTGCTGAGCACTCATCCGTCAAACTTACCGTCTCATATTCGCCCATCTTTCGCTTATTCGACAAGATTTCCTTCAAAAACTTAGCATAACTAGGCATTTGAAGTAAAGCATCAGCAAATGGAATATTAATATGTAATTTCTTAAAAACTTCAAGAAATTTACCAAATTCTGCGTCCATCTTAGCTTTTTTCAATGCTGCGGGAAATGGGGGAGGAATTACTATCCTATCAATGTGTGTGATCGGTGTAGTGTTAGAATTCTTACCTTTCTCTGTTGCCTTTTTCTCAGTCATATCCTTGCCTTCAGATGTCTCTCCATGACTCTCTTCAGCTTCAGCTTGCGGTCTTAACTCTTTTCCACTTCTTAACTCAATGGCCTTTGCTTGCTCATTTTGATTCTTCACTGTTCCAATTGAGATTGTGCCCTGCGTTTTTCCTGAAATTAATGATGCTAGCTTACCCACTTGCACTTCCAAATTCTTTATTGATGCATCCTGGGTTGTCATCCTGGATTCAGTAGATGCTATGAACTTGGCTATTAACTCTTCCATACTCAGCTTATTCGATCCTCCCGGTTGTAGCTGTGGAGTTAACACTTTCTCTTTGTTGGACCACCTAAAATTGTTATGATTTCTCCACCCCGGGTTGTATGAGTTTGAGTACGGACTGTTGGGTGGCCTGTTACCTACAAAATTCACCACTTCATTAGTTTGCAAGAATGGGTTACCTTCCTGGCACTCGATGCTAGGATGACCGCCTCCACACAGCTCACAGAAAATAGTTTGGGCCTGCATTGCTGCTGCTCTCATGCTGTCTATTTTCCGGTTCATGGCTTCTAATTGAGCCGAAAGAGCAGTGATCTCGTCCACTTGATGGACTCCCATTGGTTTCTGTGGTGTGCTCCTCTCAGATTGTCATTGGTAACTGTTGCACGCCATTTCCTCCAACAAGCTATATGCTTCTTCCGGCGTCTTTCTCATTATGGATCCCCCAGATGCTGCATCAATCATGGAACGGTTAGAAGAAAATAAACCGTTATAGAATGTTTGTACCTGTAGCCATATGGGTAGACCATGGTGTGGGCATCTCCTCAACAACTCCTTAAAACGATCCCACGCTTCGTATAAAGTCTCGGGTCAAACTGCCCAAAAGTCGTGATATCGTTCCGCATCTTTGCCGTCTTGGAAGGGGGTAAGTATTTTGACAAAAACGCCTTTGTCATCCCCTCCCATGTTGTTATAGAACCTGCAGGTAAAGAATTTAACCATGCCTTAGCTTTGTCTCGTAATGAAAAGGGGAAAAGTCTTAACCTGATGGCGTCGTCAGAGACGCCATTGTGTTTGAATGTATCACAAATCTCCAAAAAGTTGGAGATGTGATTATTCGGATCATCCGTAGCTGCTCCCCCGAACATCACCGAGTGCTGAATCATTTGTATGATTGCCGGCTTAATCTCAAAATTGTTCGCTTGAATCGTCGGCCTCGTAATACTTGACAACGATCCATGAAATGCTGGTTGTGCAAAGTCCATCATCGATCTAGGGTGCTGTGCTTCGTTATTATCAGCCATCGCTCGAGCTTCTCGTAATCGCCTAAGTAAAGTTCTTTCTATCTCCGGATCGAAAGCATCGAGAATGGGCTCCTCTCTTCTGAGCATGCACTAGAGAAACGGTTCCTGTACAAAATAGACAAAAGGAGACAACAAAATACACAAAGTTATTCACAAAGATCAACAAAAGAAAACAAAGAAAATAAAAACAAAACGAAATAATAAAAGAATTGGCTAAATTACAATTAACTAATCTCGTATGATATTATACAGATTAGTCCCCGGCAACGGCGCCAAAAACTTGACCGCTTTATTTTTAAACAAACGATATTTCAAAGAATGGTTTGAAGCGATTCTACCGCAAGTGCACGGTTGTCAAGTTTTAGTATAGTGAAAATTAAGTACATTTTGTCGAATCCACAGGGACTAACGTATAAGTACCAAAAAGATTAATAAAATTATATTTAGCCTACGATAAAAGAAGTTTGATTAACTAGATCTAAGTTAAACTAAAGAATAAAGATTAAACTAGAAATAATGAAAAGAATGGTTCCGGAAATGCAAAGGTAAGTTACTCGAGAAAATTACCGAGCTCGTCTTTCAATTATGTTATCTCTAATGATTCAATGGAATTCTCAGTTTATCAACCAATTGATTTTAAAGGTGAAAGGTTTTCACTATTATTCGATACACTCTCTCGAGCTGTAACGAAACTAACAATAAATTAGAACAAGTCACTCTCGTGCACCTATTTACTAATTCAAAGTTGCATAAATTATC
Source organism: Haberlea rhodopensis (assembly GCA_907163345.1). Taxonomy (NCBI): domain Eukaryota; kingdom Viridiplantae; phylum Streptophyta; class Magnoliopsida; order Lamiales; family Gesneriaceae; genus Haberlea; species Haberlea rhodopensis. The sequence continues at coordinate 160,688 of CAJQUN010000427.1, read as the reverse complement.
AAAACCTTATAACTCTAAATCTCTCGATTCCAAGTTCGCACATATGCGATATCATCTCTCGATCTCAATCGTGACATACATCATAAATTAATGGAGCTTATTACAACGTTATCTCTCGATCTCGGCTGTAACCCTCAAATTCAATCAAAGCTAGCTAGACTTTGATCTACACATGCAATTAATTTATGAACAATAACAATCAATGCACTCAAATACCAATGAATCAAAAATCAAACACAACGAAACTAAAACTCAATAATATAAACTAAATTTAATTCAAATCTAATACATAAGAGTTTTATTGTCTCTCGACCTCTAAAACATCAAATGACATTGAAAATCAAATAAGTTCAAACATACGATAAACGCTGGATGAATCCGTGCGTTGCACCGTGATTTCTTCTCTTGTTCCTTCCTTGCACTCCGGAATAGAATGGCTCGACCTTGGACGAAGAACGGAGATTGGATCTCCTTGGCTGGCGTTGGGCGGCGGCTCCTTGACCTAGAAATCGTCTCAAAAATCGTCTGATATGGTGTATCCTCCGAAATGAATCAAGATTCCCGCTTAAAAACCCCCACAATCACGATAAAAAAGGAAAATAAAATCTTCAGGATTTCGCGTCTCGATCGATCGGAAGGTTTTCTCGATCGATCGGCGCACTGTTCATGCCAGCTTTTGAATCTCACTGTCTCGCTCGATCGATCGAGATTTTCCACCGATCGATCGAGACTTTGATAGAATTTGCTCTGGAGTCACTGCCTCGCTCGATCGATCGGAAATTTGTACCGATCGATCGAGACATGAATTTCTTTGATACTCAACTCTCTGCCTGGCTCGATCGATCGAGAGTAAATCTCGATCGATCAAGATTCCGAAAATTTCATTTCCTCACTTTTTGATCTTTCACGCCTCGATTTCGCCCGTTATCTTCATAAAAGCTCATTTCTTCCACTTCCGATATATTTTCCTGAAACAAACGAATAAACACCAAAAAGCATAATATCATCCAGGAAAAAGAACGGAATGTAGGAAGAATTTACAGTTAAAAACACTCAAAATCTAAACCTATCAATATGTAGCATAACTACCTCGTGGTATAGCCATCTCAACAACGTATATGTAGTATAAACTACTCGTGGCATATCAACATCGTCAAATATATAAGTAGCACAAGCTACCCGTTGCATATCCACCTCATTAAATATATACGTAGCACAAGCTACCCGTGGCATATCCACCCATCAATAAATACGTAGCACAAGGTGTCTGTGGCATATCCACCTCATCAATATATACGTAGCACAAGCTATCCATCGCATATACACCTCATCAAAATTAAATCAATAATAGTTAAGCAAGAACATTTCCATGAAAAAATCTTGAATATAGGTGGAAGTGTAGAAAACGAGCTAACAACGATGAATTAAGACCAATCGATCACACCAAGGAATCTAGAAAATTAAAAATCTTGATTATTTCATTTCTATAAGGATTCTAACCCACCTCTCCTCCTCCTATTTACCCCACGAGATTCAGACCCAAAAACATACTTTTTCATGCCTTTCATACATTAATAATTAGTTTTAAACCTAGTTTTCATATAGTTAAAAGGCGGCTACGAAGATCAAAGCGAAGGCGGGTGTCACAACCTCGACGATTGTCGATCCAAATAGTTTGTTCTACTTTATTTTATACTTTCTAGATTAAATTTTGTTGTTTTTAATCTAGTTATGAGTAGCTGGTCATCATTTTTTAAAACAATAAGTAGTTAAGATAGGTGGAACCCTTGCATTCCTTCATATGATTCATCTACCCCCTTTTTCAATAAATAGGCCCTGCTTCCCTAAAGGCCCCCTCTCTGATAAGAAAGGACTAACTGTAAGTACAAAGAAGGAGCTTTTAACTATATTAAACCTACGATAGTCAATTGAATAAAAATATTATTAACTAAATTAAACTACTACTACCGATCCAACCAAGTCAATCAAAGATGACGAGAAAAGTCCACTCGAGAAAATTATCAAGACGTCGGTTCACCAATGTAATCCCTATGACCCTCGATTAAATATCCATATCTATAAGGTGACGAGTTTTCCTAATATTCAATATACTATGGTCAAACTATACCAAACTCAATATTAACGTGCAATAAGCTACTCCCGTGTTGTGATACCCGGGGAGTAATGGTGTTAATCCCGGTGTGGTGATAATTCTTAAGGGATTTTATTTGTGGCAATTAGGAATTAATTACGGTTTTGGGTCTCCCGAGGTTGTTAAATCGGGCATTTGGGATCGTTGGATCCAAAGGTTGATATTGTATTCTCATTTTGGTGGAAAACCTATGAGTTGGGTTTTCGGTGGGACTTGGTGTCCGGGGTGCTTTATGTTGGGGCTGGTATGGGGATTTGATGCTGGAGAGAGAGTTTTTGAAAACAGATGTTTTTAATGAATCATGATGTATTTGTGGAGGTATTGGTATGTTGGGGCATTTTTGCTATATATACCCGTTGGACTCGAGATTTCTGTCATTTGGCACGGAATCACTTCTCTCCCTCTCCTCTCCCTCTCTTATTGTGCAACCCCTCTTTCCCTAACCCTTATCTTTTCTCTTTGGAGAAAAATGACCGGAGGCTCGGTTTAGGAGCCGGATTCTTCGAAGATAAGTTAGTAATCTCCTTCCCCTCGCTTTTATCTTCGTTTTGATTGTGATTTTGTTGGTTTTGGTTGAGTTTTGGGTTTGGGTTTGGTTGAGTGATTTTGGTGGAAATCACAAAAATCTTTTGGGTTTGTTTTATTTTGTGTTTAGCACCCTTGTTAGGGGTTCTTGTGTGTAGATTTGTTGTGGTTTTGGGTTGGAAGGAGTTGGGGTATGATTTGTGGGGGTTTCAAGCTTTTAAAAATGGAGGATTTCGAGTTTCAGGGCATGGCGATCGATCGCCCGAAGTAGGCGATCGATCGCATGCGAGCAGTAGACTTTTCTTCGAAGCAGCGATCGATCGCCACTTTTGAGCGATCGATCGCCAAGGGGGCTAGCGATCGATCGCCAGCGAGTGTTTGTTGGTTTTCTTGGCTTTTTCGTGGGATTTTGAATTTGCGACTTAAATGGTCGGCTTCCGGGCAATGTTCACATTCCAATGGGAATGCTAGGCTTTTAAAATGGTTTGGTTGGAGCCAAGTTAATTCAACGGAACTCTCGGTTGAGTTTTGGCTATCTTTTAGACTTTTTAAATGGAATACTTTTGGGTTTTAGGCATACCTAGCCGGGGGCTTGTAGTTTGGTAATCGTCATGGATTGACGATGGGTTTTTGAGGTTATGAACGTGCTTGGGCACGTAGTTGCATGCTTGTGTTTAATTGTGAACTATTTATGTGTTAGCACATAATTCATCGGGTCGTGGGACTCAGGCTAGGTCGGACTCGAGCTACGGAAGTATAAGGTACGTATGACGTACGAGCATAGCCTATTATAATGTTACAACTGTAAAATGCATGGTATGTGGTAATTGCATTAAATGGACGTTGAAATACGTGGTATGTAGTATTTGCAATAAATGGATGTTGAAATGCATGGTACATGGTACTTGCTATAGATGGATAGTGATATGCATGGTAAATAGTAATTGCGCTAAATGGGAACCATACGGTGCCGCTATTAAGCGAGCAATGATTTGGGATGTTGTCGCCGTTGAGCGACCATCGGTTATGACGCCGCTATTGTTGACCGTGCGCGGGGTTTGAAATGCCGCTATTGTGGAGCGAGTAATGAAATAGAAACATGAAATCATTGGTTAGATATATGTGATATCTACGGTCTTTTATATAATGATTTTACCCTATTGATTATGGAACTGGCATAATAGAAATGGTATTAGTTAATCTATGTGCCGATTAATTGGCTTTGGGAATTTGATGAGTTTGGTTATTTTGAGAACAGGGACAACACAGGGGATCCGGATGAGGATGATACCATCCAGGGAGTATCATTTAAATTCATGGAATTTACATTTTGTAAATTATGAACTGCAATATTATGATTATTGGATTGGTGGTATTGGTATGCTCACCCCGTGTGGGGGCTGTCTCTGTTGGGACAGGTGATACAGGTGTAGCAGCAGCTTTGGAGTTGAGCTCGGGCTGTTGATTAGAGGTACTTCCAGGATCGAGGTACCAGAGCTGGTTGAATAAGTGCATAGATCCAAAGTTGAGATCGAGTCGTGCTTGGGAGGTGCTTCCAGGATTGAAGTACTAGTAACGGTATCCGGTATAGTGTTTTATACATCAGATACACGCTTATTCATTGGATGCTCTTATGTGAGTACATTTACGTGTATATGGAATGTATAAATGGGCTACGGCCTTTCTCTGTTCATTATGGTTTGCATGCAATTAAATATGGCATTGCTAAATGAACTGAGAGCATGTTAGTGTATTATGAGGGTGCATGTTGTATATGTAATCTTGGTTGGGGAATTTGAATATTATGAGGATCAAATGCAAGAAATGTTCTGGATAGCATATGGTATCGTACTTGCATATGGTTTTTCCCCATGATAGTATGATTATATGCACTAATGGTATGGATTAATACACTAATAACGGGTTAAGGGCACGGGGGTCCTTACACGTGTCCTTACTGAACAATTAATATTGCATTAGGATTTGTGAAAACTACTAACATTCGATTGGGTACACGTGTGTTAGATTTTACTTGGTCAGTTTCAATCTAAAACCCAAGGCTTAATTTACTATGGCATATTGCAATATCGTATGTTCAACATCAATCACAATAACTAAAATCATTGAAAGGTGATCATTCCCTTGAAAGTATTAAGAACATAAATTATGCATATAAAATTCAAACAATAACCAATAAACAAGTCACATGTTCAAAACAATGGATCCCCTAATCTTGAAAATAAATATATTTCATCAATAAAGCAAAACTGAGCAAAACTAATGTTTCAAGAAAAGATAAAATGATGGGGTCAACTCCGTTTATAGATCCTCAATTCCTATCTCGCTTCCTTATCGATCTCATCTTCAATCCCCTTGTTGGTTTGTTCCAATTCCTAGGGTAGATGATTGTGATGTCTCATTTTTAAATTAATGTTAGTAAATGAGAATTGTAGTGGTAATAATAATTTAACAATAACTATTTAGTTGGGATCAATTTATTATGAAAAATAAGAGTGGCGATTTAATGGCAAATATGGAAGCACTTCAAGTTACCTTATCTTCAAACACTTAACATAACTCAAACACTAAAAATCGAGTTCTTCACCTCAAAACCCTTTCAGTTTTCCTCTTCCAAAATACATGACATTTTCACTTAATTGGACCCAAATCCTTGAGTGTTGTTCAAGAAGTAAGTATTTATGTCTTAATGTTAGTTTTGATTAAGTTTAATGATGATTTTGATTAAATGTTGGGTTTATGTGTTTGGGGATTTTGAAGCTTTTGATGATTTCTTGAATATTGTGATTGTATGTTTGGAATATGAGATATTGTTTGTAGATGAAGTAGTTTGGGTGTATGAGAATAGAATTTGATGTTAGTTTAAAGGGGTGTGTCGCTGGATTGGAAATGGTTCAAAAATGGAGATTTTTTTAGTAAGAACAGAGACAGATCGATCGGTGGTGTGAACCGATCGATCGATCAAGAGTCGTAGTTTAGGGTACAATTTCTGGTGCCAACCGATCAATCAATTGATGCAAGCGATCGATCGGTTGGGTGAAGCGATCGATTGGCCAAGGGTAGTAGCTAAAGTTAAAAAATTTAGCATTTACCTATCGATCGGGAGAAACAAATGATCGATCGTCGTTTCAACTGATCAATCTGTAGTTGTAAAATTTCCAAATTTTCAATTTCTTATAACTTTGAGTACTTTAATGGATATTAGTGCTATTACATGAATTTTAATCGTACTTTGAGCATGAACACTTATTTTGGGAGTCAGAGTATTTTATTTCATAAAAATGATAACATTGTACTAATTTGAGATTGCTGAAATGGTATAGAGCCTTCACGAGCGTCCGAGAATAGAAGAGGATAGCTTCATTTGGATTTTGGACAATCAGGTACATAATGGTGTACGAGTATAATATAAATGTGATGAAGTGAGCAAGTGTACTTGAACTTCGATATTTAGTATGCGGGGTCAAAGTGCAGCTATAATATTTGACACGCGGGGACAAAGTGCTGCTATGATATTTAGTATGCGGGGTCAAAGTGCCGCTATGATATTTAGTATGCGGGGACAAAGTGACACTTTAATATTTAGTATGCGGGGACAAATTGCCGCTTTAATATTTAGTATGCGGGGACAACGTGCCACAATGATATTTAGTATGCGGGGTCAAAGTGCCGTTATGATATTTAGTATGCAGGGTCAAAGTGCCTATAATATTTAGTATGTGGGGACAAAGTGGCGCTTAATATTTAGTATGCGGGGACAAAGTGCCGCTATAATATTTAGTATGCGGGGTCAAAGTGCCGCTATTATTGTATAGTGGAGAATGCATAATTATTAACGATAGTTGAACAATGGTTTAACAAGCAAAGAATGGATGTGTAATTGAATTATGCTTTATTCTTAATATAACTTCATTTGATGATTATGATTATATGTTAACAGGAACAATCAAAGAAATGTCTATAAATGCGTATACTATATGCAGTCCTTTATATTCCATTTTTATGCTTTGTTGAAAACCATGATGTGTTAATATGCTCATTGTGTTGGGTTTGTTCATGTAGGGGGAAACATGGCGAACGTAGACATTTTGGAATGATTTCAAAGATAGAGACAACATGTCAAAATGAGGATTATAAGAACTTTAGCTTTTGTTTACTTAGAAAATTTTTGGGAACGTTTTTATTGTAATGTATCTGACACCACAAATTCTCCCTATTTTGAGAACTATTGGCATGTATTTTATCATAAGTGTTCAACTACTAATCCACACTAATGAATGAGTTGGTGAGTTGAGGTGCTACATTAGTGGTATCAGAGCAGTGGTAAGATGTCTGGGTAAGTAAAGAAATGGTATGGGTAGTGGTGAGGAATAAGTGATTCCTTAGTCACATAATTATGCATTTTTGAATAACTGTTGGTAGATTGCTATGATATATGACTTGAAATGTTTATGTCGAAAGAAATTTATAGCCTTTCATGATTTGCATTCTGCATATTGTTGTTAACCATTGTATTCTAGCATTGCAGCACGGGAATCTGTGAATCAACCGGAAGATATGGGAGATGTTGTATTATCAATGCCAGTGTCGGACAAGCACATTCTCTCCCACAACCTGCCTTGGGTCCAGAACCTGTCGAACAATTGTTATTACCGGGAGAATTGAGTCTAACTCAATTTGTATGATTTCATTCACCACGATTCGATGGGACTGAATCTGGCGAGGAAGCTGATGAATGGTTAGAGCAGATTGAAAAGATCTTTGTAGTAGCACCTTGTGCTAGGTCTGCGTGGTTAAGACTTACAGAATTTCAATTGGCTAAGAAAGCATCCTTGTGGTGGAAGTCAACAATATTGGAGGCAAGAGCTCAGGGGCACACTATTGACTGGAATTATTCAGAACTCGGTTCTTGAACCGGTAATTTTCAGCTGCAGCTCGATAGTTAAAGGAGAATGAATTTACTAGTTTAAAACAGGGCAGCATGACTGTAGATGAGTATAGCCCTGCAATAATCATCATTACTGAGGTACGTGCCACATATCGGCACCAATTCTCAGCCAAGATGAGACAATTATTAAAGGACTAAAGCTGGAGCTCTTTGACAGGGTTATGTCTAACAACCCAACATCATTTGATGATGCACTGACAAAAGCTTAATCGGCGGAAATAGGAGTCAGTAATTATAAAGATCTAGTGTAGCCTCAGAGATCAATCTATGATTATCTGAAACCTCGATGAGAAAGTTTTAAAGCACAAGGGACTTCATCTTTCTCTTGTTTCGGCAGTAGACATGCTGATTCTCGTAGCTTCGGGGACCATAGAAGTGTTGTCCAATCGAATCGAGGATCAACTCAATCGGGTGGGACAGGGGAATACATATGTTTTAAATGTAGAGGACCCCACCGAATCAGGGATTGTCCAGCCTGTTACGAATGTGGCATAATGGGCCATATTGCACGGAATTGTCCAGATAACCGAGGCAGCTTTCTGAAGGAACTGTATAACAACGATAACAATTTATGCCTCGATCCTTTGGTGGACAAGTTAGGGGGCAAACTTCAGGACCGCCCCATGGCCAACTCTACGCATTAAATAGGGAACAAGCTGAAGCGGCTCCTGAGGAGGTGATTGCGGGTAAGTTTTATTTATGTACTTCCCCGCGTTTATGTTGATAGATATAGGTGCCTCATATTATTTTGTCTCGACTGCTTTTGTTGAAAAGTATATGTGCTCATCTTTTCTCCCCACACCTCTCTCTGTCTGGACAACCACGGGAAATCTTGCAGTCACTACCGGGATAATAATTGGGTGTAGTAATTCGTTTGGTGACAAAGAACTCAGGGCTGATTTGATAGTATTGGAGATGCAAGATTTTGGTTGTATATTATGCATCGATGTATTGAATAGATACCAAGCCATTGTTGATTGTTACCAACGGATAGTCCGATTGTGGTCTGATCAAGGGAAACAATGAAAGTTTATGGGCAAGGCTCTCGTCCAAAAATTCCGCTAGTGTCTGCTATCACAATGTCCTGGCTACTGAAACATGGGCATACTGGGTATTTGATATATGCTTTGACATAGCTGAGAAGAGAAAGGAAGTGAGAATTGATGAAATACCAGTGGTTGCTAAATTTACAGATGTATTTCCTGATGCAATTCCCAGTTTTTCACCAGTTCGAGAAGTCGAATTCGGGATTGAATTAGTGTCGGGGTGTCTCTAGTTTCTCGAGCACCATATCAAATAGCCCTAGCTGAACTGAGGGAATGGAAAGCTCAGTTTTAGGAATTGACTGACCACGGTTATATACGCCCAGTGTGTCACCTTGGGGAGATCCAGTCTTATTCGTGAAGAAGAAGGATGGTTCGATGCGCTTATGGATTACCGACAGCTCAACAAGGTAACAGTGAAGAATAAATACCACAACCCTCGTATTGACGACTTGTTTGACCAGTTGCAAGGTAACAGTGAAGAATAAATACCACAACCCTCGTATTGACGACTTGTTTGACCAGTTGCAAGGGACTGCCATTTGTTCAAAGATTACTTACGATCGAGATATCATCAAATATGAATAAGGGAGGAAGATGTACAAAAGACTGCTTTTTCGAACAAGGTAAGGACATTATGAGTTTTTGGTGATGCCCTTTTGATTAACAAAATGCACATGATGTCTTTATGGATTTGATGAATCGGGTATTTCAACAATACCTTGATAAGTTTGTAATTATTTTCATCGATGACCTTTTGGTATATTCGAAAGATGAAACAGAGCATGCGTTCCATTTGCGTATAGTGTTGCAAATTCTAAGGGACAAACAATTGTATGCTAAATTCAGCAAATGCAAATTTTGGTTGGATAGGGTGGTATTTCTGGGTCACGTAAATTCCAGGGATGTAATATCAGTTGATCAGTATTGCAGTGGTCTGAGCCTACCTTAGTGCTGGTGATTCAGAGTTTTCTAGGAATGACAGGTTACTATAGAAGATTTATTGAAGGATTTTCAAAAAATGCTAAACATTTGACACAGTTGACTCAGAAAGGAGTTAAATATCAGTGGTCTGAGGCTTGTGGGAAAAGTTTTCAGGAATTAAAGCATCGTTTGACGACCTCTCCAGTGCTTCTTATTCCTACAGAGAATCATGGATTTGTGGTGTTCACTGCTACCTCTTTTCAAGGACTAGGTTGTGCTAATGCAAGATAAGCATGTGGTAGCTTATGCTATGAGATAAACAAAACCACACAAGATGAAATATTCAATGCACGACTTAGAGCTAGATGCCATTGTGTTTGCCTTAAAAATTTGGCGGCATTACCTATATGATACGTCATTTACCATTTTTACAGATCATAAGAGCTCGAAATTCTTATTTACTCAAGCCGAGTTGAACATGAGACAAAAGAGATGTGGATTTACTGAAAGACTATGATTGCGAGATTAGATCATTCCGGTCGGGCTAATTTGACTGTGGATGCTTTGAGTCGTAAGGTCAAGGGTACTACTGAAGAGATAATTCAATTGTCAGCCTTGATGACTTCATATTGTCAGTTGGGATATGGCTTTGGCGTGTCAGTCTTGCCTGTTCGTGTATCAACATTATTAGCTGAACCAGTTATATTTGAGAATATCATAGAGGCTCAAAGAATAGATGCTGAGATACAGAATTGGATAACATTGGTCTCTCAGGGAAAACTATCCAATTTCAAGATAACTGGGGACAGTAGATTAAAATTTGGAGGACGTTGGGTAGTTCCTCCTGCTTCTGGATTACGACGGGAAATTTTAACCAAAGCTCATTGTAGCCAATATAGTATACATCCAGGAAGAAAGACTATGTACAAGGATTTATGCTTTCAGTTCTGGTGGAAAGGATGAAACGAGATGTGGTAGAATTTGTGAAAAAGTGCTTGATATGTCTGCGAGTAAAAGCTGAAAGAGACCAGGGGGTGAATTAAGGAGTTTAGAAGTGCCACTGTGGAATGAAAGCACATATCGATTGATTTTGTAACCCATTTACCGAGGATTCATTCTGATTTGATGCCATTTGGGTAATTGTTGACATATTGACAAAAGTGGCTCATTTCATACCGTACATCAGGACCTTCACATATTTGAAAATGGCTCAACTTTTACATTCGAGATGTGGTACTACTTCATGGAATTCCAGTTTCCATTGTCTCTGATCGAGATCTGAGGTTCACTTCCCACTTCTGGGAAGGATTACAGTCAGCTATGAGAACTGAAGTGAGGTTGAGTACATCATATCACCCACAGACAGATGGTCAGACAGAACGTACTATACAGATGCTCGAAGACATGTTACGAGCTTATGTATTGGAGTTTGATTCCTCGTGGCAAGACTCCATATCATTTGTAGAATTTTTCTTATAACAATAGTTATCAAGCAAGTATTTCGATGGCTTCAATTGAAGCTATGTATGGTCGATGTTGTAGATCTCCGTAATGCTGGGATGATGAAAATCAAAATTCAGTTGAAGGGCCAGAACTAATTTGGGACATGGAAGAGAAAGTAAATGTGATAAGGTAGAAAATGAAAGAATCACAAGATAGACAGGCCGCTTATGCCAACAAACGACGAGTGGTAAACTGTCACCAAGATATGTGGGCCCTTATGATATTTTGCAACACATTGGTACTTTGGCTTATTGATTGGCCTTGCCACCATCTTTATCCAGTATTCATGACGTATTCCATGTATCTATGCTGAGAAAGTATGAGCCAGATACCTAACATGTCTTACAGCCTACAGAAGTGTAGTTGGACTCTAATGTGTCATATGTAGAACGTCCTATCCGAATTTTGGATCGAGCGGGTCGTAAACTTCACAGGAAGATAATTCATATGGTTAAAGTTTAGTGGGATAATATGATACAATGCTTCCCCGAACTATTTTTCGAATCGTAAACTTCACAGGATGATAATTCCTATTGGCAAGCATATCAAATTTCGGGGGCAAGATTTCTTACATTGGGGAGAAATGTGGTGTCTCATTTTTAAAATAATGTTAGTAAATGAGAACTGTAGTGGTAATGATGGATCAGTTTATTATGAAAATAAGAGTGGGGATTTAATGGCAAATATGGAAGCATTCCAAGTTACCTTATCTTCAAACACTTCACACCACTCACACACTAAAAATCGAGTACTTCACCTCAAAACCTTTTCAATTTTCCTCTTCCAAAAATCCAAGACATTTTCACTTATTGGACCCAAATCCTTGAGGGTTGTTCAAGAAGTAAGTATTTATGTCTTAATGGTAGTTTTGATTAAGTTTAATGATGATTTTAATTAAATGTTGGGTTTATGTGTTTGAGGATTTTGAAGCTTTTGATTATTTCTTGAATATTGTGATTGTATGTTTGGAATATGATATATTGTTTGTAGATGAAGTAGTTTGGGTGTCTGAGAGGAGAATTTGATGTTAGTTTAAAGGGGTGTGTTGCTGGGATTGAAAAAGGTTTCAAAAATGGAGATTTTTTGAGTAACAGCAACGACCGATCTATAGGTGGTGTGAATCGGTCTATCGGTCAAGAGTCATAGGTTATGGTGCAATTTCTGGTGCCCACCGATCGATCAGAAGCACCAATAGATCGATCGATGATGGCAAGCTATCGATCGGTTGGGTGAAGCGATCGATCGGTCAAGGGCCGTAGCTAAAGTTCAAAAATTTAGCATTTACTGATCGATCGGGAGAAATAACTGAAAGATCGGTGGAAGCGAGCGATCGATAGATCGGTAGTTGTAAAATTTTCAAATTTTTGATTTCTTCTAACTTTGAATACTTCAATGGATATTAGTTTTATGACATGAATTTCTATCGTACTTTGAGCATGAGCACTTATTTTGGGAGTTGGAATATTTTATTTCATAAAACTGATAACATTGTACTAATTTGAGATTGCTGCAATGGTATAGTGCTTCACGAGCGTCCAGGAATAGATGAGGATAGCTTCATTTGGATTTTGGACAATCGGGTATGTAGGGACTTACGAGTATAAATGGCAATTATAAAAATGTGATGAACTGAGCAAGTTTAGTTGAATTGCGATATTTAGTATGCAGGGTCAAAGTGCCGCTTTAGTATGTGAGGACAAATTGCCGCTACAATATTTAGCATGCGCGGACAAAGTGCCGCTATGTTAGTATGCGGGGACAAAGCGCTTTAATATTTACTATGCGGAGAAAAAGTAACGCTATAATATTGCCACTATGATTTAGTATGCAGGGTCAAACTGTCGCTATGATATTTAGTATGCGGGGTCAAAGTGCCTCTATAATATTTAATATGCGGGGACAAAGTGCTGCTTTAATATTTAGTATGCGGGGACAAAGTCCCGCTATAATATATAATATGCGGGGTCAAAGTGACGTTGTTATTGTTATAGTTGAGAATGCGTAATTATTAACAATAGTTGAACAATGGTTTTAACAAGCAATGAATGGATGTGTAATTGAGGAATTATGCTTTTATTCTAATAATATAACCTTATTTGATGAATATGATTATATGTTAACAGAAAAATCAAAGAAACGTCTATAAATCTATATACTACTGGCAGTCCTGTATATTCCATTATTATGCATTTTTATTAGTATTGTTGAAAGCCATGATAGTGTTGATATGCTCATTTTGTTGGGTTTGTTCATGTAGGAGGAAACATGGTGAGCGTAGACATTTTGGGATGATTTCAGAGATAGAGACAACATGTCAAAAAGAAGATTAGAAGAACTTTTTTTTTTTATACTTATAAAGTTTTTGGGAACGATTTTAATATAATGTATATGACACCAAAAATCCTCCCTATTTTGAGAATTATTGGCATGTATTTTATCACAACTTAAATGTTCAACTACCAATCCACTACTAATGAATGAGTTGGTGAGTTGAGGTGCTACAATAATGGATGAAGGTGAATGATGGTGAAGGTGAAGGTGTGACGGAGGCTCAAATCCTATGTTAAAATATGTGCCAATGTCTGATAAATTTCGTGCATCATATGGTATTTATAGTGGAAGAGGAATATGTAGTTTCCTTGTAGGACTCAAACTCTAAAAGATATTTTTTTCTAGATTTTCCCGCCTACCGATCAATCGTAGCTCCATCTTTTATTTTTTCAACTTTCGTACATCGGCGATTAATCTTCACTTTATGCTGATCGATCTTCACTTCAGGATTTTTGTTGCTTCAGCTATTGATAGGCGCCTGATATTTTGTTCATAACTTTCTCATACAATCTCTGAATTAAACGAATTAACTATCCACGCGAAGATAAAAGAGTTCTACAACTTTTATATTGGCCATATTTCCAAAATATGGCTTGAACATGATGAAATTTGAGGATAAAAATGTGACACGTGTCTTGGATTAAGATTTTGCTATTTTCTTCAACTTTCTTCCCTTTTTAATCGTTTTAGCCATTTTCTTCATATTCTCGTACTTTCACTTAAATTCCAGAAATATGCAAATTAATACAAAAAGTGTAATATCATTCAAGAAGCATAGTAAAATATATTGAGAAAACACAGAAATATAAGTGCAAAAATCATACTTTTAGTAACTAATTTTTTATTCTTGGTTGAGGAAGACAAAACCTTAGAATTTATGATTTTCATGAAATTTATGTTCTTATTTATTTGTTTTTTTACTGAGTATCAAAATCTTTTCTATTATTTATTGATATGTTTGATTATGAGAATGGTCATCTAATAGTTTTGCATACAATCTAATGCTTGGCCTATGAAGCAACTAAGATTGACGATTTCATGTTGTTGGGTTTGTTAAATTCTTAAGAAAAGCACTTGACTAGATTAAATATAGACGCATGGATTATATTAAGTTTTATCATTCTGACTAGTTTTAAAAGCTAATGCTAATATTATCTTAACTGCTGTTGTTTTGATTGATTGATCGGTAAGGATTAACTTAGAACGCGTGGGCTATTTTATCTAGGCATAAGGTGAGATATGAGTTGAATCTCCACTGATAAATACTTATTTGAAAACTAAATCTTTTGTGGAAATCAATGATTGAATTCATAGTTCCAAGATAAAGTCGATTGAAACCAATATCTTTTTTAATTCGTATTTTAATCACTAGCTTTTAATATTATTATTTTTAATTCATCTCACATACCACATATTTTATTGTATTTTTTACTTTCCATTAACAAGAGAATTCACACATCATTGTGGGATCGATCTCTACTCATGGTACTACATATTTGTTATCAATCCATCGATTGAGTGGAGTTAATTTGGGTGTACATGATAAGTGTCATTTTTTATATTTCTATGCTTTCTTGTTAGATTTACGATGATTTCTGGATGATATTAAGCGCTTTTGTGTTATTTTTGTGTGTTTCAGGAATCAAGGTCAAAGTGCATGGAAGTGGAGAAATGAGCTAAAAATTATAAAAAAATGACTCAATCGAGCCAACACATCGAAGAAATGAAGAAAATCAAAGAATGAATAAAGTTGAAGAAAAGAGAAAACCAAAATCCAAGACACATGCCACTTATTTCTCCTCGAATTTCTTCATGTTCGAGCCATATTTTGGAAATTTGGCCAACATAGATTTGTAGAACTTTCTGTTATCTTCGCGATGACAGCTAATTCGCTTAATTCAGAGTCGTATGAGAAAGTTATGACAAAAATATGAGGCGCCTGTCAGCAGCTGAAGCAACAAAAATCCTAAAGTGAAGCATGATCGCCGAAGCATCCCCGATCGATCGCTAGTTGCTGAATTTTGGAAACTATTTCATTTTAGAGTTCGAGTCCAACAATGACACTTCTGTATTCCTCATCCACTATAAATACAACCTCATACACAAAATTGAAGGATCCCCATCAGATTTTAGACCTAGGATTAGCCTTCATCTTCCATCTTCGATATCACCAACATCCACAATCAACCTTTTACCCTAGGCTGTTGGAACAATCAATCCTTTGTTTTGAACCTTTGATTTGATGATTAATTGTTTGATTGAATCCTTACAATTCTTTTAGTATAATTTATTGTTCTTCATGCTTTTGAGGGTTTGGTCATCCTTGAATGATTATTTTATTGCGATTGACTTGATCATACGATTACAATACGATATAGTAAATTGTACCTTGGGTTTTATTAAGACGAACCAAGTAAAATCTAGCACACGTGCGATATCAATAGATTTACCAAAATCAAAGGCTACTAGTTTTCACAGATCTTGATGAGATATTGATTGTTCAATAAGGATATGTGAGTTGCTTATTGGAACTTTAATATTAGACTTGTTATAGTTTAACCATAGTATAACGAATGCATTAGGAAAACTCGTCACCTTAGAACTATTTGGATATTCAATCGAGAATTGTAGAGGATTGCATTGGTGAGCCAAAGTCTCGATAATCTTCTCTAGAGGATTTTTCTCGTTAACTTTGATTACCTTGGTTGGATTATTATTAGTATTTTATGTTTGTTAATTAGTTTAATTATTCATTCATTATCGTAGGTTAAATATAATTTAAAGACATCTTATTTGGTACTTACAGTTAGTCCATGTGGGTTCGACAACTTGATCTTAATTATCTATACTAAAACTTGACAACTGTGCACTTACGGTATAATCACGCTACACTGAAATTTACTGTTTAAATAAATCACGATCAAGGTTTTGGAGCCGTTGCCAAGGATTAATTTTAGTAATATCATACGATATTATTTGACTGTAATTTAACCATTGTTTTTGTTTATTTATTTATTTTAAAAAAAATTATTTTATTTTGTTTTTGTTTTGTTTTCTTGCGAGGTACTTGTGATGTCCCATCAACAAGTCTTCACAAGCTTTGTCCAACAGCTTTAGAGTCATTCTATGCATGTGAGAGATTCAACAATCTGGCAACCACTTTCTGGTATCATAACTTTTCAAACTATACTCTTCTATAACTTTTCTACAATGGACTGGATGCAGAGACACAAGGATGGGTATTTAGTGGAGATTTGGCAACTAGGAATCACATGTTTGATAGAGATGAAGACAGTGTGTTGCACTTATTCAATGATATGACGGACTTCGACCACCGTTGGTATTGGGATCCTTCATTGCAAGGTTGGAGCCACCAATACCCGCCAGAGCCTCACTACCCTCATGATACACCCCAACCATTTGAAAATCAAAGAGAGGAGAGATAGTTCTGCAAACGTCACAACTCAGTTAGAGGATACCTTAATAAGATTCATGGCATCAACTTAGAGCAGTTTGAATAGCCAAACCAAATCTATGCGTCACTTGGAGCAGTAAATAGGAATTTGTATGGAAACAATTTCAACGAGCTGCCAAGAGGAAGATACGAGATCTACAAATCAAGAGGCAACGAATCAGGCCTGGTCACATGATGCTGATTACTCCACCAACCAAGTTTGGGGGAATGATCATACTAATGAGGAAGAGTTGAGGGAACTTGCTCTTCAAGAGATTGAGCCTACTTCAGAGACGTTATCCGAGGAGTTCCTATGTGAAGATGAGTCGAGTGTGATGTTGGAGAAGGAAGAGACTTTCGAAGATTCTGACTTGAGCCTATCGATGGAGACATGTTCTATGCCATATGTGGATCCGTATTTCCCATCGATGCCAACTTCACCGCACTACACCCTCCACAAGTTGAAGCTAAGCCAATAATTCTTCTCACATGACTACCAATTCATAAATAATGTTGTTGGAGCGACGAACTTACAATGGAACAATCTTGTCAAGCTTGAGGGCACACTGAATCAAGAACCATTTGTAGTATCATAAGATACTTACTATGGTGACCGCTCTTTGATGGTTGCTTCTGATGGTCAACTGACGACTAGAAATCAACGCTTCTTGAGAGGCAACCCAAGCAATAGTTGGGAGTCAACTATTTTACTATTGCATTCTTCTCTTGCTAGATACTCAGTTTGAGTGATAACCCCTACAACATCGGAGCTTTCAACAGCCAATCTCCATCAGTCCTCATACAAGCGTATTGATCAGGGGAGTTTTCTGTTTCCCTTTTGATTCTTTTAAACATTGAGGACCGAGTGGCTTGCATGTTTTACTTGTTTAATCAACATGATGTGTGCTGAAATTGACACTTGAATCGTCCGATTTTTTATGAGCTAAGTTTTTTTTTTTAGTAATGACTATTCAATGATATTTTGATCTCACTATGCACATGGATTTGAATTTTTATGATTGTTAGACTCGTACATAAATATTCTTTGTTGAGTTAGCATGTCAATAATGAGGAATATTTTGAGCACTTTGAGTCATGATCTTTGTGAATTGCATGTGAATAATGATAATTATGTGAAATTGATGATTTCTTTTGAGCATTTTAGAGTTATCCTAGAACCTATTTGATGACACTTTGAGGCGAAATTTTATAGTTACAAACTTGACTTGGAAATGATCTAGGCGATCTTTGATATGTTTGAGCCTTTCAAGCCTACCTTGTCTACATCATTCCATAGTGTCCAACTTTGAGCCTACTTGAAAAGAATGGAGTATGTTTTGCATAAAAATAGATCACCATTCGACATTCTTGGCAAACTCATTATATCTACCCTAATATGAGCCTAAATAAAAATTTTTAACCTCACCCAAAGGGACTATGATGAATATCATTCGATGCACTTGAATTGTTATATTTTGAAGAGTTTATTGAAAATTATTATGAACGAGAAAAAGAAAAAAAAAAAGAAAAGATAAGACAGAGCCTTGAGAAAAAAAAAAATATTATATAAATAAGACCCAAAGTGGGTAAGGCTAGAAAAGAAAAAGAAGAGAAGCTCAAATTATGCAAAAATATGAACTTTATAGGATTATACTATCTTCTTGCGCTTATCCTACATTTTCTTCATAACCGACATCAAAGGCCTTACATTACATGCTTAAAAAAGACCTTTTGATCCAAGTCTAGGGAGTAACTACATTAATGTAGAAGTTGTTTGAAAATAGGTATATTTGGTGCTTGACGATAATCTTGACTTTGATTTGATTAGCATTAGTTGATCTTGAAAATGTGTATGAAATTTGAGATTGACTACTGATGTGGCTAGAAATAAATACATTTTATGCGCTTAAATATCAATGATTAGGTAATGATAATTTATTACATATGTTACTTAATCATAATTTTAGTCATATGTAGGCAACGAGCTAAAAGTTAAAGAAGAAAGAAAGTTGAAGAAAAGAGCAAAAATCAAAATTCAAGGCACATGTTACTTATTTCTCCTCAATTTTCTTCATCTTTCCGGTCATAGTTTGTAAATGTTTTTAAGAGAAAAGTTATAGAACATTCAGTTATCTACGCGTGGACAGTTAATAACTTAATTCGGAGATCGTATAATGAAGTTATGACCAATGTAAGTCGATCGCCGAAAGCAGAAAAATGAGCAACAAAATTTGGAGTTGCCGATTGATCGCCCGAAAACGCCCGTTCAATCGTCTGAGGAAGCAAAAGGCACGACAATGCTACTGAAATGCTTGATCCATCACCCATGCATGCTCGATCAATCACCCAGAGTTCTGAAAAACATGGAAATATGATTTCTTTCCTTCTTATATGGACTCTAACTTATTCCATCAACCTCCTTTATATACCAGACAAAATTTGGGACCTCATATCAGACTTTATCATATTTTAGACCTTAGATATTAGTTTTTGAATTTTTCTTTCATAGTTTAAAGGCGGCTATGAAGATCAACACGAAGGCAGGATTGACGATCTCAGCCGAGTGGAGATCGGATTAGTTTCTTCCCTTTATTTTATTTATCGTTTTTCTCATGATTATGTGTAGCTAGTTTTTAATTCTTGGTTGAGGAAGATGAATCCTTGGATTTATTTATCTTGGGGAGATTCTTACGCTTTTATTTATCAATTTTATTGAATATCAATGTTTTCAGATTTTGATCAGATTTTGATGATATGATATGTTTGTTTATCGGATTGACAACCTAATAACTTGCATGTAATTTAATGCTAAATTTGATAATTCTTTGATTAATCAAATTTACGAAGCAACTAAGATTGATAATTACCTGCTGTTGGTGTTATTAAATTCATAGGGAAATCATTGACTAAATTTATATAAACCGCTTGTGTTTATGATGTTTAGATTCATCACTTACTAGTTTTGAATGGTATCATAATTTTAATCTTGAATGCACATATATAGATTGAATGATTGATGAAAGTTAAATTAGAACGCTTGGACTAATTAACTATGGATAAGGTGGGGAGGAATTAGATTTCAAATTCATGAATATTCAAATAAAATTGAGTCTTTTGTGAATCGATAAAATAGATGATAATTCCAAAGTAGAGTCGACCGATACCAAGAATCGCTTTCATTAGTGTAATCTTTAATTTTAATTTTAATTAGTATAATTCACTCACAACCCCATTTTTACTTTATTGTTTTGTTTTTACTAACACAAAAATCGCACCTCATCGTGGGATCGATCCATACTCACACTACTACATTATTGTTATCAATCTTGAGGATTGAGTGGGGTTAATTTGGGCCTACACGATAAACGCTACCAAATTTTGGCGTCCGGGGAGGCGTGTGATATTTTTGTGTTAAGTTCATTTTTTAATTATTTTTGTTACTTCTATTTCTACTTTGGTTTGTTCATACTTACATATAATAATCTGATCACAAACAACTTAGGACCGATTAACATGGCTGAATATAGTAATTTGGACGAATTGGAGTATCTTCTGCGACAACTTGGGGTAGGTAGTGGACAAAGCGCATACAACTCTGGTTGAAGTGATCATCACAATCTCAACTATGCAAATCAATGGATGACACTACCTCTACCTTACATGCAGTCCAACCTACCACCATACATTCCGCAATACCCGCCATGGCCGCAACAATATCAACCCCTACCCCTGGTGAGTCTTTGGAGGATATTATTGCAAATTATACTAATACTACTTTGCAATTTCAACAGTCATTCAGAGCTAGCACTCAGAATGTGTGCTCAATTGAAGCAAATACAACATCGATCAATAGGATAGGAGCACAACAAGCTAAAACAATATACTCTCCAGACAATGAAGACCCCAAGGGAGAACATGATTGCAGTCACCTCAAGGAAGAAGTAAAAACCCTGGAGAAGGTGGTACTGACGCCACCCAAGCTGGAAGAGGAGATAAGTGTGCCATTGGAAGAAAATGAGCTTGATAATCCTACAACTCCAAAAGGTATGTCTCTAACTGAGTGTTAGATTAAATATTTAGAAGAATCATGTGCTGTGGAAGAAGGGCCGAAGAAAGAATACTGTGATTTAATGGACCTATGGGATGACTCTTCCGAAGATGAGGAGAATGAAACCCCTACTAAATGCACGGATCCAGATATGTTTACTGTACCATGCACAATTGGAAATAATAGAATTGATAAGGCCGTGCTAGACTTAGGAGCAGCAATCAGTATTATGCCTTACTCAATCTATACCTCTTTAGAACTAAGACCTTTGAAAAAAGCTGAAATTTCTATTCAATTAGCAAATAAGTCTACTGTGAACCCTAGGGGAATACTTGATGACGTTCTAGTAAAAATTGATAAATTTGTCTTTCCTGCTGACTTCTACGTACTTGACATGGAAAATGATGATAAGAGCAGCCCTATTCTGTTAGGGAGACCATTTTTGACAACTTCCAAATGCATAATAGATGTAAGTTGTGGTGTTTTTATTATGGAGTTTGATGGTGAGATAGCTAAATTCAATACTCATGATCCAATTCATTCTCCTACAACTAATTACACTATTTACATCACACATCTCTTATCACTAGAAAAATCACATTCTGTCACTGAGCATGAATCAGGAGTAACTACTGATCAACTTGTTGACAAATTTAGGTATGGAAGAAATGTTTTGATTGATACTTCATACATTACTACTAATTTACCAATTTCCCCTTCTAAAAATCTTAAATCAGAATTGCAGACACCTGTTATTGAGCTGAAACTTCCTCTTAAACTTAAGATACATCAACAGAAATAGGGGATGAGAAAAGGGCTGAGGACATCCAAGAAATTCAAGGCGAATAGACAGCACCTTCGAGTTGTCAGGAGGATACTGAGGTGGAAAAAGATAGAACTGGATACAAAACATGAACCACCATGAGCACGAGAACCGGTGTCGGGCCACCAACGTTAAATAGAGTGCGTTGCTTGGGAGGCAACCCAAGGGGAGTTAGTTTCCTTTTCCTTTTCCTTTTTATTGCTTTCTTAGGTTAACTTCTCTTTCTTTACAATTTTTGAGTTACATTGGGGACAATGTAAGATTTAAGTATTTGGGGGGGGGGGGGGGGGGAGGGGGGATTAGTAGTGTGTTATTGCTTTCTTATTGTAAAAATCCAAAAAAATTGAAAATATTGAAAATTTTGAGCTCATAGTTAGTGATGAACATAAACTGTTGAATTACTAGCCCATGATGAAACCTAATTAATAACATGCATGCTTTTGAACATAGGTGACTTGTTAACCTTGAAACACTTTGAACTCTAATGCAAATTATGCTTTGACTTAGTATGTGAGACCCCGTTATCTAAACAAGATTCTAAGGTGCAATTAAGAGATCTAATCATTCATAAAACAGAGTATTAGGTTGTGTTGATAATCTGAGCTTAAGAGATTACAGTACCAAAAGTTCAAAAGGAATTATACATATTCCTAACAAAAGGTACCAAATTATAGCTTTACTCTACTCTTTGTAGAAACTATACAAAAAGGAAAATTCTGCTCTGCTAATCCTGTAGCACTCCTTACAGCTCAGCGTATCAACCACAACCCTAGTTCTCCATGTCAAAAGCACCTACAAAGACAATCCCAAACACATGAGCACATCATAGTTCATATCAATCATAATATGAATGTAAAGCATAAATGCATAAATCATAGGCATATGATACTTCCTGAATTTCCAATGCATTTAAAACGCCCATTTTGGTTGTCCCTGTACCATAACTCATAATCAAATCAATATATGATATTATGGCTTCTTTAAATAAATGTCATGACATAGCTTCACTTCTTAAATCTTTACTTCAATCCTTTGTCAGTTTATCATCAGTGTATTTTAATGCCCCTCGCTTCATAACTTTAGAACAAGCGGAACTCCCCTTCCTCGCTTCTTCATACAAGCGGTATTTCTATCCTCGCTTCGTATGGTAAACCTCGCCTCCATGTGCAAGCGGTCCTCCCCTCCCTCGCTCCACATTTTTAGCGGTATAATAGCGGTAAGCATTAAAATCATCACTGTGATAACCGTGACTGGTGGAATACACACCCAATGTTCCACATCATACATATGCAACAACAATGCATAACAACATGTATCGTACTCATAATGCACAAACTTGCATTCATCGTATGTCAAATAATAAACATATAATACATGTTACCGTTGGGTGCCCGTACGTCGCTTACGTACCTTTCCCTTTCTTTTATTTATCGTTTTTCTTATGATTATGTGTAGGTAGTTTTTAATTCTTGATTGAAGAAGATGAATCATTGGATTTATTTATCTTGGGGAGATTCTTACGCTTTTATTTATCAACTTTATTGAATATCAATGTTTCCAAATTTTGATATGATTTATGCTTGTTTATTGTATTGACAACCTAATAACTTACATGTAATCTAATGCTAAATTTTGATAATTGTTTGATTAATCGAATTTATGCAGCAACTAAGATTGATAATTGCCTAATGTTGGTATTATTAAATTCATAGGGAAAACCACTGACTAAATTTATATAAACCTCTTGATTTATGTTGTTTAGATTCACCACTCACTAGTTTTGAATGGTGTCATGATTTAATCTTGAATTCGCATATATAGATTGAATGATTTATGAAAGTTAAATTAGAGCGCTTGGACTAATTAACTATGAATAAGGTGAGGAGGAATTTGATTTCCAACTGATGAATATTCAAGTAAAATTGAGTCTTTTGTGAATCGATGAAATAGATGATAATTCCAAGATAGAGTCAACCGATACCAAGAATAGCTTTCATTAGTTTAATCTTTGATTTTAATTTAATTATATAAGTCACTCACAACCCCATTTTTACTTTATTGTTTTGTTCTTTATTTCATTAACACGGAAATCACACATTCTCGTGATATCGATCCTTACTCACACTACTACATTATTATTATCAATCTTGAGGATTGAGTGGGGTTAATTTGGGCGTACACGATAAGTTCTACCAACTATAGCACACACACACACATTCGAATTTTGAGATACGTTGCTTGATCTAGGAGAAAACATGTCTTATTCAAACTTTTGTATGTGTGTAAGTGAGATTTCTGAGGTAAATGCTAGTCATGAGCTAATTTGTTTCAATATCAAGAATGAAGTCTACATTTTGATTTTAATGCTTAATCGAAGATGGTCAAGTGATAATTGGGGAATTTGATAAGTGCAATTTTTGCACTTATATTTCTATACTTTCTTGTTAGATTAATGTGATTTCTGGACGATATTATGCGATTTTGTGTTGTTTTTGTATGTTTTAAGAATCAAGATCGAAGTGCATGGAACTGGAGAAAATACAGGCTGCTGCTAGAAAACCTAGAGTCAAACGCAAACTGAAAGTCCAGACTGACTCAGAGGAAACTCAGTATGCCTATGCTCCTTCATCTCCAGCCAAACCTCCTCCAAAGAAGCCAAGAACCCAGATCACCAAGCCTCTGTAGACCTTAAATATCAAACCCATATCTACCTTGCCCTCAACAAAAGCCACCCCTGCAACCCAAACTCCAATTCAACCTTCAAAAACTCAACCTTCAATAGCTCCACCCACTGTACCCAGGGTCACCATCTGAGTCCCCTCCACTACCCCTGTGGTCAAGGGAATTGTTCTTAAAGACTTAGGGGACTACACCCAATCAGGGATTAAGACCTCGTCTACCATTGGCAAAGGCAAGGCAGTACTAGTTGAGCCCCTCTCTTCAAAACCCAAGTCAGCCACTCAAACCACAATTGACATCGCTATGGAAGATGTTGAAGACAAAGTTAAGGAGCTTACTGTGGTGTTCGATGAATGGGTTGAATACAAAACGATCAACCACTTTGGTCTGTTCTTCGGCAAGCTCAAGAGGCTCCACAAAATGGAACAAGAAGTCCTCAAAGGGACAGAAACTGATGACGTACGGATTGCGGTGCATCGCAAAGAATTGTTCCAGGCTAATCACAGGCTCAGACTGGCAAACCTACTCATTACGGCGAAAAAGGCAAACTTTGATGCCAACACTCCGACTGCCAAAGATGACGGTGCTGTCATTGCTCAGCTGGAGATGGATATTCATACTCTTCACATGGCTGTTCGTTTTCAACGACGGAAGCTCAATATATCCACTCCCGTTCCCAGCCTAGATCACCCCTCTGCGAGCAAGACTGCGGCAGAACCATTCTTTGAGCCAATTACTTCTGATACAGCGGCGCAGCCACTGACCAATGCTCCGTCTGCAGCAGAGACTGAAGCCATGAATGTCTTGCTGGACTCTCCCACAACTTCCATCCCTCTGGCGTCCTCCGACTCTCATATTCAGTACAGTCCAAAAGTCGCGCCTCCGAAAGTTGTCTCACCAGACTCCGTCGATCCGGATCTCGTGGTGTCAACAATTGTTGCAGCTTTACAGGATGAGGAGCCTACCAGACCTATCACTCCTCTAGATCAGTCTGCTGAAGATTTGGCGTTTATGGAAGAATTCTCTACGGACTTAGTTACTTTGATCCAGTCTGATACATGCCAATCTGATGTCTCTTCACTCGTACCAATTGAAGCAGAGGTTGATCCGACTGCGTCACCTTCTGATCACTCTCCGGACCATTTACCTGCTGAAGCCTCATCTCTGGCCAAATCTCTTCAACACCTCTCTGATAACTGTCTCTTTCTCTCTCAACGAGTCAGAGAAGTTCATCAGAGTTAAAGGACTACACACTTGGATTTTGAATCCTTCAGAGAAAAGATGACGGCTAGCATAAGCAGTATTCAGCGCGGACTGAATCACATGTTCTCTCAGCAAGCTTCATATAAAAACAGCCTGAGAAAAGAACAGATCGAGCTAGCCACTGAAGTTTGGACTTCCGTCGCCAAGTCCTTATTGCTCAAGACACTCGTATGGATGCTATATGCGCTCAGCTCACACATATCGTAGATTTCCTTCAGGAGATTGCTGCTGACAAAAAGGGGGAAAAGTATAAGGACTTCAAGTCAGCTCAGCAGTCCTCAGCAAAGAAATAGATGTCTAATTGAATTAGACATATAAATGTATCTATCAGATTACAATAAAATCAAAGTCTTTCAGTCACTTATCTAAGTCTTATTCATTTATTTTGAATAATTCATTTATTTTGAACAAAATGACTTAATCGATCCGAACTACAACTTACAATGTTCATTTATTTTGAACAAATAAGACTTAATTGATCTGCAAGAATTCTATTCAAAGCTTGTTAAAAGACTGAATAAGAAGACATAAAAGCTAGGTTTTATCATCATCAAAAATGGGGAATTTGTTAGTTCCGAATTTTAAAGATAACAAAACAGATCAGACCGATCAAACCGTAAAACCATGTCAAAGCAGATCACACCGATATGGTCTACTGCAAAATCCTAACGGATCAATGTAAACCAGCCTGACCAGATCGAAGCACGAGATCAGCTCAATAAAGATCAGATCAGAGCAGACAAGGTTGGATAAGCTTCGTTCTTCAGTACGAATCATTAACGGCTATTTATTGAAGCATTTAATGATGCAATTAATGATGATAAAGACCAAGGACTGAAGATTACCTTAAAAGGTAAGACGACAAAGAAGAACCTACCTAACAGACGCCGAAAGCACAGACCAGAATGGAAAGTGCCTAAAAGAATAAGACTGAAGCTTGTTCAGAGATTGAACAGAGTCAAGAGTTGCACAGAAAAGGAAATAATGTCGTTGGTATAAGCAACTATATAAGGATGCAACTAAAGAGCTCATAGTGCCGACTGATCAATCAAGAAACGAAAAGAAAACAAAAACAGCACAAGCTTACAAGTCAGATATTCTTAAGCCGGACTGCTAAAAGTTTTCATAAGCACATCATATTGTAATATTTGATCGTCATAAGATCATTGTATGCATAGACAAAATCAGTCAGTCTTTTGTATTTACACTAAAATAGTAGAGTGAGATTCTATTGTAACTTTCAGACAGTTTGTGTCTGAACAGATCGAGAGACTAGGAGTTTCAGTCTGGTAGTGGGATAAATCCAGCTGAATCGGGGTTGTACAAGTGGTTGTATTACTCAAAGTCTTCTAGTGTATCCTTCCTTAATTGGAAGAAGGGGAGACGTAGAAAGATTACACCACCTTCGAACTTCCAGAAGCATATCCTGTCTATTCTCATTTCGTACTGAGCCATCAACATGTTCTTACTAGTCAAGAACAGACCGTTCCGCACTTTTATATTCAGTAGTCTGTTCTGCTCATAAGTTGATTAAGAAATAGATTTCACTCACTAACACGAGAGAAATCAATAAAGATTAATTTTAAAGGAGTGTTCATTCACCCCCCCCCCCCCCCCCCTAAACACTCCGGACCGATCCTAACATAGACGATTATACGCTTTTTGGTATATATTTGTGTGTTTCAGGAATCAATGGTGATATGCATAAAAGTGAGGAAAATGAGCTAAAAATGAAGAAAAAAGACCAAACCGAGCGAATATGTCGAAGGAAGGACAAAAAAAATCACACTTATGAAGAATTTCATGCAGCGATCTATTGCGAAGAATGAGGAGATCGATCGCATACCAGCAGAAAGTTGAAGAAACAAAGTTTAGAATTCAGCGATCGATCGCCCTATTTTGGAGATCGATTGCCAAGCGGCAGAAAGATATCGCGATCGATCGCCCGGATGAATTTTTTGAAAAATAAATTCCTTAGAGTTTGTGTCCAACAAATAAGCTTAATATTCTATTTTCTCTATAAATTACATTAGAATCAGACTTTTACACCCTATGAAGAGCCTCCATTCTTCCATCCATGTCACCATCACCCACCTCCATCCATCAATCATCCTAGGATTTTGGAACATCTTCAACAAGGAGATTGAAGAGACGATTGAGAAGGAAGCAAGAGAGGAAGCGAAGATCTACAACCGGAGACGACGCTGGGAGTTTTTCTTTGTCTTTAAATTCTTAGTTTTGTTTTGTTTTGATTTATTATGAAGAACTAAGTTTATTTATCGAGGCTAGGCAAACCTTTGTCATGAACCTATGATTGATGATTAATGATTAAATCCTTATAATTCTTTGTGTATGTTGTATGATTTTAATGCTTTTGAGGGATTGATCACCTTTGAATGATGTTAGTATCGTAATTGAGATTGAGAGATGATTTTATGATACGGAATTAATAACTCATACCATGGATTTCAAACTGAGATCGTGAGATGAATTCAAATACGTGAGTGATAGCTATAGATATCTAGTAATCGAAAGCTAGAAGTTTTCACAAAACTTATTTAATATTGAGTTGTTAAATAAGTACACGAGAGTGACTTACTGCAATTTGATATTAGGTTTAATATATCTTGAGAGAGTATATTAGATAAATTCGGAGAACTCGTCACCTTAGAAATATTTGGATTTTCAATCGAGAATTGTAGGTGATTGCATTGTTGAGCCTACGCCTTGATACTATTTTCTAGCGGAAGTTTCTCGTTTACTTATATTGACTTGGTTGGATTAGTAGTTTAATTTAATTAATTAGTCTTTTATTTAATTCATTATCGTATGTTAAATATAGTTGAAAGCGTCTTATTTGGTACTTTCAGTTAGTCTATACTAAAACTTGACAACCTTGCACTTGCGGTATAATCGTGCTACACTGAAAATAAATTGTTTAAGATAATCGCGATCAATCATCGACTTAAAGCATCACAAATGTAACCGCGATCCCACTAACCTTTTTGTACACACGTCACTTTCGGATTTAAAAACAAAACCAAACACTTTGATACTATAAAACAGATATTCCAACATTCGGGATGGCTTATTTAGCCCATAAATGGACCTCTTAACTTTGCAAACACTTTGTTCACTCCCAATAGATGTGAAGCCCTCTGGCTGCAGCATATAAATGTCTTCACATCCATCTGCAATATCTTATATTCATAATATGCAGATATAGCTAACTAAATCCAAATGGACTTCAGCATCACAACTGATGAAATGTTTCTCATAGACAACTCCTTACCTCTGAGAATAACATTTTCCCATTCGTCAAGCTTTGAACACGGTATGCGAGAATTCTTGAAAAAATACTTTTTAGTGTTTGTGTTTTACAAGGAATCGTCCAAAACTCTCCTCCACTATAAATAAGACTTAATGGACGACCCAAAGGACTTTTGATCAGCTTTTTGACCTAGAACAAAGCCTCCACTCTTATTCAAACCTCAAGCCATTGTAGAGCAAGATGAATCGAAAGAGACTGGACGACGCATCGAAGCAAGGAGTCAACACCTAACATCCTTTAGCATTTCTAAACATATGTTGTTCTTTATTTTCAGATTGTGAATGTTTAAATTGTTGCCAAACATCTTTTTACATTCTTATTTGATGATGATTGTTGGCTAAATTTTGTTATCAAGACTAGAGGATCCCATGTTTGAACCCATGAATTAAATAGAAGTTTTTGATTTATTCCACAATTCTTTGAGTATGATTATGGTTTTAATGCTTTTGAAGGATTAGATTGATGTTAGTAATTATAATTGATGACCATACGATATTGTAATATGATAAGATATTTCATACCGTGGGTATTGATTGAGACTGACAGCGTAAAATTGAACACACATGTGATTACAATATATTTACCAAAATCGAAGGCTAGAAGTTTCCACAAAGCTTATGCAATATTGAGTGTTAAATAAGTGCATGACTATTACCTTGCTGCGTCTTAATATTAGGTTCAATATAACGAACATTCCAAATTGTTGCACGCCAAGGACTCCACACTTCTACAAGCTTCGAAATTGTGAGGTATTCTTCTTGGAAATTGACATATGGTGCATAGTTGGAGTTGGTGTTAGTAAAGATTAATTTTATTGCATATTGGTGAAGTGGGTGCTAGAAAAATTCAAATCTTTACATATTGTGGGGGGAGAAGTTTATGCTATTGATAACTTTGGGGGAAGTAGTTGTGATGGGATATTGAATATATTGTTGGTGGATAGTTTGGATTGAGGTTATTGTTGCTTGGATTGTGGGTATATTTTTGGATTGATTGTGATTATCATGGCACCAAAGACGAGGCCAAGGTGTGGAGCATCCACTTTCGTGGCCCCACCGGAAGAGGACTAGCAAAAATTTAAGAATGAGGCTGCTTTGGACTTCTATAGATCCATGTTGCGAAAGAATATCATTAGAGAAAGGGGCCGGAGTTTAAATCCCCAAGCAGCGCTGTGTTTGGGGAGGCTAGTAGGCGACATTGGCTGACGATCTTGAGGCCACCGGGGGTTGCGGTGGTACCCGTTATAAGGGAATCCTTTGCCAATCTAAAGGCATTCCCAAATACAGCTGATACGTTTGTTCGGGGAAGGACGTCAAATACAACTGTCATACAATCAATGTCCTTTATGACCTACGGGATGTGAGGACATGTTCCTAATCAAATGTTTAATTATCACACAATGATTATTAATTTGTAAACAGTGGAAGACTACTTAAAATTTTACCAACACGTGGCACTAAAAATTTCGGCATTACCTCCCGCACGAGAGACATACAAAAAAAATGAAAAAACATATAACAATATCCCCAGTGCTGAAAGTAAATACATAATATCATATCATGGACAATGAGCATCCATCACATAGTCCATACAAAATATATTTACATCATACCATAGCATTAGACATGACCATGGTTCAGAACCGCCGGTTTGACGGTTCAAAAAACATCGAACCTGAACCTGAACCTTCCTTGACGGTTCCGGTTCAGGCTCATGAATCGTTGATTACGGTTCCGGTTACGGTTAACCAACGGTTACGGTTACGGTTTGACCCTTATTTTTAAAAAAAGAAATTAAAAATATTCTTAAAATTTGAAATAAAGTGTAAAAAGTGTTTGAATATGTTTTCAACCATGGGTTAAACATAAAATAACATGAAATAAATTCAAGGTCAGATAATCAAAATGTGTAAGATATATTTGTTTGATTAATATATATAAGTTAACACTATATTGAGATCCACAAGGCTTTTATAGCTTAGTAGTTGAAGCTAATTATTCAAGTTGAAGGTCATGAGTTCAAATCTAAAACATAATATATATTTTAAATTTAAAAATGTAAACAAAATTAAAATAAACCCCTTGAACCGCCGGTTAACCGACGGTTCACGGGTTAGCAAAATTATGACCCTTAACCAGCCCTTCTATAGGCGGGCCGGTTATGGGTCTGACCCTTCGAATCGTTGACCCGGTTAACCGACCTGTTAACCACGGGCCGATTTCGGGCCGGTTCAGGGTCGATGATGACCCTTGGTCGGTCTACATAGCATGCACAATAAGCCTCCATCACACATTTCATACTCAAAATATTTACATAATACCATCAAAAGTAAATATACACTGAATATCAACAAATTTTCAGATTGAACTGAAATAAACATCATTTACATATTTATATGACCAGGACACATCCTGGTACAATTAACTATCCTAAGAGTGAGACAGACATAGAAACAACCTCAGGATGACTTCCATCGAGCATTCACTCTTTAGGATCCTGGTTATTGTACTACCTGCCATTGTCCACACACATAGACAACAACAGTCCCCCTTGGGGGTGAACCAACGCCCAATATGGAACTATCACGTAATTACAACATGCATCTATAAAATGTGATATATGATGTAATGCAATGCATGAAGGTACAATCCTCTCGGGATATCAAATGTCCGGAATCCAAAGAAATAGATATCATCAATCTCGAGGTCGAGCAGAGGGTGGGAACACACACACATTGCGCTAGGAGAATCATCATGTGATGTGCCAAGCATCCCTCGTGTCTAGATCCGGCGAAAACACGGGTGACTACAGTTGCTACCTAAACTGCCTGTCATCGTGCTCAGCATCCCCATGACACTGTAGATCTCATCATAATCAAAGGGTATCAAAGAATGATAAGATCAATATGACATGCCCAATATGTATGTCATGTATCGATGTACATTTATCAAAATGATGTGTATTAACAAAACATTTATTTTCATACATCGATATGCCAATTATAAATATATGAATGCTCCATAATTCAACTAAAATCACATAGCTAAGTAATTTCACATAAGTTCAGCAAATCATGCTTACAAATAACTAATCATTGTGTGATAATTAAACATTTTATTAGGAACGGGTGCTCACACGGGACATTGGTGAGGATGAGTACTCGGTTTATGCAAAATAGCACGTAGACTATGCGGAGATTTTGAATACCATCTGCATAGAGGGCACTGAATGGAAGAGGAACAATGATGGTGAACCAGTGTAGGTCCTCAAATTTGAGTTGACAGAGGACGCCAAGGAGTGGTTCTCCATTGTGGTATCATGCCTTATCTCAGCTACCCACCTGTCTGAGGTCAGCACCAATCAAGCCATCCTATTTTATTGCATCATAAATGGCAGATCTATCAACCTAGGATGGCGTGTGGAGCTATTCCATACAGAATGCCATCCTTGGCTCCCCCATCTCAAGTCTGCCATGTTCTGCCACTATTACTGCATCTGCCACCAGCAAGGAGTTGTTTGGGAGAATGATGAGGAGATTTTGCCTCTCATGGCTATTATTGTGATTCAAGATCCCATCACCACCACCACCACTGCATTGAGGAGGGTCCGTGCCAGACATTCAGGCAGTTGGGCTACATCTCAGCCGAATACATCATCTGTTGTGCCTGGGTCTACCACTATGACTCTAGACTTGATCTACCATCATCTACAAGCATTGAGTCCATGACATGAGGAGTTCATACATGTCAAGTTGCATAGAACAATGCCATGACAAAAGGATTCCCGACCATCCAGTTTCCAACAGAGCCTACTTTGCCACCATACCAGCCTTACCCACCAGTACTCCCACCGGAGAATGAGGAGGAAGGCGACGATTACTGATAATCGTTGTCGAGGTATCTGCTTTGCCACTATTCTTATTATTGATGTACACTGAGGGCAATGCACATGCTAAGTTTGGGGGGTGTTTGGTATTTTCTATCTGTTGCTTGATGTTTTGACTTCTCTTGATGTGTTTTTTGCTGGCTGTCTACTGTAAATATCCCTTGATTTGTTTCTTTAGCACATACAAAATTTATTTTTTATGGAAAATGAGTTCTATTGCAACTCTATTACATGATGGAATTAATGAGTCTTGAAATTTTTTGGCATGTTTGTGAATATCCTTGGTTGAGTTAGTACTTCAAATTGAGGAATATTTTGAGCACACCGGGTCATGGTTTTGTGAATTATATGTTGGATACTGAAAATTTTTTGTGAACTATGATTTGTCTTGAGCATCTTAGAGTACTCTAGAACTTATTTGATTGAGATGAAATTTTAGAATTATGAACTTAACTTGGATATGATTTAGGCAATCTTTTGGAACGTTTGAGCCTTTCAAACTTACTTTGTCTATATCATTCCCTAGTGTCCACTTTTGAGCTCAATTGAAAAGAGTGGAAATTAACATTCATTCGACTTTTGTTGATAAACTCATTATACATACCCTTATATGAGCCTAAAAAAGAATTTGTATCCTTACCTTAAGAGAGTATAATGAATTTCATGCATGTACTATATTTTTAGCTATTAAATCAGTCACGTATTATGTTTTGAGGTATTATAAGAAAATAATTCAATGCCTATTGGAAAAAAAAGAAAGGCATAGTGAAATAATAGCATAGTTATGTGATGATGAACAATGTGGAGATCTTACATTGACCAAATTGAGTGAAATCTAATAAAGCCCGTGGTAATCAAATTATAAAGAAAAGAAAAAAAAAGATAGTTGAAGATTGTGCTAAAAATGAAATTTACATATTATGCTCTCTTCTTTGCTTATCCTTATATTTTCTTTGCAACCGACATCAAAGGCCTAACCTTATAAGCTTCAAAAGACTTTTTGATCAACGTATATGGAGTAATTACATTAGTGGAGAAGTGCTTAAAACGTAAGCTTATGGATTGCTCGATAGTAATCTTGATTTTGAGCTTATTAGTATTATTTGATCCTGAAGATATGCATGAAACTTAAGATTGACAATAGTGCACACACACGTTCCAATTTTGTGATGTATTGCTTGGCTTATGAGAAAACTCTTTTTGTTAATTTTTTGTTTGACTCTTGTTGGTGTGTTAGTGATATTTCCGAGCTTTACATTTGAGTTGCTAAGTTAATTATTTTAAAGTATTAAGGATGAGCTCTATATTTTGAATCTCATTCTTGCTCGAGGTTGATCAAGTGATAAGTTTGGGAGAGTTGATAAGTGTGATTTTTACCCTATATTTCTCAGATTACTTATACTGGTTATGATGATTCCTGGACGATATTATGCGCTTTTCTGTTGTTTTTGTGTATTTCAGGAATCAAGGTTGAATTAAATAAAAGTGGAGGAATTAAGCTTAAAATGATGAAAGGTGACTCAAATGAGCTAACCGATTGAAGAAACGACGAAAACTCGACTTTTGGAGAAAAAGATTCACCGATCGATCGATAGCCTTGCACCGATCGATCCATCGCATGACCTAAGTTGAGTAAAAGTATGAAGATTTACCAATCGATTGGTACCCATGTCCGGTCGATTGGTAGCGTGTCGTAGCTAAAATGATTTAAATTAAGGAATTACTGATCGATCGGTAGGCGAGGTTATCTGGAAAAAAAAAAGACCTTTAAGAGTTTGTGTTCCACTCTTATTCAAACCTCAAGCCATTGAAGAGCAAGACAAATCAGAAGAGACTGGACGACGCATCGAAGCAAGGATTCATAGCAGCATCCTTTAGTATTTCTAAAACTTTATTTTTCTTTATTTTTTAGATTGTGAATGTTTAAATTGTTGCCCAACATCTTTTTACATTCTTATTTGATGATGGTTTGTTGGCTAAATTTTATTATCAAGATTAGGAGATCCCATGTTTGAACCTATAAATAGAAGTTTTTGATTGATTTTCTACAATTTTTTGAGTAAGATTATGTTTTTAATGCTTTTGAAGGATTAGCTACCCTTTGAATTGATATTAGTAATTATAATTGATGTTTAGCATACGATATTATAATATGACAAGATAATTCATACCGTAGGTTTTGATTGAGACTGACATCGTAAAATTGAACACACGTGTGATAACAATATATTTACCAAAATTGAAAGCTAGTAGTTTTACAAAGCTTATGCAATATTGAGTGTTAAATAAGTGCATGACCATTGCCTTGTTGCATCTAATATTAGGTTCAATATAACTTGATCACTGTATATTGGATAATTTAAGAAAACTCGCCACCTTAGAACGTATGATATTAAATCTTAACTAATAGGAGATTTGTGGGATTTTACATGGGTGAACCGAAGTCTTGATAATCGTCTCTACTGATTTTTTCACTCTCTATAGCTTTGGATTATTTGTCTTGGTTAATTTAATTTAATAATTTAATACAAATTCTCAGTTAAATATAGATTATGTGATCGGATCCTTACATGGCAGCACAGACAAACCATGCCGGCACGGTCTGAAATCAGGTCACTCATTCATTCGTATGTATATATACATATATATGAGTGAATCGTAAAATCTGAACTTAAAACTAATATAAAAATCACATTAAACAATTAGCAAAGCAGAATCCCATTATTACAAAACATAATTTATATAGTTATAATATATTTGATAACCCCTGATAAATGAATATCTTAGATCTGATGAGTGCTTGACCAATTAATTAATATCTAGGTGTGCATACTAATAATTAATCAATTAATCGATCAAACTTCATCTAAGATTAATAAGTTAGTTATTATTGCATAATTAAATCAAAGTCCTAAGAATTGCGGCCTCGGGGCTATCAGCGTCTATGGTGGACAGCAACTGGGATAGACTATCACTCAGATTACCCACCTCTCTGTGCAAGTTCCTTATGTAGTTGCAAGTTTCTTGAAGAACTTTGTTTGCCGATGCCTGTTTCATCATAACCAAATTTAATAGTTAATTCTTACCTATATTATAATTTTATGTTCCACATGCAATCCCTTTATTTGGTGTATAATTTAGGTACAAGTTAATATTCAAATTGTTTTTTTAATAAGTGACTAAATATCGACCATTTATAGCCTTATTTTTCGTTTGTGTTAGGAATAATAAGCAAGAAAAGTACGAGATGACTAAAGTTACATTAATAGTTGATATCGGGCAAATTGTATTCGGGACCATTGTGAATGATCAAGAGGACAAAATCCATTATATAAAATCAATAATTTGCTTTAAAAACTATGTTTTTTATGTTAGCATATGGGTCATACAAGCCAAAAATTGGTATGTTGGGTTTTATACACACAAGCTCATTAGTGACTTAGTTACATCTATAAATATATGACTTGTTGTAGAAACACTTACACAAACTAACAATGGTGTTAGGATCGTGGATCTGGTCATGTTGTTTGGACTCAAATGATTACAACATACATATTGATTTCGTTGTATATCGATAATCTCTTTTCGTGCAAAAGCGCAATCGATCGTCCCCGGGTTTAGATGACTTTTTTATGTTTTATATTTTCGCTATGTTAGAATCTGATGCCGGGGGCGAAACCCAACATTTAGCTCGCAAGCATATGTGCTCCATTTATATTTACTTTCGGATTATTCATACTTGTGATTTTAAAACATAGAATTTTTGAAACACTATTAATTATAAATAAGAAGTTTGGTATTCTTTTGATTTTTTCTAGGATGTAAGAAAATGCAATAAACCAAATCGATATGTAGATTATATACCAATAATGAGTCAAAAACTGAGACTCTAAAATTTGTCAGTACGATGGTCTTAGTCGAGGCATGTGATATATATGTCTTTGATCCCAAAGAATTGATGCTAACATTTTTCCCTACAAGGAAGAAAATTAACTGAAATATGACTTCCACAGTCCAAATGTTACTTGGTTAAATATTTCAACAGGTATAATTAATAAATATTTTCCTAAAACCTTTTTCATATTTTATAATTTACTCTCTTGAATGTCAAAATAAGTGAATACTTATCATTGTTTTAAAAATCAGACCGGACCGATGGTTGAACATGGAATCCCATCAACCGGATGAAGAATTAGTCTGAGTCTTTTAATTAACTGGTTGTTATTTAACAAATCAAAAACACTAATAAACCTGTGGGTTTTTGTTGAAACTAATGATTCAATTGTTAAAGACCCGTCGGGTTATTACCTAGTACAAAATTTTTAATGTAAATTATAATATTAATAAATAATTAAATATAGTGATATTATTATTTTATTATAAATCAGGCATATAATTATAAGTATTTTAATTTTTAGTACCTACTGCAATCTTGACATATTTTTTGTACAGTCCAAAGTTTAAGTGTTCTTAAAACTTTAAAATCAGTTGTATTCTTCTATTGTATTATTAAAAAAATTGTAATAATCTTGATATTCCTATATTGATGCATTCGAATTTTTAAGTTATTATTATTATTATTTTATTGTAATAAACAATGACAATCATATAAATTTATTAGAAACTGCTATCTGTTTAAATTTTTTATATGTTCTTTTCTCAATGCATGATTTGTTAATGAATTTTATGGTTTATGACTCTAATAATTTGTTTTAAAGTAAATAGTCTAGCTTATTTTGAGTTTTTATATGATAAATATTGTTATTGTAACTATTTTTTATAAAATAAAATATTTAATTTGATATTTAATAGGTTAAACTACAAGCTAATTAGTTGAACCAGTACGTCCGGGCTCGTTTTAAAAACCATGACATATATAAATAAATAAATATATGCAAAAAAAAAAAGAGAGACATAAATAAAAGCAACCGCGCATGTGCCAATATTTTTAAATATTAACACGGTTGCGTGGATTTTGCATTACATTTATCCAGAATTAAAATGGTTTTGCTCATCATAAGTCTTCTGCTTAAATTAATTTAAACAAAACAAAACAAAACAAAACAAAACCATTGATTTAAATAAAAAAAATTAAATAGTTTTTGACACGAAATAAATATATAATAACGTGAAAATTCACATGCAAATGTACGCATATTTACATATAATGTTCTATATACTGTATACACACCTTGTTGATTCGCCGACCATTGCTTCGATTGCTCTCAGGAAGGAGTTGATGCAATTTGGAGACAAGTTCAACGATCTGATCATCTGATATTCTTGAACTTCCTGCTGACTCTGCTCTTGACCTCCTACTAAACATCCTTAAAATACTTTTTTTTTTTATTTTACTTCACAAATTGTATTCTTTATGTATAAACTTGAATAAATATGTAAATAAAAGTTGGTACAATGCAAGAAAGAAGAAACAATTGGGATAAAAGTTAGTGTAGTATAGGAAGAATAGGTGGCCGGAGGAAGAAGACAAGTGTATTTATAATAAAATTTTGAGGATACAAAGTAGAAAAGTATAAATACAAGAATTTGTGAAGTGGGAAAACACCACAAATGAAAGAGATAACAAAGGAAATGGGGATTAATTAGTGCAATAAACTAAGATGGTGATGTTGGGTGTGAACTAGACAAGTGCATTGGGAGGAAGAACTATGGTAAATTTTTAATTCTTTTCTTTCTAATTTTCAAGATTGAGAGAAATTTAATTCAAAATATTTTTAATCAGTCGACTCTAAAGTCTAGGAGTTTGGTGAGTTTGGCAGAGCGAGGTACAAATTTCATAGAATAATTGAGTTACTTAAGTGTGGGTAGAAATTGCTAATTAATGAGGTAATTTAAGTCAATCAAGAATTACGAAATTGTTAAATGATAGTTGTTTGGGTGTATGTAACTTGTGGCTGAATATATGCTATACCGGGTGATTATCATCCAATGCAACTTATTTAAGAGTACATGGAGTTCTATCTCAAAACTATTAGGTAATGATTTGAGTAACACATATCTCAATATGAGACAACTCTCAATATGTCTTACGTGATATTATATAAATCAAACACGTGGATTGATAATTCGGGAGACTGTGAGTATGCGGATAGAATAGTCAATCACATGAAAATCTACTTGTGGTTCCAATTGAAAATCAGTTGGTAATGAGTGGAATAATATATATGGGACAACTCTCAACATAACTATTTCCATAAGATGGGATGGGTCCTCGTTCAAAAGTGGGGGCCAACCTTTTTTTTAATGAAAAGAGTCGTTGATTATTTGTCGTATAATCTATATAGAACTGTCAAAATGGGACAGGCTCGCGGGCCTGGCCCAACCCAACCCGTCAAATAGGTGGGTTGGGTCAGCATTTTTAAGGCCCGCCAGCAGGCGGGCCTATACGGGCTAGCCCAAACGGGCCGCGGGTTTTGGTTGGCCAACCCGCGGGTTGGCGGGCTGGCCCGCGAGTTGGCCCCATTTTTAAAAAAATAATAATTTGTTATTTCTTTTTTTAGGCTATAAAAACTCAATATCACATTGAATCATTCGATCTACTATATAATTTTCACTTGGTCTTACTTGAAAGTTGCAACAAGTATTTCAAAATTGAGTAAAATACTGATTCACTAATCAAGTTTTTTTAGTAGTAAAAACTCAATATCACATTGAAGCATTCGATCTACTATATAATTTTCACTTGGTCTTACTTGAAAGTTGCAACAAGTATTTCAAAATTGAGTAAAATACTGATTCACTAATCAAGTTTTTTTAGTAGTAGTGTTAATATCTAGATAAAACCTGAAACAAGTTTCAGTATTCTTCTAGCATCAGTTCCAGGTTCGGCAAGTTTAGATGGAAATTTTTTTTTTTGAAGTTTTTTTTTAAAAAAAAATTAAAAATTTTTTTTTTAAAAAAAAATTAAAATTAAAAAAAAATATATTTCGGCGGGCCAACCCGCTGCCCGCTTCGAGTCTGGTTGGGTTGGGGTTTTCCCAACCCGCCTGGAGGCGGGCCCAAACGGGTTGGGTCCGTTTGGGTTGCGGGTTGGGTGGTCCAGCCCGTTTGGGTCGGGCTGGCCCGTTCTGACAGCTCTAAATCTATATCCGATGGAGCATAGAATGAGTCGTAGCTTGTCTGGTTGAGGAAAGACCGTTCTCTCTTCAAACTAAACAAAATATTTTTCAGTTTAACTTTGGAACCTTTTTGAAAAATGGACGCAGGATTTCAAAGAAGTGATGAAAAATATATAAATATAAAAATGGCAAAAAAAATTTTAGGGGTCAAAAATTAAATTTTGAAGGGTAAAATGTAATTTTTAGAAGATAAACTGCAATTTAAAAAAAAAACTTTAACGTAATAAAATTTTTTTTGGCCACTGAGACCTTGCCCACTCAAAGCTCCGCCCCTGAGTGTATCAATTGGATTTCTGAACATAAACACGTTGATGGGCACGATTATCTTTAAAATAAATTCATATCATACTTTTGTTAATTTTGTAAAAACACTTACTTGAGCATATGGGTTTTTTTATGTTATTTACCATAAATTTTTTGTTTTTTATTCCTCTAATTTTCCATTTTTTCACTGTTTAAACATGCTCGATTTGTGGCCGTGCATATACATAACATATGTAGTGTGCTTGCTATAGGACTAACGATGTGGGCCTTCGTGTGCCTGTCTTAATATACATCACCATCTGATCGTTTCACACCAATTAACAATGCATCGCTGAAATTTATTATTATTAGTATTATTAGTAGTATGGTGAAATACATGGCTAATTTAATTTAATATTGTAAATAAAAAAAATAAATCCAAAACTAATGTTAAATTTTTTTTCTTTACAGAATTAATGTGAAATGCAGCTTTAGAGTGCGTTTTTAAAAAAAAACGCACTCCCCAATTACGTTTTTTAGAATTCTGATGGGTCAAGGCAGTTGGGAAAAACGCATACAGAGTATGCGTTTTTCCCATATATTATAATATTATATATATGAAAAACGGATACATCGTATGCATTTTTCTTATATATATATATTATATTATATATATGGGAATATATATTATATAATTATATTAATTTATTATTATATTAATATTAATAGTTATTATTATATAATAATAATAATTCAATTATTAGTTTATTTTAATCAAATGAATACTTATATTCAAGCAACAAGTTATGTATGGTTATTAGTTATTATATGCGTTCCTTCCTAAAGTTTTTCTCCAACAAACTTTAATAATTTGGCAAGCATCTGGATTGGATCTGATCAAGCACAAACGTAATATATTTGAAGCTGATAAATTTAGATCTGATAAATTTAGTTATATGTTTTCTTACATAGGAAAATCCTTTTATAATTTAGTTAGTAATTCTTTATTCTAAAATCATATAATAAGTTGATGAACGGTGCATGAAGACAATTATTTATTTTAATATGAGTAATATGAAATGATATTAATTACAATATAATTTATATATAGCCTCGAGTCCCACAATCTCGTCAATGTATCTCTCGTCGTGATCTTCTTGGTGGCTCAGCTTGCACAACATTAGGCGTTTGCGATTGATCAGATCTAATCCTGATGCTGGACTCACCAATATCATGATACTGTGGAGTCAGGTCGGAGAATGCAACAGGTGAGACATTAAAATGCGGACGTGATTGGGAAGAACCTGGGACTCCAAGCATAAGATCCGTAAATGGGAATCCACCGTAAGACTGGGTTGGATCAGATATATATAAGGAGTATATGGTGATGGCTCAATCTGGTGGGCAGGTTGCGGCACATAATAGTCATAAGCGGTAGCATCGTAGCGGACTGATGAACGATGTGCTGTTGATGTGTCACCTCCGTCATATGATGTAGTCGTAAATGGAAGGATGTCATCATGAGCGTCTACTGGAGTTTCAGACATACTTGTTCGTCTTCTCCTCCGACTGTCCCCCCTACTGGTAGTTGGTTGTCGTGCAGGTATAGTATCTTGATTGCGTTGCTTCTGAGCAAGTCGTCTCACTTCATCCGCAATTGCTATAT
Organism: Haberlea rhodopensis; assembly: GCA_907163345.1. NCBI lineage: Eukaryota > Viridiplantae > Streptophyta > Magnoliopsida > Lamiales > Gesneriaceae > Haberlea > Haberlea rhodopensis. Next base: position 118,713 of record CAJQUN010000427.1, on the reverse strand, counting down.
TATGTTGTAATAAATGTCTGACCCTTGGTGAGATCGCATCGTCCTCGCTCAAACTCGAGCAACTAAGTCTGAGTTGCTGATAGGCTTAGATTTTAAGTGTTTTTAACTGTAACTTCTTCCCATTTTCCGTACTTTTTTCTGGATGATATTATTCTTTTTGGTGTTTATTCGTTTGTTTCAGGAAATTAGATCGGAAATGGAAGAAATGAGCTAATATGAAGATAACGGGCGAAATCGAGGCGAGAAAGAGTTGAAATGAAGGAAGTGAGATTTTCGGAATCTCGATCGATCGAGATTATGTCTCGATCGATCGAGCCAGGCAGTGTGCTGAGTATCAAATGAATCGAAGTCTCGATCGATCGAGATTATTTCTCGATCGATCGACCAAGGCAGAAACTTCAGACCAATTTTATTGAAGTCTCGATCGATCGGAAGGAAATCTCGATCGATCGAGCGAGGCAGTAAGTTTCAAAGGCTGACATGAGCAGTGCACCGATCGATCGGACGCAAATCTCGATCGATCGAGACGCAAATCTGGGAAAATCTTATCTTCCATTTTTGAAATGATTTTTGAGGTATAAAAGGATAAATCACTTCCATATCAAACAGATACCATACCAGACGTGATTTAGGTCGAGAATAAGCAGCCCTAGCCGCCGCCTAACGCCGCGGAAGGAGATTCAATCTCCGTTCTTCGTCCAAAGTCGAGCCAATCTATTCCGGAGTGCAAGGAAGGAGCAAGAGAAGAAATCACGGTGCAACGCACGGATTCATCCACCGTTTATCATATTTCTAAACTTTGATTTCTTTGATTTTCAATTCCATTTGATGTTTTTGAGGTCGAGAGACAATTAAACTCTTATGTATTTGATTTGAATTAAATCTAGTTTATTTTATCGGGTTTTAGTTTCATTGTGTTTGATTATTGATTCAATTGTGTTTGAGCGCATTGATTTCTATTGTTCATAAATTAATTGCTTGTGTAGATCAAAGTCTAGCTAGCTTTGATTGAATCTGAGAGTTATAACCGAGATCGAGAGATAACGTTGTAACACGCTCTATTAATTTATGATGTATGTTACGATTGAGATCGAGAGATGATATCGCATACGTGAGAGCTTAGAATCGAGAGATTTAGAGTAACAAGGTTTTGACGATTTATGCAATGTTGAATTAGTAAATAGATGCACGAGAGTGATTTATTCTAATTTAATGTTAGTTTCTTTACAGCTCGAGAGAGTGTATTGAATAATAGCGAAAACCTTTCACCTTTAGAATCAATTGGTTGATAAGTTGATAATTCAGTTGAATCATTAAAAATAACATAGTTGAACGACGAGCTTGGTAATTTTCTCTAGTGACTTGCCTTCGCATATCCGGAACCATTCATTTTATTGTTTCTTGTTTATTTTTCAGTCTTTAGTTTAAATTAGCATTAGTTAATCACCTTTGTTAATCGTAGGCTAAATATAATTTTATTAATCTTATTTGGTACTTATACGTTAGTCCCTGTGGATTCGACAACCCGTACTTAATTTTCACTATACTAAAACTTGACAACCGTGCACTTGCGGTAGAATCGCTTCACACTATTCTTTGAAATATCTTTTGTTTAAAAATAAAGCGGTCAGTTGCTCCATATGTGCATCCTGAAAAGAAAAAAAAACTATATCATTAAGGTTGTCATAATCATAAGACACAAAAATATATAAAATAAGACAAAACTGCATCTCTACATACTACTTGTTGCCACGCAGCAGCGTCTCCTGCACGATGTCCAATCTCGATATTGATGCCCGATGGAGATAAATATGACGAGTAATGCGACCATACCATGTCATGTACTCGTCACTAATAGGATAGGAGCCGGTGGCCTCATGGGCATGCACAATGTTATCTCTTCTGTTGTTCCACAAATCTATGTACTCATTATGTTGCCATATCCAATTGGTGCCCGAACGACCTCTGCGGTCGACTTTATGCAAGGCTGCCTGACGTGCATCTATAGATGGTGGAACAGTTTGAAACAGAGCAAACTGTCGTAAGACTAGTTCTGGACAATGCATCTCCACAATGGAATAGTGTATCATCGGGCATTGCACCCTCCAATCCTCAGGACCACATTCTGGAGGCAATGACCTGATCTCGTCTGATTCCATGTCATATGGAGTCCAAATAAACTGCAATACAGAAATGTTTTAAGATTTGTTAAGACATTAACATAAATAATTACAGACATTAATATACAAGTTATGTAATAAATACTTGAGCACTAAATTTGCCTGATCCCAATACATCCGATCTAGTGTGTCTTGAAATACACGTAAAGCATGTCGGACGGTGTGTCCAAATGTGCAAAACTGAGACCATCTAAATAATATCGGCATGATAATGTTAATACATTAAATTGTGAATAATATAACATCAATAAAATCTATGATTATACTGTGCACCATATAGGGGGATAGGAAGTGTGTGATCTTCATCTACTACAATTGGGTCTTCTGGTACTCGAGTACCATGAGTTATGGGATGGATACTCTTGATTCTCGTATATACCCAAATCTGAAATATTGTGATTGGAATATGAAGTTAATATAACATAATGTAAGTTTATATCCACTTTTATTAAAGTTGGTGAGGCTAGTAAATATTATTACCTGTACAAGTTGCATTGCACCATCGATATTTGTTCTTCCTTTCTTAGATCCATTGCATAACTCACGATAAAGGAATGCAAGCACTGCACTACCCCAACTAAACTTACGAGCTTTTGAAATATCGTGTAGATGACGGATGTATAACATCGAGACAAAGTCGTTCGATGAATCGGGGCATAACAATCCACCTAGTAACATTAGTACACATGAGCGTGTGTACTGATGCACTTGTTCCTCAGTGTTGTCATTAGTTATTGGGTAAGCCATTGGATGAGCTTGCAGCGCAGTTAATGCTATACATGACTTCTTAAGCTTATCAGGTGGAGGAAAAAAACCAAGCCACTGCGCACAATACATTCGCCACTGCATGATACTCATGCGCGTGTCCTCCCCAGAAATGGCATCACCCTCAGTTGGTAAGGCCCATATAATAGCAATGTCCTACAATGTGATGGTCACCTCTCCAACACGAGAATGGAATGTACGTGTCTCAGGTCGCCATCTCTCAACCAATGATGTGATCAGATGTGTGTCAATATCAAAGTGACCACATCTATATACACCATAAAATCCCATATCATGTAAGGTGCATACCACACGTACATGAAGTGGTCTCGCTCTACACAATTCCCAAAAATATCCGTCCCCACGCCTCACAGTCAGAGTATTGGCAATATCTCTGTTAATTACATCCTCTGAGCGGTGTACAGATTGCTTATTGAGCACACTACAGTCAAGTGGGCCGTACGTACTCTGTGTATCCATCCTACAATATGGATATTTACAAAATAAATAAATATGTATATTTACAAAATAAAGAAATATGTCAATTGAAAGTTAAAACCTGCAATATGTATATTTACAAAATGGACGACACATATTGATTAACATCGTTGTTGGGAACTTGATGCCTGTTCTTGAACTCTTCGTGCCTGCTGTCTCCCCCGAGTTTGTGGCCAGTCCATTTCATTAGGAATACGAGATATCTGATACCTCCCAGGACGTGTTTGAGCTCTCAACAAAGGGTTATGGAATAAGTCAAATGATGGGAGCCTCCAATATTCTTCTGAGAACAAAGGCTCGAAGGTCCCTTGATATATAGCCGAGTAAGAATCCAATTTGCAATAATCACTAACTATACTCGATGCATTGATGCCAAAATGTCGACAAGCATGTATAGCATGTGAGCATGGGATACCAAATTGTGTCCATTTTCCACAAGAACGCGTCTTGGCTCTAAGTTTTACAACATGCGTAGTGCTCCCGACTCCAGCTCGGACAACCGTTATTACTGAAGCAGTTTGTTGTGTATAATCATACTTCTGGACAACATGTTGCAATGATTCGTGTTGCCAACGGATAAACTTCTGATATGCAAGTGTTATCCATCCCTGATTATTTGTTATCATCTGTTGGCACTTCATCTGACGTTCCATGAAACTTTGAACAGTTCGACCAAAGTCAATTGTACATTGGTTGTCACTGGAAGGGGACGTGCACCTTTAAGTACTCCATTATACGCCTCAGACAGGTTAGTTGTCATAATGCCACAACACCATCCTCCATCGTGTGCCAAAGTCCATTGAGTTTGATCAATATCACTAAGATAATTGAAAGCCCCCTCATTAATACTTTTGATCTGTTCCATAAATCGATTGAACTTCCCAATTTCATATGGCATACCTGCTTTCCAGCACATGTCCTTCAACATCACATTTTTGAATTATTTATTGAAATTAGAGCACACGTGCCTCAGACAGAAACGATGTACGCCTCGTGGGGGCATAAATTCAGGCACACATTGAACAGCATGAAGAAGACCTTGGTGCATATCAGAAATTAGACAAATCCCAGATGTCTCACGAATTATGTGTCTGGCCAGCATCTGAAGAAACCATCTCCAAGACATCAATGTCTCTTCATCCACAATCGCAAAAGCCAAAGGTAGAACTTGTTGATTAGCGTCAATTCCGACTGCAATCAACAACTTGTGCTTATACTTCGTATACAAATGTGTTCCATCAACACTTATCACCGTTCGACAATGTTGAAACCCCTGGATGCATGGCCAGAATGACCAGAATACATATTTGATGATCTTTCGATTTGGTACATTTGTGTCAATATGATCCCACTCAATAATGGTGTCCTCGTTGTGTTGCTTAAGGGCGGGCATATACCTCGGCAATTGTGACACTGAGCTCTCCCAAGTGCCGTATACTTGCTCCCTAGTAGCTTTTAAATCATGCCAAGCCTTATGATATGATATTTCAAACCCATATTTTCCTTTCAGCGTCTCTTGAACGAATTTAACCTCAAAAGCAGGATCCTTCCGAACAAACCCAATCAACAAACTGGCATTCACATTCCTACTCAAGTTACGATGGTCAATAGACAACTCATTCATTAGGCGCGTATGATCTCCACCATAATTTGTAATTTTAAACACATTCATTTTCTCTTTAAATATCCCTCTTACCATCCAATCACATGGCGTCACTAGAGAATTATGATTACAAACAACTTTCCATAATTTGGGCGTGCTCTCAATGACGCGATACTCTCGTCTAGCCACCCGTATTGAAAAGTCCATCACTACTGACTGCAAAGGTGATTTACTTTTAAACAACATACCCAACTCCAAATTTCCCTTCACATGATTATAGAATTTTCCCCAGACACCAGTCGGAATATCAACAGAATCAACAGGTACCTCCGGAAATGTTGTTGAAAAGTATGGAAGTACTGGAAAATGGTGGCGCTCAGGTTGGTCGTGTGGGTTATTGTTGCTTCAGTTTGTTCCACATGTAAAGATGATGGCCCCTCATTCTGTTGGGAAATGGTCTCCAACATGACATCAATTGCTACATCTTCATCGTTATCATCATCATCAATATGGACGTTAAGTTCTGTCTCGTCTGGTTCAGAATCGTCATGATTCTCAGGTCCGAAAAAATCAGCATTAGCATACTCATCTCTACCCTCCTCTATTTCATCATTATCTTCCACTTCAGTTATATTGATATTGTGGGCTTCTACTCCTGCACAGGTAAACCATCTACTCTCATACTTGCTAATCCTTGGGTGACAACCGGTATGTTCACGGTTTGATCATTAGTAAGAATTGACATATATGGGCCCCATTCTTGACTATATTGGACGTTTGTATTACTATGATGGATCTGTTCTAATTCAATATACAAGTTGACACCAGTATTTCCAACATCAGGGTCAAAGAAAAACCAAATATCACTATCATCTTTGATTTCTAATGGATGCTCGACTCGCCCAGAAATATTATTGAATATATGCTTAGTCCACACTTTAAGTGAATATTGTTGGTTATCGACACCTACTTGCTCGTACAGTTTCAACAAATCTCAGACATTGTAATAGTTCAAGGCATTCGCATGTATCTTAGTGGAGGTCGATCATAATTTACGTAATCCCATCGTGTGATATGGGACCGCCATAGTATAACAAAATATCAATTTCACTTCGAATTACGGAAAAAGAATTTAAATCATAAGTTTAAAATATTGTATTTTGTGTGAAACATCAATTTACAAACTAATATGCTAAAAAAAATTATATATTTTTGATTTCAACATAATTCATTATTTTCATATCTAATATTTATTAAAAAAATTTAAAAAACAATTAAGTTATACAAAATGCACAATAACTTTTTTAAAGTTTGGAGAATAAAATTTATATATGAATTTATTAATTTTTTAGAATTAATTTTGTACATGAATGTTTATCATGAAATAGGGAAAATATTTTTTCAAGCTCTATATTTTTTTAAACTAATACACTGTTGAATATTAACAATATGATAATTATATCATAACAATTCAAAAATTTAATTCTAGTGACATAAACGAAAAAAAATTAAAAAGCGTACCTCAAAAATCAAGATCCCAAAACCTACACTAAATAACTCATGTAAAATAATGTACAATAAAAAATTCAATTTTTTATGAAAAAATTAGTAAAACATACCTTTAAGATGAAATAAAATTTGGAAATGAAAATTGTGTTGTAAGCGAAAGATAGACTGAGCAAGCAAAATAGGAATGATATTATGTGTAGTGAATGTTGCCTTTTAAAGAAGAAAAAACGAAAATTTCAAATTTTTTTTAATGGGTCTGTTGACCCATTGCCAAATCAACCGACAGACCCATTAATGGGTCTGTCACTTTTTTATTATTATTTTATAAAAAGTAAGAAACGCACTCTTGAACGCACTTCAAGAGTGCGTTTCTTAAGAAGCATATATCGGGTGCGTTTTTTAAAACGCATCCGGCGAGTGCGTTTCACTTTATTTCATTAAAAAAAACAGCTTATTATTGTAATTTTATTTTTTATCAACAATATTATTTTAAGTTAGCCTGAAATACATATACCTTTAATTTTAACAATTATTATTTTAATTCTTCTAATTTAAAATATTACATCTATATCCCCAGTGGCGGACGCAGGATTTTAGGAAATGAGGGCAAAAAAATTTTAAGGCAAAAAAAATTTAGGGGCCAAAATATTATTAAAGGGAGGTAAAATGTAATTTTTAAGGGGCAAACTACAATTTTTAAGAGTAAAATTGCAATTTTTTAAAAAAATTCTTTTTCTAAATATTAAAAAAAAAATTAATGAAGGGGGCCAATTGCCCCCCTTGCCCATGCCTCCCTCCGCCCCTGTATATCCCATATTAGGTTTTTAGAATTTGCTAGAAGGGTGTATTTCAAGATTTAGGACCAACCATATTAAAGCAAACAGGTGAATTTTTAATTATGTCAAAAACATAGGAGATTATCCATTATTATTCAAACTAGATATCATAATTCATAATAAATTATTCTATATGAGACACATTCATAATTTTCTATTATTATTTTATTCATATAACTTGTTTTTTATCGAGGGTGGGGTTTTAAAGTTATATTTACCAATACTCAAAATGTGTCCAAATGGGTCAGATGACAGCCGTTGGTGTCGTTTTATTCATGTAAGTTGGTTTTAGGTTTTTTGTCCTCTAATTGGCCAAAATTTAGTTTTATCACAATAAATTAATTGTTTTTTTTTATTTTGCATAATTAATCTAATTTTCTACGACATGTTAACATGATGGCATAAAATAGCTAAAATGATGTTGAATATCACTGACATGTCCGATTGAATATCTATATAACTCGAACGAATATCGATCTTAATGTTAACAAAATCTATTTATTGCAGTAAGATTGAATTTTGACCAATAAGAGGACCCAAAGTTTATATAAGCCAACATATAGAATTTAGTTTGTTTTCCCCTATTTGTGACATGAGGAACATAGAGATTTCACCAACATTTTTTCATACAGAATTATCTTAATCAAACTACCAAATTTCATGGCTTCTAAAACAACAACAAACAAATACTAAAATCATAAAATAAAAACAAAAACAAAAACAAAAATTTACTAAAAATTTGAAAAACACATAAAACTATTCAATCAACTAACATAAAATAAAAATATATATAAATTTTATTTTATGTAACAAAATACTCGAAATATACAGCATACAACAATATATTGATTACTACTATTATTATATAATTCCATTAGATCATGCATGCTTTCCGCAGACCTTTAATTTCCCCGAAATTTGCTCACCTGGTTTACTGGTTACATGACAGTAAGCATTCATATTTAACTTTGACTTTGCCATTAGAATCACCATGCAGGATTTATATTTCAAAGGCTCTGCAGAAGTAGAATATTTGTGGACAAAGATATCATATTACAATTCAAAAATATTTTTATTTCTTGTTTCATTTTATCTAAAAATATTCTACATATATATTACAAATATAAATTCTGCATTTATAGATAAAAAAATACTCCAGTCATTCATCAATAAAAATGTATTTTGTTGGAATCATAGTTTTGAAGTACTCTGCTGGATGAACTCCACTAATCTAGCCCATTTGAACTCAGTTGTTGATACTTCGCTGAACAAAATTGTTGTAAGTACTCGATCGACTAAACTGATTCAAGAAGTGCGTTGATACCCTGCGGGAGAAAGACATTAGCCTACCACATTACATATAGTCGACCTCCCGACATAACTGGATAAAAACACTAACCTCAACACTAAGTATATGACCGAGCTACCGACCTGAATAAGTCAAAGCAATCATCTCATCTCTAAGCATATGATCAGCTTCTCGATTTACAGAGTTCTGGATAACTTCCCTTTTGACTGGAGCTCACTCAACTAGTCATTGAGCCAAGCATGCCGACCTGTTGACCTGGTGCATGGAAAACAAGGGATGTGGTTCATTGAGTTAGCCGATCTCCCGATCTACTCACAATATTGTCTTCAAGATGGTCTTATTTCAAGGTCAGAAGACCCAGTGCTCCGAGTTCTCGACTTGCTAATCGGCGAGAGTGCTCACCAACCTTGACAATCTCAGACTTCTCACACCTAAGAATATGTTGACCAAGTCCCCGTTGAATGGACGCATCCCGAAATTTCAGGGAGTGGAAGTGAATCATGGTCTAGGTAATTGACCAACATGTTCCGAGATTTCAGGAGTCGTGCTAATCGTGGCCTTACGCATACCCACTAGGTAACACCTATAAATAGCAGGCTAATACAGAATTTCAGGTACGCATTTTTTCCTATACACACCTACATACAACAATTATTCCCGAACAGATTTCTTTCCGATATCCCATCACCTGACTTAAGCGTCGGAGGGGACCCGTCGGAAAATCTTCCGGACCCCTTCCGTTCAATTTATATTGCAAGCGTCCGAGCCTGTTCAACTTATAACGCGAGCGTCCGAGCTCTGGTGTCTTCAATAGCGAGCGTCCCAGCACCGTTCAATTTATATTGCGAGCGTCCGAGCTCCTTTCAATTAATTAACGAGCGTCTGAGCTCCATCAGCTTATGTTATGAAAATGTTATAAGTTAATTAGTGAGCGTCCGAGCTCCTTTCAATTAATTAGCGAACGTCCGAGCTCCATCAGCTTACATTGTGAAAATTTTATAAGTTCAATCGCGAGTGTCTGAACTCCTTTCAATTAAACAGCAAGCATCCGAGCTCCGTTCAATTAAACAGCGAGCGTCCGAGCTCCGTTCAATTTATATTGCGAGTGTCTGAGCTCCTTTCAATAAACAACGAGCGTCTGAGCTCCATCAGCTTATATTATGAAAATTTATAAGTTCAATAGCGAGCGTCCGAGCTCCGCTCAATTTATATTGCGAGCGTCCGAGCTCCTTTCAACTTATAACATGAGCTTCCCGAGCTCCGGTGTATTCAATAGCGTCCGAGCTCTATCAGCTTATATTATGAAACTTTATAAGTTCAATAGCGAGCGTCCGAGCTCCGTTCAATTTATATTGCGAGCGTCCGAGCTCCTTTCAATTAAACAGCGAGCGTCCGAACTCTGTTCTATTTATATTACAAGCGTTCGAGCTTCTTTCAATTAATTAGCGAGCGTTCGAGCTCCATCAGGTTATATTATGAATTTTTTTTAAGTTAATTAGCGAGCGTCTGAGCTCCTTCAGGTTATATTATGAAAATTTTATAAGTTAATTAGCGAGCGTCCGAGCTCCATTCAGTGCCTATTGCGAGCGTCCGGGGTGATATCCGGAAAATAAATTGAGATAATCCCGAAGTGATTATAATCCTTAATGGATTCTACTCGGAGTAATTATGAGATAATTACGGTGTTGAGGTTCCTGAGGATTTTATTCCGGTATCGGGGTCGTTGGGCCCAAGGGTTGAGATTTATTCTCATTAAGGTGATAAATCTTGGATTTGTATTGGTATTGGGATCTGGGATCTGGGGAGCGTTGGTTTGAGGTTGGTAATGAAAATAGTGAGTGAGAGATAATTATTGAACACATATGATTTTTAATGAGTCGGGGTTCGAGTATTTGAGATTCTGGTTTTTGAAGCCTTGGTACTAGATATACCAAGTGGACTTGGTGTTCAATCAGGGAGTATCTTTTAAGTTTACAACTTTATATTCTGTAAATTATGAATTGTGCTTTTCTCAAATCTACCTGATTATCAAGATAAGGCGCCTTGACTTAGCCACCTTCAGTTCCCGAATTGAAAAAAGAAGGATCTCCGGGGTACCAGTATCGGCATTGAGTAGGGCGCTTTATACAGTAGATACACATTCACGCATTCGATGCTCGCATGTGAGCACTACTATATATGTATATGGTTCGTATAAAGGATGTGGACCTTTCTCTTTTCATTTATGTGTTGCATGCAATTAATTAAGGGAATTGCACAAGGATTCGAGAACATGTTAGTGTATTATGAGATGCATAATTATGAGTTGAGTGGTATGGGGAATTGAACATTACGTGAATTAATGTCAGAAATTTTATAGATGGTATATTAATGCTATGGAAGCATGTGTGGAATTCCCTAATGGCACGATAGTATGCACTAATTTATGTGATAATACACTAATAGAGGGTTAAGGGCACGGGGTCCCTACATTAGTGGTATCAGAGCAGTGGTTTGCTCTTTGGGGCTGTTGAGGGCCAAGGGAGGTGTTGATAGAAAAGGATAGCACATATTTTATGCATGATTGTAGTTCGTGTTGTGTGACACAACTATTATGCTTATGTGCACATGATGATATGAGATCATAAATGGAATGTATTATTGTTAACCATTGTGGTTGCAGGATCGTATGGAATACGTTGGGTATGACATTAATGGAAATGTTTTGCACTTGACGTAATGAGTGCTAGGAAATCTAATTTTGTAAGAAAATCAGGGAATGAGAAACTTGATATGCTGTCTGAGGACAGGAAATGGTGGATAATGGTGTGTTGTTGATATGCGACAATAGGCAATGGAATAATCAGGTATGATTACCTTATGATTATAAGAATTCAGGTATGTGTGGTGTACACATGAGTTGAGATTACCATTGTTATTGTGCATGCAAATGTATTGCAATTATTGTACTGCTATGGGTATATCGACTAGCGATGGATCAGAATATTTGCCGCTGTCTTATCAAGCAATGAATCAGGGTAATTGCCGCTGTCATATCGTAGTGTGAGTTGCTGATATGTCGAAGCGAGGGATATCATTGAGCCGCTGATAATTCAAAGTGAGGGATATTATTGAGCCGCTGATATAACGTGGTAGGACTTGTGAACTGTTGTATTAACTGCGCATATTGATATCATTGTATTGATGCAGGTATGTTGAGATATCGATGAGATTATGCGGAATGGTCATCACCTCTTAAGTCCAATAGGCAAAGTGCACATGTACGGGGGTCACCTTTTGAGCCTACGTGGCAAAGTGCCACGTACATGGGAGTACCTTTGAGCCTGCGGAGCAAAGTGATACATTCATGATTATGCCGTTGTCATGTCGAAGCGATGGTACATGCCGCTGTCATGTCGAAGCGATGATGTCGCTGTACTGTCGAAGCGATGGTACATCCGCTGTCACGTCGAAGTGATGATGCCGTTGTCATGTCGAAGCGATGATGCTGCTGTCGTGTCGAAGCGATGGTTTATGCCGCTGTATACATAACGATGGATTATGTCGTTGTATACGTAGTGATGGATTATGTCGCTGTATACGTAGTGATGATTTATGCCGTTGTATACGTAGCGATGGTTTATGTCGTTGTATACGTAGCGATGGATTATGCCTTTGTATACGTAGCGATGGTTTATGCCGATGTATACGTAGCGATGGTTTATGCCATTGTATACGTAGCGATGGTTTATGCCGCTGGATACGTAGCGATGGTTTATGTCGCTGCATACGTAGCGATGGTTTATGCCACTGTATACGTAGTGATGGATTATGCCGTTGTATACATAGCGATGGATTATGCCTTTGTATACGTAGCGATGGTTTATGTCGATGTATACGTAGCGATGGATTATAACGTTGTATAAGTAGCGATGATATTTGTAATGAGGGATTATACAACCATCGAGCGATGAGTGTGGATTGTATACCGCCGTTAGGCGATGAATATAGATGTGCCGCTATTATATTAGCGATGAGTAATTTTATATTGCCATTGAGTTAGCAATAATCATGGATGTCATGTGTTGACATATCCCGTCACGAGTTGAAAAGGAATCATGGATGTCATATGTTGACATATACCGTCATGAGTTCACGAGGAATCATGGATGTCATGTGTTGACATATACCGTCATGAGTTGATGAGGAATCATGGATGTCATGTGTTGACATATACTGTCATGAGTTGACGATGAATCATGGATGTCATGTGTTGACATATACCGTCATGAGTTGACGAGGAATTGTGGATGTCATGTGTTGACATATACCGTCACGAGTTGACGAGGAATTGTGGATGTCATGTGTTGACATGTACCGTCACGAGTTGACGAGGACATTATGGGTGTCATGTGTTGACATGTACCGTACGAGTTGACGAGAACATTGTGGGTGTCATTTATTGACATGTAGGCGTCACAGGTTGACATGGAACCATTATGCTGAGCGGGTTTCTCGATGAATAAATGGTTGTGCCGTACAGGTAAGAGTACTGCAACACGTATGGTGGTAAACGTGTTACGAGTAGTGGTACCTTGGGTATACTCGTTGAGTTGGCTACGGCCAAGCGACTTGTAGTGTATGTAGTTATCGAGGGAACTACATACATATGTCGATGTGGTGTATGGTGTACATGGTCGCCCATGCACATGAGAATGTGAAATAAATCCTAACGGGTTAGAATTGATTTGTGATTGAATAACGACATGGAGATGTCCCTTGTGTATCGGTATTAGAGAGATATTAGATGATGATCCATTACTCTAATTGATGGTACGGTATTGTATACCAGGATTGAATGTATGATACGTTGGCAGGTTTTATGTAAACCTTAGGAGACTGCGAGTTGCTAGCCAGGCATGGTGATTTGTTGTTGCAATGATATAGTGAGCTTGTTGTAGCCACTATACTGCTTATCGGAACCGGGTGTGGTGGACCCGTATGATGTTACGATGAGAGGTTATAGTGGACTCGTGTAGCACTATGATGCCTTTGAGTTGAGGTGAGGAATACCTCAAGGGAGCTTTCAGCTCGTCTTGGTTGGGAGTACCAACGAGAGGGTTAACAAGTTATTGTTACCTCTGATTGAGAATTCTTGCATTGAGGATGTAATGGAGAACCGGAGCCGTGGGATATAGTTAGTGTGATAACACTACTGTACCAGTTGTATCTCTTGGAGATTTGGAACAATACTGTTGTGGAAACAGTTAGTATCGGTTGAGAGTTGTTTATGAATCAACCATCGTAAGCATTACGGGTGGTGGACCGAGTAATGGCTTTGTTTCATATGTAAGATGTATGCGAAGACGTCTTCGAAAAGATGCTCGGGAATGATGAGTACTCTGATATTAGTGCGGAGCATCGTTGGAATTTGTATACTTCGTGTATACGGGATTTTGAGACTCTATTGAGTTTTCGGTAGTGTGTTGAACCAAGATGTGATTCCTTGGAACACACGGATGTGGACATCTATGGAGATGTATTTTGTGTTGATCGGTAGCCGTGAGTTGCCCGATCCGAGTTGCAAGTGGTGCAACTACTCCTTGACTGGAGATGTGATTGGAGAATGGAAACTGGGATTAGTATGATATACTGATGCATACTGGTAGTTTCTGGTAGCGATGTATGTTGACATCGTAGACTAAGTTGTAGAGATTGAGGCGATATCTATGTTGGAATCGGTAATGATTCGATTGGATAGCAGTTAAGGTTGACTGACTGCTTTTGCGATGGTTAACATCGAGGTATGTTAACATCTTTTAAGGTTGTGATGGCTTGGGAGGAGAATTCCATTCCAGATTTGGAGCGAGATCGATGTCCTCGCGATTGGTGTTCGATCATGATGTATTCATGAATCGATGTCGGGGACCCAAATCGGGTTGTGTGGTCTCGACGGTACGTGGAGAACTCATGTGCGAATTTCGAGGATGAAATTTTATTAGTGGGGGATAAATGTGATATTCGGAAAATAAATTGTGATAATCCCGGAGTGATTATAATCCTTAATGGATTCTATTCGGAGTAATTATGAGATAATTACGGTGTTGAGATTCCCTATGATTTTATTTCGATATCGGGGTCGTTGGGCCCAAGGGTTGAGATATTCTCATTAAGGTGATAAATCTTGGATTTGTATTGGTAGTGGGATCTAGTGAGCTTTGGTTTGAGGTTGGTAATGAAAATAGTGAGTGTGAGATAATTATTGAACACATGTGATTTTTAATGAGTCAGGGTGCGAGTATTTGAGACTCGAGTTTTTGGAGCCTTGGTCCCCGTCGGAGGGGACCCGTCGGAAAAATATTCCGGTCCCCTTCTAACACTTGTTTCTGATCCTAGCAGGCCATCGCAGGACTTGACTCCTCCTCTTTGGTTTGTTGAAGAAGATAAAAATAGAGGCATACTAAACTCTTATTGATACTTAAAGATCATCACTCTTTTTGGGAGTATCATGCGTAAGCGAGATTCAGCATATCTCAAACCAGCTGAACGTTTAACGTCTTTATCCAACGGATAATTAAAAGGAGAATTGAAATCAAAAGTTTAAATAGGTGTTTATTCACCTCTCTAAGCACCAAACTGATCTCAAAAAGTGGTATCAGATCGGATTTATCTGAGCTCTGCAAAGTTTAAAATCTAAGATGACCTTGTTTCATAAGATTCCTATATTTTCTAAAGAAGAATATGATGATTGAAAAAATCGAATGCAGACACATATCTCTGCTCATGGTGATGATATGGTTCATCATCACTGATGGTCCACTGAAAATTCTTAAAGTCAATTCTGCAACAGCAGTAATTGGTGGTGCTCCACAAACGGATGAAACGCCCCGAGCAAAATGGACCACCGAGGATGAGAAAAAGGTACCTCGGCAATGTGGCTAAGGATATTTTTTTCAAAACTCTGGATAAAAATATGTTTAGGAAAATTAAAATGTGTGCTACTGAAAAAATTTTCGGAGAATCTAACTAAGTTGTTGAAGGAATGAACCAACGAAAGAAAATAAGCTCAATATTGTTGTACAAAAATATATTGAAAATGAAAAAAGAAAACGGAAGAAACTTTATGTTCATTTGAAGAATGATTTACAAATCTAATTATTGAAATAATATATCTTGATAAATCCTATGGTAACAGGAAGATAACTCTGAAAGTGATGTGTGCACTTTCCAAGGAGTGGGATTGATTATAGTTGTAATGAGGGAGTCAAAGGACCTCAACAAGATCGAACTTCATGACTTGTTTGCTTTTAAGGCATACAAAGATAAATAGCCTTCGAGTTCAAAGATACATCAGCGGAGAAATAACGATGACATGTCACTTTTCCTTAAAAAATTTAGCAAGTTTATGAAAAAGAAAATTCAGATATAAACCTCGAAAGGAGACTACTGACCTTGACCAAGCTTGTTAAAATTGTGGCAATACTGGACACTTCATTGCACACTTTGTGTAAGACCGAGGAGAAATGAGGAGAAGAAAAAGAAGAAGCAATTATGTAATGCCCCGTAATTTTCAACTTATATTTAGTACAATAATCATGAAACCGTGATTCTAGTGTACAGAACTACGCAATAAAATAAGGTAAAATGTGTACTTAAATGAAAAACGTTTCACTGACACTTGTTACCAATTTGGGAGAAATTACTTTTAGTATTTTGGGCATGATCAACAAATTTGATGTCCAAATTAGGTTTTCCAAAAAGCCTAGTAAAGTTAAGACATATGCTATAATTTTTATGTTTTTTTTTATGTTTTGAGTTCTGTTCAAATCTTTTTGGAATAATGCTTAAATTTGCTCCAAATATAATTTTATGAAATTTCGACAAAATCCCAAATAAACGAATATCCGAAATCGAAACATTCTTAATTCCAATCCTCAAGTTTTCTTGTAAATAAATGTTTGAAGTTGAATTATAAATCACACCTCAAATAATCTTCTTGTGTATTTTCGAAAAATATTTTGGCATGCAAAAATCCCAAAGTATTTAGTTCCAGCAGTTTCTACTGGGACTGAACTTTTAGTAAAGAAGTTAAGCTAGGAGCAACAGTCGTCTACAGTAGGGAACCTGAGCGTCCTAAGGTAATTTCTATCGTTTCTTTTAGTTTATGTTTTAAATAATTATGGATAAATAGCTGGTAGATGTGTATATGTAGGGCTAAGTGGTTATGTTAGAATTAAGTAAACCTTGCTATATATGTAGAGTAATTAGAGTGATTAAATATCTACTGTGTAAGTAACTTTTATCTAAGGAGAGTTGTGTTCTCTTTCGTGAGAACTTGCTTACAAGGGTGGTTATGTCTAGGAGGCTATTATACGGTCTTTCCTAAGAATTACTCAATCAGTATGGATGAGTATTGTTCATAAACATTGTAAAAGTATAGTATAAATCTAGAGCTTGTTACAAAATGATAAAAGGAACTTCAATTAATAAAAGTGCTCTGATCTAAATAACGAGCGAACAAACATGCAATAGACAACACACCATACATGTTGAGTCTTGATCCTAGTTTACCTACGGAGGTGTAACTAGCCCGAAAATTTGTTGGAGGCTTGTAAAGCATAGTGAATTCGTAATCCTACGAGGTTAGGGTACGTAGTAGTGGTTTGGTGATTTGAAGTGGATACTATGTTTGTGAATCTATCCCTCGAGGTTTGAAGAGTATTATATTTTAGTAACCAAATTTATTTGGATTCCGATATCCTTTCATACTTGAATTCTTGTTGAACCTGCAGAGCATTCATTGTATAAGATATGACATCTCATATAGTCGTATTCTTATAATCTTTTATTAAACTAATCATTTCATTTCTAGCGTAAATATCTTGTTGGATACTAGAGCTGTCAGAACGGGTCAGCCCGCCCAACCCGCGGTCCAAATGGGCCCAACCAGTTTGGGCCCGCCTCCAGGCGTGTTGGGAAAACCCCAACCCAACCCAACCCGAAGCGGGCTGCGGGTTGGGGCGGGCTGGCCCGCCGAAATATTTTTTTTTAATTTTAATATTTTTTTTTTAAAAAAAAAAGAATTTTTTTAATTTTTTTTTAAAAGAAAGTTCAAAAAAATATTTCCAACTAAACTTGCCGAACCTGGATATGATGCTAGAAGAATACTGAAACTTGTTTCAAGTTTTATCCAGATATTAACACTGCTACTAAAAAAACTTGATTAGTGAATCAGTATTTTACTCAATTTTGAAATACTTGTTGCAACTTTAAAGCAAGACCAAGCGAAAAATATATAGTTGATCGAATGTTTCAATGTGATATTGAGTATTTATCTATGAATTGACCCTAAAAAAAGAAATAACAAATTTTATTTTTTTAAAATAATGGGGCCAACCCGCGGGCCAGCCCGCCAACCCGCGGGTTGGCCCGCCAAAACCCGCGGCCCGTTTGGGCCAGCCCGTATAGGCCCGCCTACTGGCGGGCCTTAAAAATGCTGGCCCAATCCGCCTATTTGGCGGGTTGGGTTGGGCCAGGCCCGCGGGCCTGGCCCATTTTGACAGTTCTATTGGATACTCCCGTTGAAGGTTTTTTGAGTTCGGATTTGAGTATCAGTCTGTATAAAATTGAATAGTGATTCATTTGAGCTTGGATTCGACAAACATCTAAAAACTTGTAATAAAATTCCATATAATTCCAAGAAAAAGTTCCATTTTTCAATGAAAATGTTTTTACAACTCTGTGAGATATTAACCTATAAACGCCATAAAAGACTATTGATAAGTGTCATTTTTACACTTATATTTGCATATATTTCTTGCCATTTTTATAGTGATTCTTGGATGATTTTACGCTTTTGGTTGTGTTTTTGTATATTTCCAGGAATCCACTGAAAGTGCAAGAAATACCTGAAAAATGGACTGAAAGGTGGTAACTATGACAAAACGAGACAAGCATTGGAAAGACACTAAAAAGAGTTGAGTTGATGAAGGCGATCGATCGCTATTAAGAGGAGATCGATCGCTCTGAGGCAGTAAAGCGAGGAAAATTTCATACAATAAGGTGATCGATCGCATTGGGCAGAAGGTTTAGGCAATCGATCAGCCCGATGCGATCAATCGCCCCTCAAGAGAGATCTATCTCCATAGAGATACAGTTGAAGAGATCGATCGCCATGGCCATAGAGATCGATCGCCAACAGAGTCATGTCCGAGAAAACTTCCTTATTTAAGTTATGGGCTATATTTTGGTACCAGATTGATGGGCTCGCATTGTTCGCTATAAAAAGGAGTGTTTGCATCAAAAATAGGGTTCTTCATCTGATTATTTACCCTATACTTGGGAGGAGCCACCACATACAAGTTGGAGATTCAAAGCAACGCAGCAAGAGGCGTAATATCTGATCAACGCAATGAGTCAACACCTAGCGATTTTCTGTATTTCTAAACTTTATTTTGGCTTATTATTCAGATTTCAATGTTTATTATGTTGTTTAATATGATAAAACATTGTTTTTGCTTTAGTATGCTAGGCTAAGTCATTTATCGAGATTAGGGGATCTTATGTATGAACCCACAAATTCAGTTCTAGCTTTTGATTGAGTTTTTGTTATCTTTGTGTTTATGGTATGATTTAATGCTTTTAAGGGTTTAGCTACCCTTTGAATGATGTTAGTTTGCAGTTGAGATCGACAGATAAGATTGTAATATGGAACAAATCACACAATCCGTGGATTTCAAACCGAGATCGAGAGATGACGTCAAATACATGTGTGATAGCTATAGATATCTAGTAATCGAAGGCTATGAGTTTTCATGAAGCATATGCAATAGTGATTTGTTAAATAAGTGAACGAGAGTTACTTACTGCAAATTGGTATTATATTTAATATAACTCGAGAGTGTATATTAGATACAACCGGAAATTTGTCACTGTAGATGCATTAACCTTGATTAGGATTAGTAGATGAATTGTAGGGGATTACTTAAGTGAACCAAAGTCTCGATATTTATCTCTACTGTTTCCTATATTATTTCTTTGTGTTTTGGTTATTTCCTAAGTTTGAGTAAATAAGTAAATCTTTCATAACAATTTCGTAGGCTAAATATAATTAAGCTAATTGAATCTCGTAATTACTACTAGTCCCTGTGGGTACGTCATCCAACTTTCTTCACTATACTAAAAATTAACACCGTGCACTTGCGGTATAATGGCGACACACTAGAAAATAAATATTTAAAATACACGCGATTAAGTTTTTGGCGCCGTTTACGGGGACTAGCTTAAGTAATATCATACTAGATTAGTTACTGTAATTTAATCATTTTCTTTTCCCTGTTTTCGATTTTTTTTCCTTTTTAGTACTCTACAACTACCATTTCTTTGGTTAGATTTTTACAGGTTATTACTCCCTAGTGTATGCTAAGGAGTGAACGACTAACACTCGAGCCTTTTTGACCCAGAAATTGAAAGAACTTTCTCGCAATGAGAAGGAATTACGGAAGCTGCAATGGATGGAACAGAGCTCAAACCCGCTAACTTTTCATAGGAGATTGCGAGAAGCTCGAGCAATGGCAGAAAACAATCAAGAAGGGGGTGGAAGAGATGAAAGACGCAATGAGGAGGTACACAATAGATGATCACTCATGGATTATGCTCATCCTTCGTTCAATGGATCATTGTCTAGTATTTCTAGACCAAGTGTACATGCCAACAACTTTGAAATCAAGCATGCAATCATACAAATGAGCCATCACTCGGTGCAGTTTGGCGGATCGGCTACTGATGACCCAACACTCACACATCAAACTTCTTGGAAATATGTGACACTTTCAAGCATAATGGCATCACTGATGATGTTATCATGTTACGACTTTTTCCTTTTTACTTAAATAATAAACCTAAATTTTGGTTGCATTCATTGCCTACAGGATCAATTACTACTTGAGATGGGATGGCGCAAGCTTTCTTGTCAAAATACTTTCACCATCAAATACTTCTAAGATGCGGAATGATATCACACCATTGCATGATCCTGAAACACTGTATGAAGCATGGGAGGGCTTCAGGGACTTACTGAGGAGATGCCCACATCATGGCCTTTATATCTGGCTGCAGGTACAAACTTTTTATAACCATCTATTTTATGATAACCGTTATATGATTGATGCAGCATCAGGAGGTAATGTTATGAGAAAGACACCTGAGGGGCTTATACATTGTTGGAGGAGATGACTGCTAATAGCTATCAATGGCAGTCCGAGAGGAACATGCCAAAGAAGTAGGCTTGAGTTCATCAAGTGAGCGACGTTACTGCTTTGGCCGCCCAAATTGAGGCATGGAACAAGAGGCTAGACAACATGAGCATGACATTGATGAAAGCTCAAGTGCTTACTTGTGACATATGCGGAGGCAATCATCCAAGCATTGAATGCCAAACAGGTAACCCATTCGTTCAGACTAATGAAGCTGTGAATTATGTAGGAAACCGGCCACAAAACAACCCCTACCCAAATACATACAATACGGGTTGAGGTATCATCCGCAACCACCACCGGGTTATCCACCACAACCGTGCATGGAGGAGTTACTGACCAAGTTCATATCCTCAACTGAAACAATGATGAATAATTAAGAATCATCTATCAACAACTTGGAGATTCAAGTAGGGCAATCCATCAACTATCTTGGCTGGGAGAGCACAAGGAACTCTACCGAGTGACACAGAGAAGAATCCAAGGGAGCAAGCCAATGCCGTGGCCCTAAGGAGTGGAAAGGAACTTGGTGGCGAGAAGGAGACTGAAAAGATTGCAATTAAGCAAGAGGAGAAGGAGCAGCCATGCACAAGGGTAAGTACAATGGAGCCACTATTCCTATCACACCACAAGAAAAGGTACACATTTCTCTCCCATTTTCTGCAGCAGTTAATAGGGCGAAGGTTGATTCAAACTTTGCCAAATTTAGACATGCTTAAGAATTTGCATATAGATATAATTAATGTGTTACAAGAAATGCCAAATTATGCTAAATTCTTAAAGATGGTGTTATCTAAGAATCAGAATTGGGAGAGCACGAGATTGTCTTTTTGAGTGAGGAATGTAGTGCTATTGTGCAAAAGAAATCGGCCACTAAATTAAAAGATCCAGAGAGTTTCTCTATTCCTTACACTATTGGGCATATTTCTTCCATTAAATCGTTATGTGATTTGGGTTCTAGTGTTAACTTCGTGCCTTTTTCTGTTTTTAGGCGACTTGGACTGGGAGAGCCGAGGCCCACAAGGGTGGTGTTGCAAATGGCGGACAAGTCTATCACCTACCCACTAGGAATCGTCGAGGATGTGATAGTCAAGAGAGATCAATTCACTTTCCCGGTGTATTTGCTAGTGTTGGATGTGGAGGAGGATGTGTGAGCATGCCATTGATTATGGGACGCCCTTTCCTAGCTACTGGAAGAGTCATCATCGATGTTAAAGAAGGGAAGTTGATCCTCTGTGTAGGAGATGATCGGGTTACATTCAATATTTTTAAATCTTCAACACACACACACACAACGAGTTTTCTAAAAGGTAACATGATTGGCACTTTGCTATAATTTGATGTCCAAATTAGGTTTTCTAAAAGCCTAGTAAAGTTAAGACATATGCTATAATTTTCATGTTTTGAGTTCTGTTCAAATCTTTTTGGAATAATGCTTAAATTTGCTCCAAATATAATTTTATGAAATTTCTACAAAATCCCAAATAAATGAATATCCGAAATCGAAACATTCTTAATTTCAATCCTCAAGTTTTCTTGTATAAATGTTTGAAGTTGAATTATAAATCATACCTCAAATAATCTTCTTTAGTATTTTCGAAAAATATTTTGGCATTCAAAAATCCCAAAGTATTTAGTTCCAGCAGTTTCTACTGGGACTGAACTTTTAGTAAAGAAGTTAAGCTAGGAGCAGCAGTCGTCTACAGTAGGGAGCCTGAGCGTCCTAAGGTAATTTCTACCGTTTCTTTTAGTTTATGTTTTAAATAATTATGGATAAATAGCTGGTAGATGTGTATATGTAGGGCTAAGTGGTTATATTAGAATTAAGTAAACCTTGCTATATATGTAGAGTAATTAGAGAATATCTACTGTGTAAGTAACTTTTATCTAAGGAGAGTTGTGTTCTCTTTCGTGAGAACTTGCTTAGAAGGGTGGTTATGTCTAGGAGGCTATTATACGGTCTTTCCTAAGAATTACTCAATCAGTATGGATGAGTATTGTTCATAAACATTGTAAAAGTATAGTATAAATCTAGAGCTTGTTACAAAATGATAAAAGGAACTTCAATTAATAAAAGTGCTCTGATCTAAATAACGAGCGAACATACATGCAATAGACAACACACCATACATGTTGAGTCTTGATCCTAGTTTACCTACGAAGGTGTAACTAGCCCGTGAATTTGTTGGAGGCTTGTAA
Source organism: Haberlea rhodopensis (assembly GCA_907163345.1). Classification (NCBI taxonomy): domain Eukaryota; kingdom Viridiplantae; phylum Streptophyta; class Magnoliopsida; order Lamiales; family Gesneriaceae; genus Haberlea; species Haberlea rhodopensis. The sequence continues at coordinate 95,581 of CAJQUN010000427.1, read as the reverse complement.
AGCATAGTGAATTTGTAATCCTACGAGGTTAGGGTACGTAGTAGTGGTTTGGTGATTTGAAGTGGATACTATGTTTGTGAATCTATCCCTCGAGGTTTGAAGAGTATTATATTTTCGTAACCAAATTTATTTGGATTCCGATTTCTTGAATTCTTGTTGAACCTGCATAGCATTCATTGTATAAGATATGACATCTCATATAGTCATATTCTGATAATATTTTATTATAATAATCATTTCATTTCTAGCGTAAATATCTTGCTGGATACTCCCGTTGAAGGTTTTTTGAGTTCGGATTTGACTATCAGTTTGTATAAAATTGAATAGTGATTCATTTGAGCTTGGATTCGACAAACATCTAAAAACTTGTAATAAAATTGCATATAATTTCATGAAAAAGTTTCATTTTTCAATGAAAATGTTTTTACAACTCTGTGATATATTAACATATAAACACCATAAAAGACTATTGATAAGTGTCATTTTTACATTTATATTTGCATATATTTCTTGCCATTTTTATGATGATTCTTGGATGATTTTACGCTTTTGATTGTGTTTTTGTATATTTCCAGGAATCCAGTGAAAGTGCAAGAAATACCTGAAAACCCCCATTTTATGGACCGAAAGGTGGTAACTAGGACAAAACGAGGCAAGACATTAGAAAGACACTAAAAAAAGTTGAGTTGATGAAGGAGATCGATCGCTATTAAGAGGAGATCGATCGCTACGAGGCGGTAAAGCGAGGAAAATTTCATACAATAAGGCGATCGATCGCCATAATGAAGAGATCGATCGCATCGGGGCAGAAGGTTTAGGCGATCAATCGCCACTCAAGAAGAGATCGACCGCCATAGAGATAAAGTTGAAGAGATCGATCATCATGGCCATAGAGATCGATCGCCAACAGAGTCATGTCCGAGAAAACTTCCTTATTTAAGTTATGGGCTATATTTTGGTACCAGATTTGATGGGCTCGAATTTTTCACTATATAAAAAGGGAGTGTTTGCATCAAAAATAGGGTTATTCATCTGATTATTTACCCTAGATTTGGGAGGAGCCACCACATACAAGTTGGAGATTCAAAGCAACGCAGCAAGAGACGGAATATCTGATCAACGCAAGGAGTCAACGCCTAGCGATTTTCTGTATTTCTCAAATTATTTTGGCTTATTATTCAGATTTCAATGTTTATTATATTCTTTAATATGATAAAACATTGTCTTTGCTTTAGTTTCTAGGCTAAGTCGTTTATCGAGATTAGGGGAACTTTTGTATGAACCCAGAAATTGAATTCTAGTTTTTTATTAAGTTTTCGCTCATGTTTGTGGTATGTTTTTAATGCTTTTAAGGGATTAGCTACCTTTGAATGATGTTAGTTTGCAGTTGAGATCGGGAGATAAGATTGTAATACGGAACAAATAACAAAATACGTGGATTTCAAACCGAGATCGAGAGATGACGTCAAATAGAGTGATAGCTATAGATATCTAGTAATCGAAGGCTATGAGTTTTCATGAAGCATATGCAATAGTGATTTGTTAAATACGTGAACTAGAGTTACTTACTGCAAATTGGTATTATATTTAATATAACTCGAGATAGTATATTAGATACAACCAGAAAACTTGTCACCGTAGATGCATTAACCTTGATTAGGATTAGTAGATGAATTGTGGGGGATTACTTAAGTGAACCGAAGTATCGATATTTATCTCTATTGTTTCCTATATTATTTCTTTGTGTTTTGGTTATTTCCTAAGTTTGAATAAATTAGTAAATCTTTCATAACATATTTGTAGGCTAAATATAATTAAGCTAATTGCATATGGTAATTACTATTAGTCCTTGTGGGTACGACATCCAACTTTCTTCAATATACTAAACTTGACACAGTGCACTTGCGGTATAATCGCGACACTAGAAAATAATTGTTTAAAATAAATGCGTTCAAGTTTTTGGCGCCGTTGCCGGGGACTTTTTAAGTAATATCATATAGATTAGTTACTGTAATTTAACCATTTTCTTTTCGCTGTTTTCGATTTTTTTTTCATTTCTACTACTCTACTACTGCCATTTCTTTGGTTGGATTTTTACAGGTAGTGTATGCTAAGGAGTGAACGATTGACACTCGAGCCTTTTGACCCCAAAATTGAAAGAACTTTTCATAGGAGATTGTGAGAAGCTCGAGCAATGGCAGAAAACAATCAAGAAGGTGGTGGAAGAGATGAAAGACGGAATGACGAGGTACCCAATAGACGATCACTCATGGATTATGCTCATCCTTCGTTCAATGGATCATTTCTAGTATTTCTAGACCAAGCGTAATGGCGAACAACTTTGAAATCAAGCTTGCAATCATACAAATGATCCAGCACTCGGAGCAGTTTGGGGGATCGGCTAGTGATGATCCCAACACTCACATATCAAACTTCTTGGAAATATATGACACTTTCAAGCATAATGGCGTCACTGATAACGCCATCATGTTACGACTTTTCCTTTTTTCCTTAAAAATAAAGCTAAATCTTGGTTGCATTCATTGCCTACAGGATCAATTACTACATGGGATGGGATAGTGCAAGCTTTCTTGTCAAAATACTTTCCACCATCAAAGACAGCTAAGATGAGGAATGATATCACTACATTTGCAGAACATGATCCTGAAACATTGTATGAAGCATGGGAGCGCTTCAAGGACTTACTGAGGAGATGCCCACATCATGGCCTTTCTATTTGGCTGCAGGTACAAACTTTTTATAACGGTCTACTTTCTGATAACCGTTATATGATTGATGCAGCATCAGGAGGTACTGTTATGAGAAAGACACCTGAGGAGGCTTATACACTGTTGGAGGAGATGGCTGTTAATAGCTATCAATGGCAGTTAGAGAGGAAGATGCCAAAGAAGTAGGCTGAAGTTCATCAAGTGAGTGATGTTACTGCTTTGGCCGCCCAAATTGAGGCATGGAACAAGAGGCTAGACAACATGAGCATGACAACGATGAAAGCTCAAGTGCTTACTTGTGACCTATGCGGAGGCAATCATCCGAGCATTGAATGCCACACAGGTAACTCATTCGTTCAGACTATTGAAGCTGTGAATTATGTAGGAAACCGGCCACAAAACAACCCCTACCCAAATACATACAATACGGGGTTGAGGTATCATCCGCAACCACCACCGAGTTATCCACCACGGCCAAGCATGGAGGAGCTACTGACCAAGTTCATATCCTCAACTGAAACAAGGATGAATAATCAAGAATCATCTATCAACAACTTGGAGATTCAAGTAGGGCAATTGGAAACTATCTTGACTGGGAGAGCACAAGGAACTCTAACTCTACCGAGTGACATAGAGATGAATCCAAGGGAGCAAGCCAATGTCGTGACCCTAAGGAGTGGAAAGGAACTCGGTGACGAGAAGGAGAATGAAAAGATTGTAATTAAGCAAGAGGGGAAGGAGCAGCCAGAGCAGCCACGCAACAACGGTAAGTCCACTGGAGCCACTATACCTATCACACCACAAGAAAAGGTACACATTCCTCTCCCATTTCCTGCAGCAATTAATAGGGCTAAGGTTGATTCAAACTTTGCCAAATTTTTAGACATGCTTAAGAATTTGCATATAGATATACAATTTATTGATGTGTTACGAGAAATGCCAAATTATGCTAAATTCTTCAAGAAGGTGTTATCTAAGAATCGGAATTGGGAGAGCACGAGACTGTCTTTTTGACTGAGGAATGTAGTGTTATTGTGCAAAAGAAATCTGCAACTAAGTTAAAAGATCCAGAGAGTTTCTCTATTCCTTGCACTATTAGGCATATTTCTTCCATCAAATCATTATGTGATTTGGTGTGATAACTTAATGCCTTTGTCTGTTTGGCGACTTGGACTGGGAAGCCTAGGTCCACAAGGGTGGTGTTGAAAATGTCGGACAAGTCTATTACCTACCCACTAGGAATCCTCGAGGATGTGACAGTCAAGATAGATCAATTCACTTTCCAGGTGGATTTTCTAGTGTTGGATATGGAGGAGGATGTGAGCATGCCATTGATTCTGGGACGCCCATTCCTAGCTACTGGAAGAGCCATCATCGATGTTGAAGAAGGGAAGTTGATCCTCCGTGTAGGAGAGAATCGGGTTACATTCAATATGTTTAAATCTTAAACACGCGCACAACGAGCATGATTATCTAAAAGTTAACATGATTGACACTTTGCTTGTTGATGTGGTGCAATGTACTGATGAGGTGGAGGTGAAGACCGAGCTACAGACTGAAGAAGGTAAGAGCCATGACATGGTGAAGCCAAGGAAGGCGAAGAAGCAAAAAGATAAAAAGACGTTCATGAAGGGAGAGACAATCCAATTACATAAAGAGCCACCACCTCACATTTTCCAAAGCAATCGAAAGGCTTCATGGGTTGGACCATTCACTGTTACCAAGATATACCCACATGGAGCCATTAGGGTAAGTGATCATACTCTAGGCACTTATGTCGTTAATGATGAGAGGTTGAGGCATTACCTAGTTGATTACGGAGATTCATGCTCCACGAACGATTCCAACCTTTGAGGAAATGTGGTAATAAGTCCAGCTTGGGACTATAAATCAAGAACTATTTCTTTCCATTATCTCCATTTTGATTTTGTTCTCGTTTATTTGCATTTTAAATTTATTTGTTTGTAATGACTCCAATTTTGATCACACTCTCACCAATGATGAAGAAGCTAAGGATGAGGGTGTCGACTACTGACGGTCGTCACCACAGGTATTTCGTTGTCCCTAATTTTCAATCTTATTACATTGAGGACAATGCAATATTTAAGTTTGGGGAGTAGTGAGTCGTTGATTAATTGTTTCTCTTGAGCTGTGAATATTTAGTTGAGTATTGATCTTGACTTATCCTATGAAGAGCATATAATTTTTTTTTTTTGGTGTTATTGGATTAAAGTAGTGACTCTATGGCATGATCATATTAGTTTTACTCTACTTATGACTTGAGTCTTGATGATTGTTGACATGTTGTGAATATCTTGAGTTGAGTTGACATGTTGAAATAAGGAATAATTTGAGCACATTGAGTCATGAACTTGTTGACTGCATTCAGAGTAGTGATGATATGTGTGAACTTGATGACACATCTCGAGCATTTTAAAGTGATCATAGAACCTATTTGATGACGGCACTTTGAGGCGCAGTTTTATAATTATGAACTTGACTTGGAAATGATTAAGGAGATCTTTTGAATGTTTGAGCATTTCAAGCCTACCTGGTCTATAATATCTCTAGTGTCCACTTTTGAGCTGAATATAAAAAAGAATGGAAATTAACCACCATTCGACTTTTGTCGATGAAACTCATTATACCTACCTTTAATTGAGCCTAACAATAATCTTTCTTTACCTAAAGGGAATATAATGAATTCCATATACGTACTATATTCTGGGCTATATTACAAGAAAAAAATTCAATGCCTATGGAAAAAGAAAAAAAAAAAAGGCATAGTAAAATGTTAGCATAGTTATGTGATGATGAACCATGTGGAGATCCTACATTGACCACATTCTAACAAAATCCATGGTCATCAAGATATAAAGAAAAAAAAGAGGGAGTTGAAGATGTTTAAGATGAAATTTATAAATTATACTCTCTTCTTTGCTTCCCCTACCTTTTCTTGATACCAAAAGACTTAACATTATAAGTTTGAAAAGACCTTTTGATCCAAGTCTAGGAATTAATTATATTAGTGGAGAAGTGCTTGAAAAATAGGCATATGAGATACTTGATGATAATCTTGACTGTTGTTGATTATCATTGTTTGATCTATGATGATGGTTGGAGGGATTCTTGTTGTGGTATGAGTAAAATTCCTGAGATAAACATATGAACACGAAATAATCCATGTCACATATCATTTGTAAGTTTCACTGTTTTGAATTCTATTCTTGCTCGAGGACGATCAAGAGCTAAGTTTGAGGGAGTTGATAAGTGTCATTTTTACACTTATATTTGCATATATTTCTTGCCATTTTTATAATGATTCTTGGACGATTTTACGCTTTTGGTTGTGTTTTTGTATATTTCCAGAAATCCAGTGAAAGTGCAAGAAATACCTGAAAAACCCCATTTTATGGACTGAAAGGTGGTAACTGGGACAAAACGAGCCAAGACATTGGAAAGACACTAAAAATAGTTATGTTGATGAAGGCAATTGATCGCTATTAAGAGGAGATCGATCGCTACGAGGCAGTAAAGCGAGGAAAATTTCATACAATAAGGAGATCGATCGCCATAATGAAAAGATCGATCGCATCGGGGCATAAGGTTTAGGCGATCGATCGCCACTCAAGAAGATATCGATCGCCAGAGATAAAGTTGAAGAGATCGATCGTCATGGCCATAGAGATTGATCGCCAACAGAGTACTGTGAGAGAAAACTTCATTATTTAAGTTATGGGCTATAGTTTGGTACCATATTTGATGGGATCAAATTTTTCACTATAAAAGGGAGTGTTTGCATCAAAAATAGGGTTCTTCATCTGATTATTTACCCTAGACTGGGAGGAGCCACCACATACAAGTCGGAGATTCAAAGCAACGCAGCAAGAGATGGGATATCGGATCAACGCAAGGAGTCAATGCCTAGCGAGTTTCTGTATTTCAAAACTTTTTTGGCTTATTATTCAGATTTCAATATTTATTATGTTGTTAATATGATAAAACACTATTTTGGCTTTAGTATGCTAGGCTAAGTCATTTATCAAGATTAGGGGATCTTTTGCATGAACCCGCAATTTTAATTCTAGTTTTTTATTGTGTTTTTGTTATCTTTGTGTTTGTGGTATGTTTTTAATGCTTTTAAGAGATTAGCTACCCTTTGAATGATGTTAGTTTGCAATTGAGATCGAGAGATAAGATTGTAATACGGAACAAATAATGCAAACCGTGGATTACAGACCGAGATCGAGAGATGACGTCAAATACATGAGTAATAGCTATAGATATCTAGTAATCAAAGGCTAGGAGTTTTCACGAAGCATATGCAATAGTGGTTTGTTAAATAAGTGAACGAGACTTACTGCAAATTCGTATTATATTTAATATAACTCAAGAGAGTATATTATATATAACAGGAAAACTTGTCACCGTAGATGCATTAACCTTGATTAGGATTAGTAGATGAATTATGGGGGATTACTTAAGTGAACCGAAGTCTCGATATTTATCTCTACTCTTTCCTATATTATTTCTTTGTGTTTTGGTTATTTCCTAAGTTTGAGTAAATTAGTAAATCATTCATAACAATTTTGTAGGTTAAATATAGTTAAGCTAATTAAATCTGGTAATTACTACTAATCAATGTGGGTACGACATACGACTTTCTTTACTATACTAGACATCGTGCACTTGGGTATAATTGCGTCACACTAGAAAATAATTATTTAAAATAAACACGATCAACTATTAATAAAAAAAATCATTAAATCTTTAAAATGTTTACACCACCTAAAATTATGATATATTAAGAGAAAACGCAAAAAAAATCTCTACAGTGAAAGATAAATGTGGAATCAGTCACCCTGTCAGAAACACAATTCAAACTCCCTACTACAACTCAAATTTTGTTTCTAACTCCCTACTTAATAAAATGACTATGATACCCCTCTATTAAAATTTGAACTTTTAATTTTGAGAAATCATTGCAATATGTATGAAACCTATACAATTTTTGTACAAGTTATACATGAAATTGGTATGAAACTTATACAATTTTGGTACAGGTTACACATGAAATTGGTATGAAACCTATACTATTTTCGGTACTTATTACATGTGAAGTTGATATGAAACATATACAGTTTTAGTACTAGTTATACATGCAGTTGGTATAAAACCTTTACAATTTTGGTACTAGTTGCACATATAATTGGTATGTAACCTATATTGTTTTGGTACTTATTACTAGTGAAGTTGGTATTGAACATATACAAATTTGGTACTAAGTATACATAAAGTTGGTATGTAACATATACAACTTCGGTATTAAGTAAACATAAAATTGGTATGAAACCTATAAAAATTTTGGTTCTTATAATACGTGAAGTTGGTATAAAACCTATACAATTTTGTTACTAAGTATGCATAAAGTATGTATGAAACCTATACAACTTCGGTACTAAGTATACATAAAATTGGTATGAAACCGATTAAATTTTGGTACTTATTACACGTGAACTTGGTATGAAACTTATACCATTTTGATACTAAGTATACATAAAATTGGTAGGAAACCTATAAAAGTACACATAAAATTGGTATGAAACCTATAAAATTTTGGTACTTATTACACATGATGAAACCTATACAATTTTGGTACTAATTACACATGAAATGGATATGAAATCTTTACAATTTAGGTACTAGTAACACGTGACATTGGTATGAACCTATACAATTTTGGTACTAGTTACACATTAAATTGGTATGAAACCTATGCAATTTTGGTACTAAGTATACATAAAATAAGTATGAATCTTATACAGTTTTAGTACTTAGTACACATGAAATTGGTATGAATCCTATACAATTTTGGTACTAGTTACACATGAAATTTGTATAAAACATATACTATATTCAATACTTATTACAAGTGAAGTTTGTATGAAACTTATACAATTTCGGTACTAAATATACATAAAATTGGTATGAAACATATATAATTTTGGTACTAATTACGAATGAAATTGGTACAAACCTATACTCTTTTTGGTACTTATTAAATATGAAATTGGTATGAAATCTTTAGAATTCTGATACTAGTTACACATGAAATTGTCATGAATTCTTTAACAATTTTGGTACAAGTTATGCATGAAATTGGTATTAACCTATACTATTTTAGAAAAATATTAAAAGTTGAGTTGGTATAAAACATATAAAATTTTGATACTAATTGCATATGAAGTTTGTATAAAACATTTAAAATTTTGGTACTAGTTACACATGAAATTTGCATGAAACATATACTATATTCGGTACTTATTACAAGTGAAGTTCGTATGAAACCTATACAATTTTGGTACTAAATATACATAAAATTGGTATGAACTATGAAACCTATGAAATTTCCGTATTATTAAACATATACAATTTTGGTACTAGTTACACTTGAAATTTGTATTAATCCTATACAATTTTGGTACTACATACACATGAAATTAGTATCAAACCTATATAATTTAGGTACTAGTTACAATTGAAATTTGTACTAAACTTATATAATTTGGTCCTAGTTACACATGATACGAACTAATACAAATTATATGCTCGCCTTTGATCATAGAGATTTGTGTATATGAGTTATATAAATGTTATTTGCATTACTCTTTTCAATTGGGCATTGCATGCAATGGATTTAAGAGTAATCGTGCATGATTGAGAATATGATTAGTGCATCTTGATGTGTCCGCCTAAGATAAACTATTAAACAATTTAAATAGCACAATGATTCGTTTGATGGCTTCGCTGAAGTTATACTCACGTCGACTATATAAATTTCTAACGATGTAAATTCGTACATATATTCAAATCCATCTCCCGAGTGAAAGATTCTAAATAAATATGACGAAAATAAATATGACAATTCAACTAGTGATCAGTTACTTGAAACGCATTCAAATCAGGAATCACAAATAATGCACGATTCACATAATTCATTATAATGCACTAATTATATTCTCGATTCATCATGCATGTTTACTCTTAAACCTATTGCATGCAATTCCCAATTGAAAATAGTATGCCAATGACATTTATACAACTCATACACATATCTATATGCTCACAGGCGAGCATATAATTTGTATTAATTCGCATTATATAACTATGACCAAATTATATATGTTTAGTACAAATTTCATATGTAAATAGTACCTAAATATATAGGTTTGATACTAATTCATATGTAACTAGTACCAAAATTATATAGGATTAATACTAATTTCAAGTGTAACTAGTACCAAAATTGTATAGGTTTAATAGTACGGAAAGTTCATAGGTTTCATAGTTCATACCAATTTTATGTATAATTAGTAACAAAATTGTATAGATTCCATAAACTTCACGTCTAATAAGTACATAATATAATACATGTTTCTTACCAATTTAATGTGTAACTAGTACCAAAATTGTATAGATTTCGTACCAATTTCATGTGTAACTAATACCAAAACTGATATGTTTCATACCAACATCACATGTAAGTACCGAAAATAGTATAGGTTTCATACCAATTTATGTATAACTTGTACCAAAATTGTATATGTTTCATATTAATTTCATGTGTAACTAGTACCAGAATTGTTAAGATCTCATACAAATTTCGTATGTAATAAGTATGTTTCGTACCAATTTCATCCTTAATTAGTACCAAAATTCTATAGGTTTCATACCAATTTTATGTATACTTAGTACGAAAATTGTATATGTTTCATACAAACTTCACGTGTAATAAGTATTGAATATAGTATAAGTTTCATACCAATTTCATGTGTAACAAGTACCAAAATTGTTATAGATTTCATACAAACTCCATGTGTAACTAGTACCAAAATTGATTGTGTTTCATACCGACTTCACGTGTAATAAGTACCAAAAATAGCATAGGTTTCATACCAATTTCATGTGTAGCTTGTATCAAAATTGTATATGTTTCATACCAATTTCATGTGTAACTAGTATCAGAATTGTAAAGATTTCACACCAATTTCATATGTAATAAGTACCGAAAATCGTATAGATTTCGTATCAATTTCATTCGTAATTAGTACCGAAATTATATAGGTTTCATACCAATTTTATGTACACCTAGTAACAAAATTATATAGGTTTCATACAAACTTCACTTGTAATAAGTACCGAATATAGTATATGTTTCATATCAATTTCATATGTAACTAATACCAAAATTGTATAGGTTTCATGTGTAACTAGTACCAAAATCGTATATGTTTCATACCACTTCACGTGTAATAAGTACCAAAATAGTATAGGATTCATACCTATTTTCATGTGTAACTCGTACCAAAATTATATATATTTCATACTAACTTCACATGTAAAATGTACCAAAATTGTATAATTGTGTAATAAGTACCAAAAATATATAGGATTCAGTGATTCACATATCTTATATATACTTAATACCGAAATCACAATTATTTAAATTAATAATATAATATTGAGTATAATAATTAAAAAAATGAAAACAACATTACATTATCTGTATTGCATTGACGCTGGGATATTTTATCGAACGGATAGTAATAGCAAGAAACAGATAGCATCACGAGTTTGCTGGTACAATGTCAGAAGCACACTTTGATAGCAAACACATAAGAGACATAAATCACACAGGAAATCAAAAGACATCATAGCTTCATCCAGTTTACTCAGGCGAAAATAATCTATTCATATTCATCTTCATCCTCTCCTTCAGGACCCTCGGCTCCAACTTCCTCGTAGTCCTTCTCGAGAGCAGCCAAGTCTTCCCTCGCCTCGGAGAACTCTCCTTCTTCCATACCCTCGCCAACATACCAATGCACAAACGCACGTTTGCAGTACATTAGATCAAACTTGTGGTCAATCCTTGAGAAGACTTCAGCGACGCTAGTTGAGTTGGAAATCATGCAAACAGCCCTCTGCACTTTGGCCAAGTCTCCACCAGGAACGACAGTTGGGGGCTGATAGTTGATACCACACTTGAATCCAGTTGGGCACCAGTCCACGAATTGAATTGTTCTCTTGGTTTTGATGGTGGCAACAGCAGCGTTCACGTCCTTCGGGACAACATCACCCCTATACATCAAACAGCAAGCCATGTATTTTCCATGACGAGGGTCACACTTCACCATCATAGAAGATGGCTCGAAAGCAGTGTAGGTGATTTCAGCAACAGAGAGTTGCTCATGGTACGCCTTTTCGGCCGAGATAACAGGTGCATATGATGAAAGCATGAAGTGGATTCTTGGGTATGGCACCAAGTTAGTTTGGAACTCGTTCACATCCACGTTCAATGCCCCATCAAATCGTAAAGATGCAGTCAAAGAAGATATTACCTGGACAAATTTTCACATGAATCAATTCAGCGTTTGCCACATAGACAAACCATTCATACAGTAGCAGCCGCATTTTTATAGCCTCGACTGATACATTACCTGAGAAATGAGCCTGTTGAGGTTGGTATATGTAGGCCTCTCGATATCAAGTGATTTGCGGCAGATGTCATATATAGCCTCGTTATCAAGAAGCACAGCAACATCGGTGTGCTCCAGGAGAGAATGAGTGGACAGCACAGAATTATATGGCTCAACAACAGCAGTTGATACCTGAGGGGAAGGGTAAATAGTGAATCCCAGCTTCGACTTTTTACCGTAGTCAACAGAGAGTCTCTCGAGCAACAAAGATCCAAGCCCAGATCCGGTGCCTCCACCAACAGCATGGAACACCAGAAAACCTTGCAAACCGGTACAGTTGTCCGCAAGCTTCCGGATCCTATCAAGGCAGAGATCCACAATCTCCTTTCCAATAGTGTAATGACCTCTGGCAAAGTTGTTGGCAGCATCCTCTTTGCCACTGATCAGCTGCTCCGGATGGAAGAGCTGGCGGTAACCACCAGTGCGCACCTCATCGATCACTGTAGGCTCAAGATCTACAAAAACTGCACGTGGGACGTGTTTCCCAGCGCCTGTCTCACTGAAGAATGTGTTGGAAGGCATCATCTCCTCCGCCTACAGTGGTATCTCCAGGCATTTGCCCATCAGCCTACAAGACGTAGAGCATTAAAACGTTTGGATCTGAGAACATCATTACCAAATTCCCCGAAACTCATAAAGATACCACACCAGAAATTAAGACCATCGAATCAGACAAAAGCCCACTATGATCTAAATTACACATTGGACACATTACAGAATTACTGAAACACATTTGGATCCACGAAGTCTGATACATTTCAAACATATCGATGTGATAAAAATTCTGGATATCATGAAAAAAGGGCTGGATTAAATCAATAAAATTGCACTGATCTATGAAATCATATAACCCCAAAAACTACAATAAATACGAACCAAAGAAACTTTAATCTGGACAGCGACATAAATAAACTCAAGTCGCAGATACGATTTCCGATACATTTTCTCAGTCACAATCTACACCAATCATTAATACAAAATGTCGATACCGTCAGGTAAAAAAAACAAAACAGCATATCAAATAATATAATCTGTAATAATCCAACAAACGCGAGATCTCTGACACTCTCACCCGAAAACCAAAAGAACCATGCAAAATCTCCCCAGATCTTCACTGAAAAGAAAAAATCCCCATATCTGAGAAATGTACATAAACATAAAACAAAAAAAGCGAAATGTAGGATCACCGAAACGACAGATCTCACACAAATTCTTCAAAAAGGAAAAAAAATTAAAATATCCAAACCTGAATGCCATGTTCAAGGCAGTAAAGCTCCCAGCAGGCATTGCCGACCTGAATACCGGCCTGTCCAATGTGGATAGAAATGCACTCTCTCATTTTGTCTGGGATTTGAGATTAGATCTAATGGAGAAAGGATTGGAATGGCCCGAGGCGTATACAAAGACGTCTTTGGACAATGTGCGATGCAGAGTGGGAATAGGATTGCTATGGTTGAGTGGAAAGGCAATTTATGGGAATGGTTTGCAGTAAATAAGGGTGCCAGTTTTAATTTACCGTGGTTGATTTTCCCTCTTTAATTTTTTTTTTAAAAGATATGGTATCTTTTACAGGTGGATAGTTTATAATTAGCGGACCACGCACACGCGTTGCGTGTGTAACATAATAAATCTATCCATTGGTAGGGGTATATAAGTAATTAGGCATTTGAATTTTCTCCAAAAAAAAAAATTTAATTAAGTAAAAATAACAAATATATACAATTAATCAACTAAAAGTAACAAATAGTTAATTATCATTACCGAAAGAAAGAAATATAGTATAGATGAATTGGTAGGGGTATATAAGTAATTATCATTACCCATTTTCGCAATGAGTTGGGTGGAGTTGATCCCTGTTTTTATTGTCATCTATGATGTATGAATACTCCTAAAAAGCATACGACACATGTCGGACACTTCTAGAATACCGACACTCCTTGTTCACTCATACAATGTCCTTAATTTTTTTTTAATTTTTTTTAAAAATAAGATCGGACACCCGTGTCTGACACTCCACTCAAATCCGAAACCGTGTCGGGCACAATCGATGGACATGTCCTATACTAAAATGACACTTTTTTTAGTGTTGATTGTGTTAAAAAGTTTTTGACTAAATTAAAATTTGCACGTGTTAGTTAAACTGTCTAGTAATTGAAGTAATATGCAGTTTGCATTAGTATCGGTGATACTATGAATCTTTCAGTGACATGCATTTATTTATATATATTTTTTGAATTTAGTAAGAATATTTTTGGTGTTATATTTTATTTGGATGTGTTTGTTAAACTTTATGTTAATTCAAGTAATATATATTTAATTTTAGCATGATTGATATTATGATAATTCAAGTGACATGAATTCAATTATATGCTTCTTGAATTAGTAAGTATATTTTTTGACATTGACTCCCTTTTCATAAGATTGCATGTTAACGGAAGACTTAAAATAATTAGTGATGTAAATAAATTGAATCAAATTGAGTATCAAGAAAAAATTTAAGATTTGAAATTTATTTTGAGTAGTTATATTTTTTGTTCGAATTAATATCTGAGTTTTAGCTCATCCCAAAATATTTTAGTATTTTTGTGTGTTATTCGAATTATTGCTCGAAAATCAGTACTTTAATTAGATTTATTTAATATATAATATATAATATTAATAAAATATTAAAGCTTATAACTATAGAAGAATAAATTTTACCGGAGCTTGGTTCGAATTCAATAATTTTATATATGAATCCCATATTTTTTAAGTCGACTCTATGTTGGGTTTTCGTACCCGGCGTCAGATCCAGACGCATACAATAAATAGATCTGATTCAATAAAACATGCATTCTTCAAAATACTGCAAATCATATTCGCAAATTTAAAAGAATATCACTATCTATCAAAATAGGAACAATGTTTATGATTAAATCTATAACAAATAAGCAATTGCTCAAACCAGATCCTAACCAGTTCAAGATTTTATATTAAATAAATGTTTCAAACAGCCTTTGCAACAACTTTTGCTACAATGCTTAGCATCAGGTAGGTGTCACCTTCCTAGGGCTCTGTAATGCTTCTCATCACATGCAACTCTTTGCAAAGATGTGAGCACAACTGGCATCATATACCAAAGAAGTAGAACTAATAGAAAACATTTAATTTTAATATAAAACATACCCTTTCTAGAACGCTTCTAGTCTAGGTATTTCTTACAATTTTGCGCCAGTGACCAGCAGTGAAAACATAGATGCCTCTCCTTTCTTAGTTGCCACTATATCCATTTTCGTCTTTTGAGGTTGAGAACCATTTATCTTCCTCTTTTTTATCCTTGAACACTTCCTACTATTGGTAGAATATTCGACAAGAAGAACACGTTTCTCCTTTTGAATCAAGGACTCATGAGTTTCCAACATTTTGACTATAAGATCAAATATACCGTCAGTTAATGAGGTATTGTCACATTTAGATTTTCCAATTGATCAACAAGAGCTATTTTTCTTACACCATGCTCATAGACCGAAGCACCATCTTGCATGTGAAATGAAAATAGCTCTTTTGAAGTCGCGAGTCTCAGTAATCGCGTTCGTTCACCAAACAACATTTGTAGGTGTTGAAAAATATCAGCTTTGTGATCGAGCTTCCCATATCTGTGTTGAAACTCATTGGTGACTAGCACCTAGCCGAGAGATCATCGTCCCACCACTTCTCAAGTGTGGCGATCTCTTCATGAGACGAATGGGGAGACACTTCAACAGGAGGCTCCCACCAAGGGTGTATAGCAACCTTTTAGAAGCAAGCATTATTTTAAAATTAATAGCCAATCAGAATAATTTGGTGGTTAATTTGTTTATATCGAGACTTGATGTAATCTGATTCTCGGCAATCACAATACTGAGAATAAACAGAAAATATAAGCAAACTGTTTGATTATTAATTAATTCAAAAACTATAGACTTTAGTTATTGAATGCTCCCACTAATTTTTCGAATTCATCACCCTCATGATAAATGAACGGAAAATCATATTTCTTAGTGGGCTTGGAGTCCAACTAACTCATGAAAACCCCGGACGTGGGCCCACCGGCTTCATGATACTAAAGGTAGATCACAATTGCATCATATGCAACCCCAAGATATTTGTCTCGCGATTGGCATAACCCTACGTGGGCAGAACAATTATGCCTTCTCACGTCAAACTAACTCATCCCACGGATGGAAATGTCACACCCAAAAGACCCCACGTGGGTGAGTAATCTAGAAGGTTAACATAATCGCACCCTTAATTAAGTGGCAATTAAACACACAACTTTTCCATGTCAGATGCCCCCCACGTGGGTGAGTAAGACAATATGACACAAGTAGCGTCTCATGGCTTAACTGTTGATAGAAGACAGGAAGCAACAAACCCTTTTGAGCTCCCCTTATTAGTTTGATATTTAAAAGTTTTGAATCATATTCAAAAGAGGATTTAATAATTTTAAAATCTCATCATGTGCTTGTTTGTTTGTTTGCCGGATTCATGAAACTATGTTTTATTCATGCAATCATATGTACTAATAAAACATACAAACAAACATTTATCATACATCAAATGTATAATAAAAATAAATATGGACGATTACGGCCTTTTTCCTAATTGATCCACGTGAGCCGTACGTGGATCACAAGTCTGTCTAAGGTGATGCAGGTATGTAATACAATCATATTACATTTTTGCTTCAATTATACATGTCTTGATTCTTGATGCTACATCTTCAATCTCGATCTCCCACTAATTCTAAAGATTTTACATTTGGTAAAATCATTATTTTACCTCAAATCATAATATTAGCCAAAAATAAAATTAACAAATTAAATGAAACATTTTTCATTCAATTTTCAATTAATTAAAATTTCAACTAATTGTAAAATCTCTATTTTACACTTAATAACTTAAAAATCACATTTTTAATAAATTAAGTATTATGATTTATGATTTCAAAAATAATATTC
Source organism: Haberlea rhodopensis (assembly GCA_907163345.1). Lineage (NCBI taxonomy): Eukaryota > Viridiplantae > Streptophyta > Magnoliopsida > Lamiales > Gesneriaceae > Haberlea > Haberlea rhodopensis. Next base: position 78,337 of record CAJQUN010000427.1, on the reverse strand, counting down.
GGATAAAACATCTAAAATGACCCAAAATTAATTTATGGACTCCAAACAATTTGGATCCAAAATTAAAAATCATATTTTTAAATCCAAAAATACATTATTTTCGGATTTTGAAAATAAATTTTTTTAAATTTTAAAAAAATGGACCGAAATCACTGTTCATCTTCTCTCAAAATGTGATTTAGGGTTTCAGCTTGCCAGATTTCGCCGCCTCCTTCTTACATTATCTCAAATTTAAATTAGGGTTCCGCCACCGCCTCGCCAGCCCTTTCCTCGCGCCGTCGCCTTCACCATCTGAACCAACGGCTTCATGGCAGAGGGTCCACCAAAACGAGTTCTTCGGAACAAATCCAGAAGCTTGACACGAGATTTGAACGAGGTTCGCTGGTGTTCGATTCTCCATGGTGTTCGTGCGCTGTCCTCTGCAACAATTGCAGAAGTTCACCCGATTCACATGCGCAGATCAACACAGAGGTTCGCGGCTTGTTTCCAGTCAGGCGGCGGCGGAGATTTCCGGCGATGAGCATGAAAGAAACAGTGTCCATGGGTTTTGGGTAATCAATTTTCTATATTTCTGGACTCCGTAATTTTTGAAAATTCGAACACGATTAGTTATAATTGGAAACGATCTAATAAAATTAATTATTGAAAATATGAATCAAAACACAACCTGGCTCTGATATCACTGTTGGGTTTCCGTACCCAGCGTTAGATCAAACGTATCGGAAATAATATAATAAATAGATCGGACCCGTGGACGGATCGATCGCGCCTGATTCAAATATTAACACGCATAAATCGAATATAAATGCACGAAAAGAGATTATCGTTCATCGATGTAATTCTGACCACAGTGACCCTCGAGTCCAACCAACCTGACCAGATCTACAAGCTCAGCACCAGTACTTGTTTGGTGTTAGCGTTTTATGAGAGTGAATAGAAAAAAAATTTTAAAAAATTATTAAACCTATAGAATGACTGACATATTTATAGTTGTCTAGTTGGGCTTGGGTTCAAGTCCAACAGGCCAACCATTGACACATTGGCGTGAAGGGCATTGCTAACACTCTATTCATTTAAATCAATTATAAATAGCTTACATTGCTTAGAGCATAGTTATTAAAAGCTCACATAGCGCGCGCTAAAGCTCAATGCGAAGCGAGGCGCGGGTCTTGCGCCTCACAGCGCCATGCGCCTCGTGTTTTGGCAAAGCGCGCACTATGTGCGCTATCTGCGCTTTTTCAATTAGCCAAGGCTCGCGCTATAGCGCGCCTTGCCTAAGGCTTGAAAATTGGGGCTGGCAGGTTATCAAAATACGTTGCTAAGGTTGGGCTTTAAATTTAAATTTGGCTTATTAAAAATAAGCCCAAGTTAGAGAATATTAGGGTTAAGTTGGAGAGTTTTAGGGTTACTGTTGCGTGAAGTCTTGTTGCATAAACCCTCTCTAGTCGCCGCCGACCGATAAGCAAGGTTGATATGTTCAAGTGCTCTATTTTTCTTTTCTTCAAAATTACATTGCATTGTTTCCTTTCCTTTTTTCGTCTCAAATTATTATTTATTTTTGGATTGATTCTCCTTTCTTGTTTTATATTTTTGTTTCTTCAATTTTTACGTGACAAAGTTCATCGGTCATCACAATCGCCAATGAGTCCATTCAATCAAAGTTTGACAAATACTTGAGAATATGGGAAAATATAAATTGCTAAGCTATCAACATTGCTAAAGCATACTGTTAATTGTTGCTAATGAGTTTGATTAAATTTTATTGATACTTCTGATGTATTAAAAATATATAAGTTATTGCGTTTTACTTTAGTAAAGCGCGCGCTTCGCGTCACGCTATGCGCTATAGCCCCAGGACCCCTTTGCGCTTTAGTGCGCTATGCGCCTTTAATAACTATGGCTTAGAGACCAATCATCTTCATTTAAGTTAATTATAAATAGCATACATTGCCTAGAGAGATGACGAGTATATGGTAAAACCAATCATCTGGATATGCCGATCCTTTGTTTTTTTATTTTATTTCTTTAAAATCTTAATCCCTTCTCTTTTAATGCCAGATTTCTATTGTGTGGTTGCTTCCTATCAAGCTTGGTACCAGGGGGTGAGTTTAAGTGGGGTTGGCATAAAAAGCACACAAACCAATACATATGTTGCTAAATTTTTAAGCCGCAACTATACAATAAGTATATAAAATCGCGTGGTTTGGGTGGTTGCGGGCGGATGATAGGTTCCTTAATTATTTAAAAGAAAATAAAATCGGACATCCGTGTTGGACACGCCCTGTCCGACATAGAAATGACACTTTTTGAGGTTAATTATACAATTTAAAATAAAATTTGGACGTGTTAGTTGAATTTTTTAATTGAAGTATTATACATTTGATGTTAGTATATGAGCTACTATAATGATTTCGGTGAAATGTATTTATTTATAGGCTTTTTGAATTTGGTATGAATATTTTTGGTGTTATATAGCGGAACTCCAAGCCAATCTCGATATAAAAAAGATGTTTTGTTCACATACTCACTTTCACACATAATGTTAAACTTTATGTTAATTGAAATAATAAGTATTCGGTATTAGTATGAGTGATACTATGATGATTCTAGTGATATGCATTTATTGATATTCTTCTTGAATTTGATAACAATATTTTTTGTTGTTGCTTTTATATGGTTTTAGAATTAAACAAAATGTGAATTAGTATTTTTAATATAGGACATGTATAAAAAAAATTATACAGACGTGTCTCAATCATATCGTATCCTGAAAATTTTGAAAATAGTGTCGCTATGTCCTTGTCGTGTTTTGGCAACGTCCATCGTAGACTAAAACTAAAACTGAAAAATTCTCATAATATGAAATAAAATTTATAACATAAAGCATCACAATCTCCCATATCAAAGTGGGACATCAAAAATTTTAAACCTACATGTATATAGACGAAAACGACAATTATTATGTACAAAAAGAATTAAAAAAAATATTTTTACTACAAGATATATAATGAAAGAACTGGTTAAAAAATTGTGTTTAAAAATTATAATTTATAACTTAATCCCATAAAACATTTAATTTTCTAATTTAAGACATATTTAACATATAAAGATGTGAAATGATTGGGTCGTTAGTGTAGGGTCTTCCTACCTTACATTATAAGCAAGAAATAATTAGGGCTAAACATGCATCACAGACAGCTTAGGGCTCCGGTTATTACGTGAGTTATTAGAATTACAGGCCAAAATAAAACTTCAAGCAAATTAATTACATTCTCAAATGAATGGCGCTATAGAATTATACTACTCGTGGAGTAGAGACTATACCAAATCCTGAATCCTAATTCATAAGGCATCTCGAAGCTCACTTCTTCAACCCTGCCCATAGCCCTCCTAATCCAAATGTGTACCTACAGGAACAACCCATCGTGAGCATGTACATCATTACTCAACATCATAGGGTAATGGCATATAAATAAATGCATGAAGTAAATGGGTAACGTATACTTCCTGGTTAATCGCATTAACCCTCTTTGGTTGTCCATGTTTCATAGTCATGCATATTATCGTTAGTTCTCGACGTAACGATTAAAATCATACTTCACATATATGATCACATCAAACTATGTTAATTAGAAGTAGAACTGTCCCGGTTCTATTATGACAGCGGCACAATTGGCCCCCCTCGCTCGACATAACACATCGTATGATACCCATCGCTACGCCTTGATAGCGGATGTATCTCTTTATTCAGCGGATGATACCCATCGCTACGCCTTGATAGCGGATGTACCCCGTCGCTCAGCGGATGATACCCCTCGCTACACCTTGATAGCGGATGTACCCCATCGCTCAGTTATGTGAGCGGCAAGACCTTCCTCGCTTGCCCATAATAACCACCGGACATTCAACCATTCTTAATAACATAGTTTCATATTCATCATAAACATCATAGCATCTTATAAACATCATCATCTTGTAAACATCATTATCATATAAGCATTATCATCTTATAGACATCATCGTCTCATCATAATCGTTATAATAACGTCATATCATCTTCATTTATCATAACATCATCGTAAGCATCTCGTCATCTTTATTCATCATAAACATCATCATCATTTATCATAACATCATCGTAAGCGTCTCGTCATCTTTATTCATCATAGACATCATCATCATTTATCATAACATCATCGTAAGCATCTTCTCATCTTTATTCATCATAAAGAATCATCTTAATTTATCATAACATCATCTTAAACATCTTATCATCTTTATTCATTATAAAATCGTCTTCATCGTGAACTTACTTATCATAACATCATCTTAAACATCTTATCATCTTTATTCATTATACACATCATCATAGCATCGTAAATTCTTATGTAATCATAGTATGATCATAATATAGGAGTATGGTTTACCGTCCGATGCCCGTACGTCTCTTACGTACCTTAATTCCAAAAGTGGAGAGATTGTAGAACTTATCTCCTTGTGGGTACCTGGGATGGTTCTACACAACCATACAAATCGATATTAGATGCTAAATATAGTCCAATATCCAAAAATCCCACAAAAATATCCAAAAACACCAATTTTGGTGTCTCACGATCGATCGCCATATAGCCCCGATCGATCGCGAGACTACACTGCCTCGCCCAACAAAATTTTACAATTCGCGATCGATCGCCGAGTTTGCGCCGATCGATCGCGACCTCGCCGATCGATCGCGCCAAACTCGCGATCGATCGCTGAAGGCTACTGCATTCTCCCCTGTAGCTCGCGATCGATCGGTGGAAGGTGCCGATCGATCGCCAAGTCCTGTAGGTCCGATTTTCGGGCACTATTCATCCTTCTCCTTCCCCAACTCAAACAAACTCAAATATTAAAACACCAACCATACCAAATCACTACAAATCTTCAATAAACATCTTCATATAACCATAAATCATACCCCAACCATAAACAACATATACCCAAAACAAACCCACATAAAGCATCAAAAACTAACCCATTTCAACACCAAACATCATAAAACTTTTAGGAATGGTTCCATACCTCTTGTAGGCTCCAAATCCTAACAAAGATCACACAAACAAAGTTTTTGTGAAGCTTTCCTTCTCCTTCTTTGGTGGATCTCGAAAATGGGAAGAGTTTGGGGTTGGGAAGTGGTTTTGGGGATTTTTAAAAAGTGAATGGTAAAGTGGGGTTAAAGTGATGGGTAAAGGATTGAAAAGGGGTTGTTTAATTTAATTAAAAATTGTATCCCAAACTTAACATGATATATAAAATACTCCACTTGGTATTTTAAAAGCATTTAACAACATGCTACAAACTTCCCTTAATTTCATGCTTTCCTCATAATTGGTAATCAATATAATTAAATCATGCTAACACTTCATTACCCATCATATAAATTAATTACCAACATAAATAATCACATGACCATCATTAATGCTCAAATTGCATATAATAAATTTCGGGGCATCACTTACTCCCCTACTTATAAGATTTCGTCCTCGAAATCGCATGCACTTACCCAAAATGAAACTAAACTTAAATCACATACCAGAGAATAGTTCCGGGTAGTGCTGTACCATATGCCGCTCCGTCTCCCACATAGCCTCCTCGACACTCCGACGATCCCACTGAACTTTAATCATCTGTATAACTTTACTTCGTAATCTGCGATCCTCTCGATCCATAATTCTGACTGGTCGTTCAACATAGGATACATTTGAACTCAACCGAACCTCTGAAGGCTGTAAAACATGAGACGGATCTGGCTCATACTTCCTCAACATAGAGACATGGAAGACAACATAATTACCAGACAAAACACGGCGGTAGAGTCAAACGGTAAGCCAAAGTATCGATACGCTGCAATACCTCATACGGCACAACATACATCGGAGATAACTTCTCCCGAATACCAAACCGAACCACACCCCTAAAGGGTGAGATCTTCAAGAAGACCTTGTCTCCTGACTGGAAATCTAGCGGTCGTCGCCGCTCATTGGCATAGGCCGCTTGCCTATCCTGAGCCGCTTTCATCTTTTGACGTATTAACTTAATCTATGCTTCCATATCCTCAATCAATTCCGACCCTCCGACTGTCTTACTAGTCAAGTCCTCCCAGCACAACGGTGACCTACAACGTCGACCGCCAAGGGCCTCGAATGGAGCCATCTGAATGCTCACCTGATAGCTGTTATCATAAGAGAACTCTACTAGTGACACTGAATCTTGCCATGGAGTATTAAACTCCAAAACACATGCCCTCAACATGTCCTCAAGCGTCCGTATGGTACGCTTCGTCTGACAACCTGTCTGAGGGTGATAATCTGTACTAAGTCTCACCTCTGTGCCCAAAGCTGTCTGAAGACCCTCCCAGAAATGTGGAATAAACCTTGGGTCTCTGTCAGACACAATCAAGACTAGAATCCCATGCATCCTCACCACATCCCACACATATGATTGGGCCATCTTTAGGTTCGTGAAAGACACACGATAAGGGATGAAGTGAGCCACCTTCGTCAGCCTATCTACGATCACCAAAAACGCATCAAATCCTGAGGTCGTCCTTGGCAAGTGGGTCACGAAGTCCATAGATATGTGCTCCCACTCCCACTTAGGTACCTCCAAGCTCTTCAGCTCGCCACCAGGCCTCGGCCTTTCTGCCTTTACCTGCTGGTAGATTTAAACATCTTGACAAGGGTCACAACATTACGCTTCATGCGTCTCTACCAGAACTGACTACTTAGGCCCTTATACATTTTTCTTCCTCCTGGGTGGATACTGAACCGGCTACTGAGAGCTCGCTCCTAGGTTTCTTTACGCAACTCCGGCGTATCTGGGACTACTCAACGGTTGTCCAATCTCAAGGAATCATACTCAGCCACTCTAACTTTGATGGATGACCCCGAAGTACCAATAATGACCACCTTGGAACCTCATCATTTAGCCTCTGGGCTTTCCTGGTAGCCTCAAATATGTCTGGCTCAGCCAATATGGTCGACACTCGCACCGGTGACGTGTCCACATCGAAATCATAGCCCAGATGGTAATAAAAAGTCATCATAGCTGATAAACTCGTGACCTCCTCAGCAGTACTCTTCACATTTCGACTTAAGGCGTCTGCTAACAAATTCGCTTTACCTGGAGGGTACTCAATTTCACAATCAAAATCTTTGAGTAAGTCCACCCATCTTTCTTGTGCCTATCCAACTCAGCCTGTGGGGACAAAACATCAGGCTCTTATGGTCCATGTAGATGGTAACCAACTTACCATACTAGTGATGCTTCCAAATCTTCAAGGCAAATATCATGGCTGCCAGTCCCAATCATGGGCTGGGTACTTAGCCTCATGTGGCTTCAATTGCCTCGATGCATAAGCCACCACATGCTTATCTTGCATACCCTGCAGTGATGTATCTGTGTGCAAAGCAAACCTCGCGCTCCCCGAAGGAATCACCAATATAGGTGCTGTAGTCAAACGACACTTCAATTCTTGGAAGCTTTCCTCACAAGCTTCGGACCAATAGAACGGGACTCCCTTCTGAGTCAGCTGTGTCAGGGGTCTGGCAATCCCTAAGGATCTGGAGTACTGTTCTCAAGTGCTTCACGTGTTCCTCTTCAGTTCGAGAGTAAATAAGCATATCATCAATAAAAGCTATGACGAACTGATCCAAATATGGTTGGAGCACCCTGTTCATCAGGCTCATAAAATAGCTAGGGCATTCGTCACCCCAAAAGGCATGACTAAGAATCCGTAGTGCCCATATCTAGTCCTGGAAGCTGTCTTCTGTACATCATCCTCTCGAACTCGAATCTGATGATACCCCGATCTCAGATCGATCTTACTGTAGAGCCTCGTACTCTGCAGCTGATCAAACAAACCATCAATCCTCGGAAGCGGATACTTATTCTTTACAGTAGCTTTGTTCAGTTGTCTGTAATCGACGCGCAGCCGCATCGAACCATCTTTCTTCTTAACAAACAAAACTGGCGCACCCCAGGGCGATACGCTAGGGCGTATATAGCCCTTATCAAGGAGCTCTTGCAACTGAACCTTTAACTCCCTTAGCTCCGCTGGTGCCATCCTATACGGGGCACGAGAAATGGTAGACGTCCCTGGTAGTAACTTAATCCCAAACTCGACCTCTATCGTCGGTGGGAATCCGGGAATTTCTTCCGGAAATACATCAGGAAACACCGCCACTACGGGCACATCCTCAACCTTTAACTTTTCCCTCTTTTCAGTAATATCAACAGCATAGATGAGATATCCTTTATGGTCTCGTTCCAATAACTGTGTCATCTTGACAGCAGATATTAACGGAATCCTTGAACGGGAACCATCCCCATAGAATGTCCATTGGACTCCCATATCAGACCTAAATCGGACAGTCCTTGTCTGCAGTCCACAACTGCTTGATACTTGTTCAGCACATCGATGCCCACAATGCATTCGAAGTCTGACATTCCCAGAACAATCAAGTCTGTCCTCAGCTCGTTACCCTCAAAATAAATGAGGCTGTCATAAACCATCTGATCAGTTATCAAACTTCTTCCAGCGGGTGTCGAGACTACATGTAATGACCCGATACTTTACATGATCATGCATACACATCATGACATATATTTTGACATTGCATATGGGCATTGGAAAGCATAGAGGTTGTGACTAGAATAAATTTAAAGCATAATAAATGGAATAGATTTTTACTTGACTAAAATTTCATATATTGAATAAATTTATTGAATAGATTTGCAAATATTGAATAAATTTTAAGATATGGATTAAATTGAATGAATATATTATTATTTTTATACTAATATATCTATGACTAGATTTTAATGATAAAGCTAAAATAAATAAACAAAACAAGAAATAAATAATCGGGGAATGATAAGAGATTGGAACAAAATTTTCTTGGATGCATGTAAACAAATATGGAAAACATGAAAGAAAGACACGTTGCATGTTAACTAAGATGAGAATGCAACTTTGAAGTATAGTAGTCTGATATACCTATGTTTCATGTACTTATCACTTTCGACCATATTTGTGTAGAAGTCTTCCGGTGCTGAAATCGTAAATCAATAGCTGCACCTTAAGGTAGATTCTTTAAGTTTCCTTAATTTTGACCAAGAATTTTGACACGAAAGAATTATTAGCTGCTTCATATGAGTTATATGAACTTTTGAGAAGCTAATTATACTAACCTTCATGTGAAGAAAAGTGTAATTTGTAGCAAATAAGTAGAAACCTCTATCTTGGTACATAAATGAGAAAACTTTCAATGATACGTACACTCTGTATGGGAATTACAATATCAAGAAATGATTATGAATGATGATAAGTCCGTATACGATGAGACAAGAACACAAACAACTAGTGAATATTAGAGCCACAATTGCATAACCATTTAGGATTATGTATTGGAGCTATATCATTAATAATCTGCACGTGTAGTATAAATTTAATATTCAACTTGGTTGTGCATTTGACATGCGTTTCTAGGTCATAATCTCGATCAGGACACTGATAAGGCGCATGAAGTGATTCCTACGAGATAGGAGTATCGTTTGTGAGTATATCCTTATAACTTGGTATTTAACTTTATATAAGTATGTGATTTGTGTTATATAAGTATCCTGAATTGTTGAATGAATTGCAATGAATGCAATATGATGTGCAAGAACTAAATTGAGTTCTGAAATGTACATGGTGAAATGTGATGTTATAAGTTCTATATGATGTTATTTACCTTATTAACTTGATGTTATGCATATGATTATGACATGTGCATTAATAAGAGATTTAAGAACTCTGTTATGGCCACTAATGACCTTGAACCATGTGTTATTTCATTCTGAGTACGGTCAGAATTACAGAATCAAAAAAATATCGATCCCGAGTTAATTGAGAACTCAAGAGGGGATCTACAGAGTGCCGGCCATATCGTGATCACGGATTGTTCTTGGTATTAGTTGGGTCATAACAGAATAACAATACAGACATACATGTACATCATTTCATTTTTATATGAAACATGTGAACTGATGAAAAGCTTATGATGATGAATCATGCGAGTATATTCATGTGCTTATGTTGATATAAATTATATGCTTGTGTGATTTTAAATACTATGTTATTGAATATGCTCATTGAGAATGCAACTCACCCAAATGCAAATGTTATTTTTCAGTTGCTGTAGATAAAGTTTGAACATACAAGGTGTGTCTGCATATTTTGGAAGTATGGATCCAAGGTCGGCTGGCTGACTCTAGTCCTTCTCCCTCAGCTCATCATTTGCATATATTGTATAGGTTTTTGGTTGGGTTGTGAGGGGTACAACCTTGGTCATTTTTGTGGCATACTGCCTTGTAAATTATATTATGATAATTGTCTTGATTGCATAATGTGATGATAATGAAATTTCCGCTGCCATTACATATTATGTTATATGTCTCATGTGTATGTGTTATATGTGTAAGGGGTGTCACAGTTGATTTGGTATCAGAGCAAAGGTTAGAGGTTCGTAGACTGTCACATGTGCATTGTCATAATCTGGTAAATGGTTGCATAACTCATCATTTATGTCATATAGTTTAATGATGAGCAAAGTATTCATGGAGGGGAAGGATCAGCCGAGCCTGAGTCACATTCATCATTTTCACTTCCACCTCATGCACAAAGAATATCAGCTGAGGCATATCGACAGTTTCCACCTGTTTATCCTCCGGAACCACGTGAAAGGAGGTATGATAAATTACGAAAAATGGAAGCTGTTGACTTTATGGGTACTACTGATCCAGCTGAGGCAGAGACTTGGCTGAAAGGTACAGAAAGAATTCTGAACTTGATGAAATGTACATCTGAGGAGAAATTTGATTACACAGTGTCACTTCTTCAAGAGAATGCTTATGATTGGTGGGAGACTATTCCACATAGTACTGATCAGCCATCTGTGTTAACATGGGATGATTTTCTGTTGCACTTTAATGATGCATATTTACCTGAAGTTTATAAGGATCAGAAAGATAGAGAATTTCTTGATCTGAAACAGTGGAATCGATCAATAGCGGAATATGAGGTACTCTTTAATCAGTTATCTCATTATGCTCCACATATGATAGCCACAGAAAAGAAGAAGTGTAGCAGATTTGAGGCAGGACTTCGATTTACTATTCATGATCGCCTCACACCTACAGACATGGAATCCTTTAGCAAGTTGAAAGCTGCAGTTGTACGTGCTGAAAAGTTGGAAGCTGAATCAAAAGCTTTCCAATTGAATAAAAAGAGAAAGTGAAGAAGTTAGTGGATTTGGAAAGAGAAAAGGGTTTGCCACACCTACACAGAAAAGTTTCCCCAGTGGTTCTAAAGGTGTCAGTTCTAGTGGTGCAACATCTGCTGCTAAAAGTTTTGGTTCTACACTGTCGGTTATGACTTGTGTGCATTGTGGACGAAATCATTATGGACAGTGTAGAATGTTTACAGGAACATGTTTTCGATGTGGAGAACCTGGACATATAGCAAGGAATTGTTCAAAGCCACGTGAAGAACCTACAGTTCAGCAAACCAGGTCAAGTGGTTTTACACCTAACAAAGGCAGAGATCGAGGACGATTTGGTATGGGCAGAGGGACCAGTACAGAGGAGAGTAAAGCCAATAATCAGGCCCGCGTTTTTGCTATGACACGGGAAGAAGCAAATGCAGCACCAGCAGTGATTACCGGTAATTTATCTATTTCTGGTTTAACAGCTTATGTTTTATTTGATCCTGGTGCAACACATTCATTCATATCACAATTATTCATGATACATTTGCATGAAACACCAGTATCATTGGGTTATGATTTATTTGTTCAAACCCCAGTAGGGAGCATGATTGTTATAAATACTGTGTATCAGAATTGTAAAATGTTCATTGGGAATACTGAAATGCATGCTACTTTACTGGTTATGCCGTTAAAGGATTTTGATGTGATTCTGGGTATGGATTGGTTAACGGAATATCATGCTAAGTTGGATTGTTTTACCAAAGAAATAGTACTGCAACTTCCTGATCAGTCCCAGATAGTATTTCAAGGAAAAAGAAAAATATTGCCTACATGTGTAATATCTGCATCTACGGCATTCAGATTGGTGAAGGGTGGTTGTGAAGCATATTTAGCTCACATTATAGATAGCAGATTATGTGGTTTGAAACTTGAAGATATTCCAGTGGTTAGAGAATATCCCGATGTATTTCCAGATGATTTACCAGGATTACCCCCAGATCGAGATACTGAGTTTACAATCGAAATACCAGTGGGTACAGCGCCAATTTCTATTTCTCCGTATAGAATGGCACCTATTGAATTAAAAGAATTGAAAACTCAATTACAAGAACTACTGGAGAAAGGATTCATTAGACCGAGTGTTTCACCTTGGGGCGCACCTGTGTTGTTTGTTAAAAAGAAAGATGGTACCTTGAGATTATGTATTGATTATCGACAGTTGAACCGTGTGACTGTTAAGAATAAATATCCATTGCCTAGAATTGATGATTTATTTGATCAGTTGCAAGATGCTACAGTCTTTTCAAAGATTGATCTGAGATCAGGGTATCATCAGTTGAAAATTTCTGAGTCTGATATGTCAAAAACAGCTTTCAGAACAAGGTATGGTCATTATGAATTTTTGGTAATGCCTTTTGGTTTGACTAATGCACCTGCTGCATTTATGACATTGATGAATGATGTGTTTAGACCTTATCTGGATAGATTTGTGATTGTCTTTATTGATGACATTCTGATATATTCTAAATCGACTGAAGAACATGAACGACAATTGAGAATTGTGCTACAAACCTTGCGTGAGAAACAGTTGTATGCAAAACTCAGCAAATGTGAATTTTGGTTAGATCAGATTGTCTTTTTGGGACATGTTGTTTGTAGTGATGGTATTAAAGTTGATCCAGTGAAAATTGAAGCAGTAACTAAATGGGAGTGTCCGAAAAATGTTGCAGAAGTTCGTAGTTTTCTTGGTTTAGCTGGGTACTATAGGAGATTTGTTGAAAATTTCTCTCTTATAGCTACTCCACTGACAAAATTGTTGCGCAAAGGTATTTTGTTTAAGTGGACAGATGAATGCCAAAAGAGCTTTGACGAATTGAAAGAACGACTCACTACTGCTCCAATTCTGACAATACCTTCAGGTACTGATGGTTTTGTTATTTATAGTGAAGCTTCTTATCAAGGTTTGGGATGTGTTTTGATGCAACATGGTAAAGTTATTGCTTATGCTTCTCGGCAACTTAAACCATATGAGATGTCTTATCCTACACATGATCTTGAACTTGCCGCAGTTGTTTTTGCATTAAAGATATGGAGACATTACTTGTATGGTATCACATTTCAAATCTTTACCGATCGTAAAAGTTTAAAGTATTTATTGAGTCAGAAAGAGTTGAACATGCGACAAATGAGATATCTTGAATTGTTGAAAGATTATGATTGCACTATTGAATATCATCCTGGAAAGGCAAATGTTGTTGCTGATGCTTTGAGCAGAAAATCATATAGTACTGTTTCTTATCTTTCAGTACATTCTGTGCCATATTTGCTAGAATTGAGAAAGATGAATATTGCCTTGAATGTTGATGAAACTGGTATTATCTGTGCTTCGGTTTGTATCCGTCCAGTAATGACTGAAAGGATTAAACATGCTCAATTTCGTGATGATAAACTAATCAGTATTGCAGAAAAGGTGAAACAGGAAAATAGTACAGAATTTGTTATCAATGATGATGGTAGTTTGTCAGTCAATAATCGACTCTGTGTTCCTAATGTGAATTGCATAAGGCATGAAATAATGGAGGAAGCACACATTGCACCTTATGCTATGCACCCTGGTAGTATAACGATGTATCAAACGCTGAAAACCCATTATTGGTGGCCTAGAATGAAGAAGGATGTGGCCGAGTATGTATCGAAATGTTTGACATGCCAACAGTTTAAGCCGAACATCAAGCACCAGTTGGGAAATTACATCCACTACCGATTCCAGTTTGGAAATGGGAACGTATATGATTTTGTTTATGGTTTACCTGTAACTCAGAAGAAGAATGATGCAGTTTGGGTGATTGTGGATCGATTGACAAAATCAACTCATTTCTTACCATTTCGATGGGGATCGACACTTGAAAGTTTAGCAAAAAGGTATGTAAATGAAATTGTTAGATTACATGGTGTGCCTTTATCTATTGTATCAGATAGAGATCCTCGGTTTACATCAAGATTTTTGGGGAAGTTTACAAGAAGCTTTGGGTACTAAATTACATTTTAGTACAGCATTTCATCCACAAACAGATGGACAATCAGAAAGAACGATTCAGACTTTAGAAGAGATGCTTCGATCATGTGTTCTTGATTTTAGAGGTTCATGGGATGAGTATATTGCTTTGATGGAATTTGCATACAATAATCAGTATCATAGCAGTATTGGTATGGCACCATACGAAGCCTTATATGGTAGAAAGTGCAGAAGTCCAGTATGCTGGGATGAAGAAGGAATGCGAATAGTAGAAGGTCCAGATCTCATTCAAGAGACAGTTGAAAAGATAAAAATTGTAAAAGATCGATTGAAAGCAGCACAAGATAGACAAAAGAGTTATGCTGATCAACATAGAAGAGAAATGGATTATCAAATTGATGAAAAGGTATTTCTTCGTGTTTCTCCTTGGAGAGGTATTCTCAGATTTGGAAAGAAAGGAAAATTGAGCCCTCGATACATTGGTCCCTATGAGATTCTTGATACAGTTGGACCGTTAGCTTATCGTCTTGCCTTGCCTCCTGAATTGTCCCAGATTCATAATGTGTTCCATGTTAGTATGCTTCGGAGATACAGATCAGATCCATCTCATATTCTTCAAAATGAACCGATTGAAATTTCTGAAAATTTAAGTTATGTTGAAGAACCGGTTGAGATATTAGAATACAAGGACAAACAGTTAAGGAATCGCGCAATTCCTATGGTAAAGGTTCTATGGAAAAATCATTCGGAACGGGAAGCTACGTGGGAAACAGAGGAACACATGAAAACACAATATCCGTGGTTATTTCCTGATACAGGTATAAATTTCGAGGCCGAAATTTTCTAAAGGGGGGAGGAATTGTAATGACCCGATACTTTACATGATCATGCATACACATCATGACATATATTTTGACATTGCATATGGGCATTGGAAAGCATAGAGGTTGTGACTAGAATAAATTTAAAGCATAATAAATGGAATAGATTTTTACTTGACTAAAATTTCATATATTGAATAAATTTATTGAATAGATTTGCAAATATTGAATAAATTTTAAGATATGGATTAAATTGAATGAATATATTATTATTTTTATACTAATATATCTATGACTAGATTTTAATGATAAAGCTAAAATAACTAAACAAAACAAGAAATAAATAATCGGGGAATGATAAGAGATTGGAACAAAATTTTCTTGGATGCATGTAAACAAATATGGAAAACATGAAAGAAAGACACGTTGCATGTTAACTAAGATGAGAATGCAACTTGAAAGTATAGTAGTCTGATATACCTATGTTTCATGTACTTATCACTTTCGACCATATTTGTGTAGAAGTCTTCCGGTGCTGAAATCGTAAATCAATAGCTGCACCTTAAGGTAGATTCTTTAAGTTTCCTTAATTTTGACCAAGAATTTTGACACGAAAGAATTATTAGCTGCTTCATATGAGTTATATGAACTTTTGAGAAGCTAATTATACTAACCTTCATGTGAAGAAAAGTGTAATTTGTAGCAAATAAGTAGAAACCTCTATCTTGGTAATCTTCAAGCACTGCTAAAGTGATTAAATTGTAACAATAAATGAGAAAACTTTCAATGATACGTACACTCTGTATGGGAATTACAATATCAAGAAATGATTATGAATGATGATAAGTCCGTATACGATGAGACAAGAACACAAACAACTAGTGAATATTAGAGCCACAATTGCATAACCATTTAGGATTATGTATTGGAGCTATATCATTAATAATCTGCACGTGTAGTATAAATTTAATATTCAACTTGGTTGTGCATTTGACATGCGTTTCTAGGTCATAATCTCGATCAGGACACTGATAAGGCGCATGAAGTGATTCCTACGAGATAGGAGTATCGTTTGTGAGTATATCCTTATAACTTGGTATTTAACTTTATATAAGTATGTGATTTGTGTTATATAAGTATCCTGAATTGTTGAATGAATTGCAATGAATGCAATATGATGTGCAAGAACTAAATTGAGTTCTGAAATGTACATGGTGAAATGTGATGTTATAAGTTCTATATGATGTTATTTACCTTATTAATTTGATGTTATGCATATGATTATGACATGTGCATTAATAAGAGATTTAAGAACTCTGTTATGGCCACTAATGACCTTGAACCATGTGTTATTTCATTCTGAGTACGGTCAGAATTACAGAATCAAAAAAATATCGATCCCGAGTTAATTGAGAACTCAAGAGGGGATCTACAGAGTGCCGGCCATATCGTGATCACGGATTGTTCTTGGTATTAGTTGGGTCATAACAGAATAACAATACAGACATACATGTGCATCATTTCATTTTTATATGAAACATGTGAACTGATGAAAAGCTTATGATGATGAATCATGCGAGTATATTTATGTGCTTATGTTGATATAAATTATATGCTTGTGTGATTTTAAATACTACGTTATTGAATATGCTCATTGAGAATGCAACTCACCCAAATGCAAATGTTATTTTTCAGTTGCTGTAGATAAAGTTTGAACATAAAAGGTGTGTCTGCATATTTTGGAAGTATGGATCCAAGGTCGGCTGGCTGACTCTAGTCCTTCTCCCTCAGCTCATCATTTGCATATATTGTATAGGTTTTTGGTTGGGTTGTGAGGGGTACAACCTTGGTCATTTTTGTGGCATACTGCCTTGTAAATTATATTATGATAATTGTCTTGATTGCATAATGTGATGATAATGAAATTTCCGCTGCCATTACATATTATGTTATATGCCTCATGTGTATGTGTTATATGTGTAAGGGGTGTCACACTACAAGAGGCGTGGGCGACGGAGAAGTGCATATGAAATCGCATCACTTACTTCAACATTTGCTGCTATGCTGCAACGCAAGGGTTAACAACAGTACCCAAAAGCGGTTCATATAATACATCGTTAGAGAAACAAAACATGTTAGTACAACATCATATACTTCATATGCAACATATGCATAAAACATGTTTAAAAGTAAGCACCTAGCCAACTTATTGCTAAGGCTACCCTTCACTCATTCCCGGGTTATCTAACCACTGCTCTGATACCACTAATGTATGGTCTTCCTACCTTACATTATAAGCAAGAAATAATTAGGGCTAAACATGCATCACAGACAGCTTAGGGCTCCGGTTATTACGTGAGTTATTAGAATTACAGGCCAAAATAAAACTTCAAGCAAATTAATTACATTCTCAAATGAATGGCGCTATAGAATTATACTACTCCTGGAGTAGAGACTATACCAAATCCTGAATCCTAATTCATAAGGCATCTCGAAGCTCACTTCTTCAACCCTGCCCATAGCCCTCCTAATCCAAATGTGTACCTAAAGGAACAACCCATCGTGAGCATGTACATCATTACTCAACATCATAGGGTAATGGCATATAAATAAATGCATGAAGTAAATGGGTAACGTATACTTCCTGGTTAATCGCATTAACCCTCTTTGGTTGTCCCTGTTTCATAGTCATGCATATTATCGTTAGTTCTCGGCGTAAACGATTAAAATCATACTTCACATATATGATCACATCAAACTATGTTAATTAGAAGTAGAACTGTCCAGGTTCTATTATGACAGCGGCACAATTGGCCCCCCTCGCTCGACATAACACATCGTATGATACCCATCGCTACGCCTTGATAGCGGATGTATCTCTTTATTCAGCGGATGATACCCATCGCTACGCCTGATAGCGGATGTACCCCGTAGCTCAGCGGATGATACCCCTCGCTACACCTTGATAGCGAATGTACCCCATCGCTCAGTTATGTGAGCGGCAAGACCTTCCTCGCTTGCCCATAATAACCATCGGACATTCAACCATTCTTAATAACATAGTTTCATATTCATCATAAACATCATAGCATCTTATAAACATCATCATCTTGTAAACATCATTATCATATAAGTATTATCATCTTATAGACATCATCGTCTCATCATAATCGTTATAGTAACGTCATATCATCTTCATTTATCATAACATCATCGTAAGCATCTCGTCATCTTTATTCATCATAAACATCATCATCATTTATCATAACATCATCGTAAGCGTCTCATCATCTTTATTCATAATAGACATCATCATCATTTATCATAACATCATAGTAAGCAACTTCTCATCTTTATTCATCATAAAGAATCATCTTTATTTATCATAACATCATCTTAAACATCTTATCATCTTTATTCATTATAAAATCGTCTTCATCGTGAACTTACTTATCATTGCATCATCTTAAACATCTTATCATCTTTATTCATTATACACATCATCATAGCATCGTAAATTCTTATGTAATCATAGTATGATCATAATATAGGAGTATGGTTTACCGTCCGATGCCCGTACGTCTCTTACGTACCTTAATTCCAAAAGTGGAGAGATTGTAGAACTCTATCTCCTTGAAATTGTGGGTACCTGGAATGGTTCTACACAACCATACAAATCGATATTAGAAGCTAAATATAGTCCAATATCCAAAAATCCCACAAAAATATCCAAAAACTCCAATTTTGGTGTCTCGCGATCGTTCGCCATATAGCCCCGATCGATCGCGAGACTACACTGCCTCGCCCAACAAAATTTTACAATTCGCGATCGATCGCCGAGTTTGCGCCGATCGATCGCGACCTCGCCGATCGATCGCGCCAAACTCGCGATCGATCGCTGAAGGCTACTGCCTTCTCCCCTATAGCTCGCGATCGATCGGTGGAAGGTGCCGATCGATCGCCGAGTCCTGTAGGTCCGATTTTCGGGCACTATTCATCCTTCTCCTTCCCCAACTCAAACAAACTCAAATATTAAAACACCAACCATACCAAATCACTACAAATCTTCAATAAACATCTTCATATAACCATAAATCATACCCCAACCATAAACAACATATACCCAAAACAAACCCACATAAAGCATCAAAAACTAACCCATTTCAACACCAAACATCATAAAACTTTTAGGAATGGTTCCATACCTCTTGTAGGCTCCAAATCCTAACAAAGATCACACAAACAAAGTTTTTGTGAAGCTTTCCTTCTCCTTCTTTGGTGGATCTCGAAAATGGGAAGGGTTTGGGGTTGGGAAGTGGTTTTGGGGATTTTTAAAAAGTGAATGGTAAAGTGGGGTTAAAGTGATGGGTAAAGGATTGAAAAGGGGTTGTTTAATTTAATTAAAAATTGTATCCCAAACTTAACATGATGTATAAAATACTCCACTTGGTATTTTAAAAGCATTTAACAACATGCTACAAACTTCCCTTAATTTCATGCTTTCCTCATAATTGGTAATCAATATAATTAAATCATGCTAACACTTCATTACCCATCATATAAATTAATTACCAACATAAATAATCACATGACCATCATTAATGCTCAAATTGCATATAATAATTTTCGAGCATCACAGTTAGCGAGTGGATATACAACAATCCACTATCCGTCAATATAAATATGGTTAATTTTCAATCACAACACATTTTTCGAACGTTAAAATGGGCGAATATAAGAAGGTGAATGTGGGTCGGATGGGTGTGTGAGTATTTGGGATGTGTAATTTTTTTGTACACCCCTACTTGGCATGCATTCTTATACCATACCTATATAATATTAATGTAATACTAACATGCATAATACTAATTAATTATATTTATATCAAGTAGATTGAAATTTTTAAATGAATATCAATAAATGTACACCTTTACCATACACCTCTTAGTCAGCTTATTCATAGCTGCGTCTTTGTCTTTACTCACGACTGAAGTCGGAGCTTAACTTCTTTTGGATCATCTGTTGTACTCCTTATGGTAGACTGGACTTTGTGGTTTTGTCCTCAAAATTATAAAGTAGTTGTCGTTTTGGCTGATCTTTAAAATATATATATTGTATGTTACAAAAATGGTTTAAATTTAATATAAGATTAATTTATTATGAATTTTGAACAAATTTTTATTTTTATAAATAATCAAAGAGTACTTTTTCATTTTAATCATATAGCTAATACATGATTTATATTTGTCGTCTTGTGGTAGCCGTTAGGCGTTGATTTCTTGTATTTAAGAATTATATTCAATAAGCTCTAAAACGTTGAAAAGCTGTTGGGGAAATATTTCAAGTTTTGGTGATAATAAATATCTACTGTATCGAAGAAGCTACTATATAAAGGTCTATCGGAAGATATCATTTACCAGGAACAAAGAGTAGAGATATCATCTATCGGAAACAAAGAATATAAGATATCGTCTACCGAGAACAAAGAGTAGAAGTCATCATCTACCGGATGCAGAGAATAAAGATCGACTGGAACAAAGTATCTCAGTTCACTGTGTAAATCTCTAGGACATACCAGCAGACAGTCGAAGGGATTAGTTAACCTTAATGCAGCAGACTAAGTAACTAATGAGTAAACAACAGACGATGGAAAATACATCAGTTGTCTTTAGTCCAGCAGAATCTTCAAGGAGAAGTCATCAGATGTATAATGCAAAAGGACAAAACTCGAACATGTTCACTCTGACAAAACTACAACAGAGCGCCACACTACCATATCAGCGCCACCAATCTCGTCAGAATGAACTAGCCATTGGTTAACGAAATTGGAAAGAAGACAAAAGGAATTTGGATGAAATCAGGAGTAGAATCAAGAATAGTTGCCGTTAGACTTTCAAGCCTATAAATACGTCGAAGAGTAGAATGAAGAAGCTCTCAACACTCAAAATCTTGAATCCATGTAATGTTTCGATATGACTTAGACATAATTTGTGTCATTATAGCGTTATTATGAACTAATGAAGGTATGATGTGGACTCGGGTTTGGGTTGAACAGAGTAGGAAATACGAAATGCCTTAGTTCGTAAATGATGTACCACATGTATGATTATACACTTGATCTTGTTGTGATATATGCATTTTATGAGTCATACATGAGGAAGTAAACCATACATGAAGAACATGAGATGCACATAGTTGGAGTTTGACATGAATTTGAAATGTGATATGAATTTCATGTGCATTTGGGGACTATTGGGAGATATATATGAAGCAACTTTCAGATTTGAAACTCACAATACACCATAAATCATCTAGCAAATCCCTACACAAATCTCTCATTCTATCATTGCTTGTTCTTGCTTCTTTTCTTGGATTAAGATTGGAAATCAAGATATCAATTTGTGTGAAGTGAATTCAAAGTCTCGTGGTAAGAGTTCCTTAGCACATGATGTGTATGTTTGCTTGTTCAACATGTGAACATGATTAAAGTTTATGTGATCTTTCTTGAATTGGTATAGATGGAATTAGAAAGAATAATCTTGATTTATGTAGAAAAGAAGTGTATATGATGTCTTGGTAGTACTTCTATCAAGTTTCAGTGGTATAATTTTAAGTATAGAAGTGGAACCATGAAGATAGATATTAAATTGACATGCTCTGAAAATAACAGAGCATCACGATCGATCACTATTCAAAGGGCGATCGATAGCCGAAGCTGATAAAATTTTGACTTGTGCCTAGACGTCATTCTCATGGGCCAAATGGGTCGTGCTAACACGTGCCAAAATAAGTGGCCCAGAACGGCCCATATACATGGATTGTATCCACACCACCCATGATGGGCCGGGCCGGGCGGCCCGCCCGTTTTCGTAATCTCTTGTTCAGACTCTTGTCTGTCCGTATTCACCGTTACCTCGTACATTTCCTCCAATTTCAACTAAAGTCGCTACTATTATTAAGCAACCCTATATTACCCAAAAACTATCCTACATTGTTACTCTTTTACACCGCCATCGCCACCACTCGTCATTCATCCAAACCCCTATCTACTAAGCTTTTTTCGTAATATAGGAAGAAATGCAAGTAATAACCGAATGCATCTGTGTAATTCCTCCTAGGAAAGCTCATCGCTGCCATGCCAAACGAAGATTGACGTCCGGTTCTATCCCCAAGAAGCATCTACGTGATATGGGCCGCCGCAAGCTCTGTCTCAACTTCGTTTCTCGTCTTCCCCTTCAGATTCCATGGTAATCTGCTTAAAATCGTACATTTAGATACATTTTTATTGGCTTAAATTTTGATGGGTTCTTTTATGTACTTGTTCTTTGGAAGGGCTAACGAGAAAGATGGTAGATTGGGGAAAGAAGATTTGATTTTGGGTGATAAGGTTGCTGAGGAAGAATTGGCTTGGACTACTCGTCGAATGCTGTTTACTCATCTGTTAGTGAGCACTTCTTTTTATTACTATCTTCGTCCTTCAAGCCACTTTTCAGGTTCGCACTTTTCCTGCTTCCATTACTTATTCCTTCGTTCCTTTTTTCCTAAAAAGACTTCATATTTGTCTATTTTTTGGTTTACGAACATGGTTTACATGCTGGATAAGTAACACGGACAGACTCACGTTAAATAATCAAGAAATATAGATTAAAGGACGGTGATAAGCATAAATCAAGGATTTAGTTAATATATATTATTCTTTTTCCTTGTACACATTATTTGGTGCATCTTTTGTAATTATCCTCCATTGTATTTTGTACTATATATATGAGAATGTATCCAACACCTAAATTAAGGTGGATCAATAAAACTCTCCACATGGTATCAGCCAGAAATTCTTAAACCCTACATGCAATATTTTTCAGCCGCCGATTCTCCTCAATTTCGTTGCATGGCCGACTCCTCCACCACTGATTCTCTTCCCTTTGACGCCCTCATTCATATGCTCACATTCAAGTTTTCATCTTCTAACTATTTAAAACTCAAGTTGTTTCCCTCCTTACTTGCCAAGATCTCCTTGGCTTCATTGACGGTTATGCGCCACCACCCCAATCATCTACCCCTGCGGCGATTACTACGTCGGATTCCTCTTCGGCTTCTGATTCTTGGCGTGTTAAAGATCAACGTCTCCTTAGCCTTCTACTCTCTTCCCTTACTGAAGAAGCTATGGCGGAAGTTATTGGTTGTATCACGTCTCGCGCCGTCTGGCTCGCTCTTGAGTCAGCTTTCAGCCATAGTTCAAAATCGCGTGAACTTCGTCTTAAAGATGATTTGCAGCTCATGAAGAAAGGGTCTCGCTCAGTCAGTGAATATGGGCGTCAATTCAAGACCTTATGCGACTTACTTGCTGCAATTGAGCGTCCTGTTGATGACACGGACAAGGCTCATTGGTTTCTTCGTGGTATTGGTCCCTCCTTTTCAAGCTTCTCGGCCGCTCACATGGCTCTCACTCCATTGCCCTCCTTTCGTAATCTATTGTCCAAGGCTGAAAGTTTTGCCTTGTTTCAAGAATCTCTTGAAAGTGCCGCACCACCTGCCGACGCGCTCGTTGCTCAATCTCGCAAACAGTGACCAGGTCCCTTCTTGCTATCTTGCGGCCGTGGATCTTCGTCTGCTTCCAACTGTGGGAAGGGCCGTAGTGCTGGAGGTCGATGTTCTTATGTCCCTCGATGTCAGATCTGTCGCACCGAAGGCCATTATGCCGACAAATGTCAACAGCGCTTCATCCGGGCTAGCAATTCTGAATCTGCAAATTTGGCTGAGGCTTTCAATGCTGGATGCAACATCTCACAACCTAATCCATCTGATTGGTTTCTGGATATGGGCGCTTCTGCGCATATGAATCCGACTTCCTCCTCTCTGGATTCTTATACGCCTTATTCTGGAACTGATTGTATCGTAGTCGGTAACGGTGATACTCTCCCTATTTCGCATACTAGCTCTTGCTCTATTTCTGATAACGTTAAATTGCTTTTTATCAGTAAGTTGACTATTGATTATCCAGTTAATATTCTCTTCACTAAAAATTCGTTTGCTAGTCAGAATCAAGCAACCAAGGACATTCTAGCAACAGGTAGGCGTGACAATGAATTGTATGTGTTGGAGATGGCCATTCGGCTTTCATTACAGCATTAAGATCCAACCATTTACGTGCTTGCTTCTTTTGAATTATGGCACTCTCGCTTAGGACATGTTTCTTTTGATGTCGTTTCATTATTGAATAAGTTAGGACAATTGGCGAAAAGCAAACGCTTATCTTTTCAAGTTAATGAGAAACGCTCGTTGCATGTCTTGAATTTAATTCATTGTGATTTGTGGGGTCCAGGTCCTGTCTGCTCTACAGGCTTTCGGTACTATGTTATTTTCTGGATTATTTTTCTCGGTTCATGTGGTTACAACAAATCTGAATTTTATGATATTTTCTTGCAATTTCGTGCTTTGGTGCAAACACAGTTCTCGTGTCCCATCAAGTTCTTTTAAAGTGATGGTGGTTCAGAGTTCACAAATACAAGCGTTCAATCATTTTTCGCACGCATGGCATTCATCACAACATATCTTGTCCATATACGCCTTCTCAAAATGGCCGGGCTGAGAGTAAACATCGACACATTACTGAAACAGGCCTCGCTATGTTATTTAATGCTCATGCCCCTTCTTCCTTATGGGTGGATGCTTCTATACTATTAATTGCCTATCTTCCATGGTTCTGCAAGATAAATCTCCATTTGAACTCCTATTCTCCAAGGCCCCAATTATGAGGATTTTCGACCGTTAGGATGTCGGGTTTTTCCATGCTTACGCGATTATGCTACAAATAAGTTTTCTCCCCGAAGCACACCTTGCATTTTCATGGGCTACAGTAGTAATCACGAAGGTTTTCGGTGACTCGATCCGTCCACATCCCGCATTTATGTCACTCATCACACTCAATTTGATGAAACTAATTTCCATTTCTTTGGATCTCTGGATTGCTCGCCCATTAATATACCTGACTTCTCGAGTTTCGCCCATTAATATACCGGACCAGAACCGGCCGGTTTCGGGTCCGTTAAGGACGGAACCGGTCCGGTCCGTTAAGGAACCGAATCGGTTCCGGTCCGATCCGGTCCGGTCCGCTTCAATTTAAATTTTTTTTTTTCGAATTTTTTTTTAAATTTTTCAAATAGTTTATTTATTTTTTATTGAATGTTGTATATGTTTCCCCAATATCCATCACAAATTCAATATATTTCTTCTTCATTTCATAATATAGATGCATACAAATAATTGTATAGAGATGACAATTAAAAAAAAAAAAAATATTGCTGTTTAACAATCTTCATAATTGATAAGTATTGTTTTTGCGTTCTCTTCTTCTTGCTCGTCATAATGCTTTACGAATTCGTCAACCGCCCCATCTCTTCTATTCTTACATTCTGCTTCAAACCAATCTTTAAGTAACGTGAGCATGCATAACGAATCAGGGGAGAGACTACTTCTGTATTCTCCAATAATTCGGCCACATGTTGATAATGCAGAGTCAGAAGCGACGCTTGAAGCTTGTACCGCATACACGTCTCTAGCCATTTTGGCTAAGATAGGGAATTGTGCCGCATTTGACTTCACCATTGTAACACGTCTAAGTTGTCTTCCGTTACAAATTGATAATTCAGATAAATTTGCAACTCAGTCGACGTGCTAGTAGAAGGTCCTTTTCCCTTAAGTTTTTTCCTGCCCAGCATCCTAGGCAAATTGATGCCCCCACCTTTAGTTTGAGTTTGGGGTTGTTCTTCAGCAGGCCTTTGCTGCGATGATTCATTTGCCTGTTGATTATAATACAACTGAAACATATTTTGGAGAGATCGCATTGTAGACCTCTTTTGATCGTCAACAACCTTCCCCAAAAATTTAGCATAATATTCAAAAAATATCTCAAATGAAGATAAACATTGACTAGGATCTAGCAATGTTGCGATGCAGTGCACGTGTGGGATTTGTTCCCAATATTTTATAAATTTAGTTTCTATTGCACTAACAAAAGCATGCAAGTCATAGTCATCTCTAAATTCTATAAACTTATCAAACATATTAAATACTAAAGGAAGAAAATAAACGGAAGTTGGATAAGTAACACCGGAGGAGCGTTCCGTCGCTTCTTTGAAAGTACCTAACAATGATACACAATTTTCAACAAATTCACAATCCTCATTAGTCAAATAAATACCATCATCGCTATCAGGCATTTGATATGAATTATAAAATGGAGTTAAAATATCTTTGTAAGGTAACATAGCATTCAACAAATTGTACAACGAATTCCACCTAGTTTCTATTGGTGATGGAAAAAGAAGATGCTTTAAACCATTAGATAAGCATAATTGTTTCCAATCGCGCTTTACACGGCTCGTACGTAACCATTTAGCACAGTATTTCATTTTGTCAATACATGCTGAGTGATTGTCCTCATAACCAACTTTAACAGCCAAATTAATCACATGACATGCACATCTAACATGAAAAAAAACACCATCAAGCATTGGTTTCAGATAGGTCTTTAAATCACGCATCGCAGCATTGTTATTCGCTGCATTGTCTAATGTGATCGAAAATACCTTATCCTGAATTCCATAATGTCTACAAGTGTTGAATACATATTTAGCAATTACATAACCAGTATGTGCACAATCTAACTCGTCTAAAGACAAAATCCGTTTTTGCATACACCAATTATCATCAATCCAATGACAAGTGACAACAAGATATAAATCTGAATTTACATTTGTCCAAATATCGATTGTTAAGCCAACCCTACAAGGCAAATTAGAAAGATGTTGAAACAATGTATTTCTATATTCAACAAATACTTCCATACAATTTCTTTTTAGTGTGTGCTTGGAAATATGTTTAAACATGGGTTGTATAGACGAAACAAATTCAATAAAACCAGCATGTTCAGCTTGTATAAAAGGTAGTTCACATCTAATCACATATCTAACAAGTGACCTACGGTTAATTTCAGCAGTTAAAATAAAATTCGTGCCAGTGAGAACATTAATTTGTGCTTGTGTTGCTTCTCGACCTAATGGTTGTAATGTTGTCTCATCAAAATTATGTTTTTTACTAAGTGTTTTTTAAATGTTCCAGTGCCTCCACTGGAACCACCAGCTTTATATGAATATTGCATTTTACATAATTTACATATTGCAACAGATTCATTAGTACCTTCTTTTTGAGCGAGTTCAAAGTGATCCCATATCTTACTTCTTTTGGCACGAGTCGGTTGTCTACTCGCTGCTGTAGTGGCTCTGGATGACTCCACTTGTTGTCTCTCTTGGGCTTGGGCAGCAGGTTCGACAGGTTGTTCGGGTTGTTGCGGTTCGACATTCATAGAGGAACCACCAACATTGAGGTCAGCAAAAAAATCATAACTTTCATTTAACTCAGGTATTGGTACAGGCAAATTCATTGCCGAAGATGAACTCAGTGATAAACGACCCGGGACGAGACCCCGGCTACGACCAGAGCCGCTGCTAGATGAAGATGCCATTATTATATATAAATTGTAGATAGCACAATTGAGAGGAAAATGTGAGATTGAAGTATAGAATTGTGAGAAGAATGAATTGTGAGGAGAAGAATGAAAAAAATTCACATATTTATAGATTTCAAAAAAAAAAAAAAAAAAAAATTTAAAATGGAACGTTGGCATAGCCGTTGTCAACGTTTCAGCATGGCTACGGCTTTATAGCCGTTGCCATGCTGAATATCTAACATTTTTTTATTTTTATTTATTTATTTTTAAATCTAACCGGTTCCGGTTCCGGAACCGGTTCCAAACCTGTAGCACCGGAACCGGTGGTGCTACCGGTTTGGCTTAAAGGAACCGCTCCGGACCGGTTGATACCGGTTCCGGGGCGGACCGGTTAGTCCAGTTCCGGTTTCGGACCGGACTAACCGGTCCGGTTTCGGACCGGGTCCGGATCGACCCGGTCCGATAAGCACCCCTAGCTGAACCACATCTCGCTGTCTCTTCCTCCTCGCCATTGCCTCAAACGGCCTGTACTCCTCTGTCTGGTTCGTCTGCTTTTGTCCCAGATGGACCTTGCTCTCTTTGTGAGCACCATGCTCCTAATTGCAATGCTCCTGCGGATGACACTGCTTCTGCGAGATCTCACACCACAGCTCCTGAGTCCTTTCCGGTTTGCTCATCCTATGCTAACTCGGGCTAAAGCAATCTTCAAGCCCAGGCATGTAGCAGACTTGGCACATCCAGGGCTCATTTCCGCTCTACTCGCCTCTACGGAGCCCAAAGGCTTTAAATCTGCGGACAAACATCCTGAATGGCTCGCTGCCATGGATGACGAAATCTCGGCTCTTCGTACAAACCATACCCGGGATCTTGTTTCACGTCCCAATGACACTAATATTGTTAGTTCCAAGTGGGTATTTCGTACCACATACCTTTCGGAGGGCACTATTGACCGCCTCAAGGCTCAGCTAGTAGTTCAAGGCTTCACTCAACTTCCGGTTTTCGACTATTCTCATACTTCCAGTCCCGTTGTGAAAGCCTCTACAGTTCGCATTATTCTCGCTGTTACCGTTATGCGTAATTGATCGTTACATCAAGTCATCAACTCGATGTCAAAAATGCATTTCTCAATGGTCTTTTAACTGAAGCCGTTTTCATGGTGCAGCCTCCAGGTTATAATGACCCTCGTTTTCCCAATCATGTAAGCCGTCTTTGGAAAGCGATTTATGGTCTCAAGAAAGCCCGGAGCTTGGTTTCAACGATTCAGTGATCTTCTATTCAACTAGGATTTCGTTGTAGCCATGCTGACACCTCTTTGTTTTTCTTCTATCGGGGTTCTTCAATCAAGGGATTTATTCGTATACGTTGATGCTATTATTCTTACTGGCAACACACCGGATCTGGTTTGTTCTTTTATTTCTCGTCTTAATAATGAATTTGCCATCAAGGATCTTGAACGTTTAAATTATTACTTGGCCTTGAGGTTACTTACACATTTGGTGGGCTCTTCTTAAGCCAAGCCAAGTATGCTCGTGACATTCTTGCCAAAGCTCAATTATTGGACTCCGAGCCTGTTTCCACTCCTTTGGCTGCCCGTGAACAACTTGCGCATGATGGCTCACTCTTTCCAGATCCGACTTCGTATCGTTCCTTGGTAGGCGCTCTTCAATACTTAAACTGTAACTCGTCCTGATGTATTGTATGGAGTTAATGTTGTCAGCCAGTTTCTTCAGCACCTCCGCAGATGACCATTTTCAAGCAGTTAAACGGATTTTGCGCTACGTCAAAGGCACACTGAATTTTGGTCTTTCTTTTAGTCTCGGTCCTTCGTCTTCTTTGGTCGGCTATTCAAATAGTTACGAAATCATATTGACAACCTCTACTCTTGTCCTAGCTCGGGATGTCGATTGGGCTCGTTGTCTTGAAACACGACGCTCCACCTATGGTTATTTCATCTTTCTTGGCAACAACTTGATTTCTTGGAGTGCTAAAAAACAACCCACAATTGCTCGTTCTAGTTGTGAATCGGAGTATCGAGCTTTATCCAATGCTGCTGCAGAACTTGTTTGGGTCACTTATCTGCTTCGTGATTTACGTGCCCTACCTCCTGACATTCCACTTCTTTTATGTGCCAATAAAAGAGCGATCTTCCTCAGCCAACATCCTATTGCACATAAGCGTGCCAAGCAGATTAATATTGACTATCATTTTATACGGGAACTTGTTTCCGCTGGAAAACTGTCTACTCAATTTGTTCCCTCCAATCTACAACTTGCGAATATCTTCACTAAAAGCCTTACTCGGCCGCTATCTGAGTTATTCAGATCCAAGCTTCGCGTTCAATGCAACCTCATGCTCTGCTTGACAGGGGTGATAAGCATAAATCAAGGATTTAGTTAATATAGATTATTCTCTTTCCTTGTATACATTATTTGCTATATCTTTTGTAATTATCCTCCATTGTATTTTGTACTTTATATATGAGAATGTGTCCAATACCTAAATTAAGGTGGATCATTAAAACTCTCCACAGATGGAAACATACTCAAACCATGATAATCATTTTATGTTGGTGTTTTAGATCTAGATACTTTCTTGAGAATATGTAATTTTTCCAATCTCCTCTTTGTCTGTTGATGGAAATCATTATAGAAGAATGACCTTATATATCATCACAAAAATAGGAAATACAAAATAATCTACACTTCGAAGACCCACACTCTGTTGGATAAGTTAAAATCCAAATAATTCAAAATCTTAAGAGATTATTTTTAATTGGGCGTAGCCTTCTTTGACAGTTTGCAACACATATTTTATTTATATATCAGCCCAACATTGGATTAATGACCTAACATTACATACATGCCAGCCTTAAGACTTGTGTAATTTATAGAAAACTACAGCTTTCTACTTGCCCCCTCAATTGCATTCCCGGATCCTTTTTGAGTAACACTGCTTTTATGAATTTCGCTATGTTATTTTGCAATACAGCATATGCTTTGGGAGATCCATCTGTGACAATTGAACAAGTGACACCTTCGGTTTTCCCACCTGGCGCTCTTTTCCCTTCCGAGGTTGATTCATATTTGCAAGCTTAATTTTTTTTTGATCCGTGTATTGCAAGCTTTTTTAAAGTTATAATTCCTCCGTTTTTGTCTGCTTGTAAATTTTCACACTTTTTATGGCAGGTGAATTGATAAGTGTAAACTTGGCAGGAAAGAATTGTCCAACTCTTTGAGCAGAATACTTACTCTGTTGTCAACATTTTTGATGTAAACTTGAGGCCACAATTCAATATCACCGGTGCTGTTGAGGTAATATATATTTCCTTTATGCTTTCTGTGAAACACTTCAGCTTGGTGTTAATTTCAGTTGATTTATTATTGTATTCCTTCCACCGGTGTGTATAAATAATAAAGTGGTTATCAAAACATACAGGTTCCTGAAGGAAATGGTTCGGGAGTTGTCTGGGATGAAGAAGGTCACATTGTGACAAATTATCACGGTATTTATGTTTTCTCCGACTTCTGATTTCGTGCAAGGGCTTTTAAATGTGAATGTTGTTGTTTTAGACTCGTTTCTAAGCAACAATTGCGTCTTTGTAAAATTATTTGGATAGTTTCCTATTAATTCACATAGTGGAAAATAAAGGATGCTCTAGAGATTGTCTGTTCTTGTTTTGTCCAGTTATTGGCAGTTCTCTTTCAAGAAATCCAAGCAGCGGGCAAGTTGTTGCTCGAGTTAATATTCTTACTTCGGAAGGGTGAGATTAGGTGTTTCTTACAATGCCTTGTACCCTAATCATCCCTTCACAACCTTGACTGTCCTTAGTTTTCTTTTGGCTTTCCCCTCTCTTTTGTGAAGGGTACAGAAGAACTTTGAGGGCAAGTTAATTGGTGCCAATCGTGCTAAGGATCTTGCTGTATTAAAGGTTAATTTACCACCTTTGTTTGTTCTATCCCGCAATTGAATATGTTAGATGTAGTAAGATAGCTTTTTTGCCCCAACATAAACGCCATTTCGATTGTTTAAAATTTATATAACATGTTTAGTTTCCTATCAGGTTGAAACCTCCAACAAACTACTGAGACCAATTAAAGTTGGTCGATCAAATTCTCTGAAAGTCGGTCAGCAGTGCTTAGCGATTGGAAATCCCTTCGGTTTTGATCACGCGCTCACTGTTGGTGTCATTAGTGGACTAAACCGAGACATAAATAGTCAAACTGGAGTCACTATAGGCGGTGGAATTCAAACAGATGCAGCCATCAATCCAGGAAACAGGTTTTAACTTAAACGTATTCCTTATATTCCTCAACTTGGCCTCAAAACAAATTCTTCATCTCTTACACATTTCATTTTTTGTGATATTTCAGTGGTGGTCCTTTATTGGATTCCAAAGGATACTTAATAGGAATAAACACCGCAATATTTACTCAGACAGGTGACTTTTTTTCTCCTTTTTTACTGGATTTTTGCCTGTCGTGAATAGCTGAAAGTAAGATTCATAATTGACCCTTATTTTCGCGGGATACGACAGGGACATCGGCAGGTGTTGGGTTTGCAATCCCTTCTTCTACTGTGGCAAAGATTGTTCCACAGCTTATCCAGTTCGGCAAAGTATGTTGTTTTCTTCTTACACATCCTTGAGCTTTTAAGTTTGTAGAGTTTCCGATACTAAAATTTTTTATCACCTGTTTCCGTTCACGTTCAGTTTGTTCGGGCTGGATTGAACATAGACATTGCACCAGACTTGACAGCGAATCAACTAAATGTTCGAAATGGAGCTCTAATCTTAAGAGTAGGCTTCTGTAAATCTAAATTTTACCAATCCAACTACTTTGGGGTAAAACCTTTTTTTCTATAGGTCCCAAGTGATAGCCAAGCAGCTAAGGCTGGGCTTCTTCCCACAACAAGAGGTTTCGCCGGTAAAATCATAGTCGGGGACATAATCTTGGCCGTCAATGACAAACCGGTATCTTTTTTTCTTATTTTCTAACCCGTAATTCTGCTTCTGTTAATGAAACCGCATGATTCAGGAATAATAAGGTTCTCTCCGGTTCGGATGCAGAAAATTTAGTAAATTTTGAGGGGGGTGATTGATTTTTGGTTATAAATGGTTTCAGGTGAGGAGTAGAGCAGATTTATACAGAGCATTTGATGAGTATAATATTGGAGATAAAGTTGTACTAAAAATAAAGAGGAGCAATCAGGATATGGAGTTGCCCATTATTCTCGAGGAAGATGATAAATGATGAGATTTATATTGTTGTAGCCACCTACTTTTTAGAAAATAATTTATATAAAATGCTGGAATGGAATGTTTAATCAGAGAGAAATGGTTAAAAATTGTTTTTCATATTGAAAATATTGAAAAGGATATTAGCAAACGATATTTTATTTTCTATTTATGGTACTTTTCAAATATTAAATAAAAATATTTAATAAGGTCTTTGGTAAGTAAAGTGATAAAAAATATATATTATTAGACATTCTATTTGAGAAATATATATATAAATAACTATTAATGCAGAAATACAGTTTTATAATATATTAAAATTATATTAATAAAAGTACAATGAAATTATAAAATATTGTAACATTTTTTTGTAATAAGAGAAGAAAACGAAGTTTGAAATAAAGAGAGTTTGCGAAAATGATTGGGAGGACATTGGGGAGATTGCTGAATCTGTGGGAAGATCGTAACCTTTGATTTGCACCGCTATAAATATCAGATTATTCTCAATGGACAAGTTACACAAACTCTGCTGCCAATAACAAAATATTCTCACGAAGACCCATCGACTCTGTGTATACCAACGAGGAAGGAGATCAATTTCGTAGCTTTCTTCAACACAAAAACCAATTTGAGTAATTTCTGGAATTAACAGTAAGTGGGCTTATGCTTTAAAATCATATACGTGCTTTAAATTTCAATTGAATCTGTGTAGTAATTTGACACTATGAAATTATGAGATTTTCTGTGATAAAAGTATGATTTTGAAGCACTGTAAATTTCAAAATCCAAGTGGTAGGGATTTCGATTTCTGAACCTGATGCGGTGGGATTATAACTGTTGTTCTGACCTAATATGGTTGTTAACCGTTGTTCTGAATAGCCAAACCCTTTATTCTGGGGTGAACCAATGTTCTGACCTCAAGGATGGTTAAGTATAGAGAACTAATATCAAAACCAGGAAGAAATTGACCGCGCTTAATTTAACAAATAAACTAGCAATGTACAATTAACTACAAGTGTACGGTGTCAAGTTTAGTATAGTAATTATGAAGTAAGAATGTTGACCTACATGGACTAACAGTAATTACCAAATAAGATCAATTAAATTATATTTAGCCTACGAATGTAGAGTGAAAATTATTATAACTAGAGTAAAAAAAACGGAATTCAAATCCAAACAATAGACGAGTAGCAAAGAAATTCAGTAGAGATAAGTTCACCTATGTAATCCCCCATAATTCTCCTATTAGTTATGATTGAAAATCCTAAGTTATCAGGTGACGAGTTCTCCGATTTTATCTAATCCATTTTTCATCCTCGATTTGCATCGCCAGTTCGCCCCTTTTAGCATCAATCTCTGCCTCCACAGTCGCCAAGAAAGGTCTTCCCAATATGATAGGAATATCATGGTCTTCCTCCATATCAAGAATCAAGAAGTCCGCTGGAAATATGAGCTTGCCGACTTTCACTAGAACTTCTTCAACCACACCATAGGGATACTTCAGTGATTGATCTGTCAGTTGCAGTGATATGTTGGTGGGTCTCATTTCTGTGAGTCCAAGCTTCTTGTATAGAGACAATGACATCAGATTGACACTCGCTCCCAAGTCACACTAACTGTCCTCCTATGGCACATAGAATCGTGAGTTTGCCTGGGTCCTTTAGTTTTGGTGGAAGCTTCCTTTGAAACAACACATTGCACTCTCAGTTAATGCTACACTATCAAATTCAGCAAATTTCTTCTTTTTAGACAAGATCTCCTTCATGAATTTGGTGTAGCTCAGCATTTGTTCCAACGCTTCAAACATAAGGATGTTTATATGAATTTTCTTGAATATATCCAAGAATTTAACGAATTGTGCATCCAATCTGTGATACCCCTGTATGCATTTGGGCATTAATTATGTTTATGTGATTAATTATGATGATAATTAAAATATGTGTTGGAATTAATTATCATGGTTTAAATTGTGATGGTTGATAATTATTTGGCGAAGCATGTGTTTAAATGGGAATTTGGTGCATTTTTGGTAAAATGCTTTTAAAATATCATGTTGGGGTATTTTATACATCATGTTAATTGTTTGGGGTATAATTTTTAACTAACCCCTTATACCCCCACTACCCCCCCCCCCCCCCCCCCCCCCCCCAACTTACCATCACTTTACCAATTCCCAAATTCACTCCCAACCCTAACCCCTTACCCATTTTCGAAATTGGGTCCAAAGAAGAAGGGAAATCCTTGCAAAAAACTTGATCTGAGTGATCTTTGGTAGGATTTGGAGTCCTTAAGAGGAATGGATACCTCATTGATACTTTAATAGTGTTTAGTTTGGATTTTTGTTTTGGTATGTTGAGTTTTAAAATGGGTTTGTGTTGGGTTGTTATTGGTATTGGTTGGGAGTTGGATTTTTGGTTGTTAATGGTGTATATTGAAGGTTTATGGTGTTTTTATGTTTTTGGTTTGTTGGTATAAGTGTTGGTGAGGTTGGTGAAGATGGTGCAAAAATGGTGTTTCTCGCAACACAGAAAGCGGCGATCGATCGCCCGTTTTTGGCGATCGTTCGCGCGCAACCAGTAGGCTCCAGAAGCAATTGGCGATCGATCGCCACATTTGGGCGGTCGATCGGTGAGGCTGGCGATCGATCGCGCCAAATGTGGCGATCGATTGCCAAGAGCATAAAATTTTAGAAGCGGGCAGTATGATCTCGCGATCGATCGGGCTTTGGTGGCGATCGATCGCGAGATACAAAATTTGTGTTTTTTGGTGTCTTTTTGTGGAATTTTGATATTGGACTATAATTGGCTTCTAATATTGATTGTATGGTTGTGTAGAACCATCCCAGGTACCAACAACTTCAAGGAAATAAAGTTCTTCAACTTCTCCACTTTTGAGACTAAGGTACGTAGTGAGATGTACGGGCATCGGACGGTAAAATGTGTTCTTACGCTTTTGGCTATATATATCGTGGACAAGTGTGGATTACGAAATGTGTTGATATATATTGAGATAATGGTGATGCATTATGATTGTGGACTCAAGTGTTGTGTTTATATATATGCGGTTGGAAATGCTTGATTGTTCCAGTAGTTGTTATATACGAGCGAGGGAGGTACTTGCCGCTGTCATATGAAGCGATGGTAATATGATATTTGCCGCTGTCATGTCGGAGCGATATACATGCCGTTGTCATTGTCGAAGCGAGGGATATCATATGATGCCGCTATATGTCGAAGCGAGGGGTCCTAAAATTCGGCTGTTGTAACAGGACCGGAACAGTCACATTTATAGTGATTAATGTGGAATATTGTGGTTATAACTGGAACGTGGTATCGATCATTATATTATGAACTAATGATTTTGTGCATGAGTTTATGAAACAGGAACAACAATGAAAATGTGCTAATGTGGTAAATCAGGGAGCATACATACATATATATCTCATGCAATTATTTATGTTATTGTGCTTGGATTTTGTTGAATAGTGATGTATATGCTCATGGTGAGTTGTTCCTGTAGGTACACCTTTTGGACTTGGAAGACTATGGGCCGGGTTGAGGCAGTGAGCTACGAGGAGCATTAAGGAATTAGGATACATGATTTTTGAATAGTCTCTACTCTAGGAGTAGTGTAAATCTATAGTATCAACATTCATTATTGGGAATGTAATTAATTAGCTCTTGGAATTTTATTTTTGGCCTGTAATCCTGTTAGCTCAAGGCTACAACCGGAATCATAAATTGTCTCTAATGCATGTTAGCCCTATTTATATATATATTTTTACACTGTTAAGGTAGAGAGGCCTTACATTAGTGGTATCAGAGCAGTGGTTAGAGGACCCGGGAATGAGTGAAGGGTAGCCTTAGCAATAGGTCGGCTAGGTGCCCTTTTTAAACATGTTTAGTGCATATAGAGTATATAAATGTTATACTAACATGTTTTGGTTATTGTTACTCATGTTATCTAACGGCGTATTATATGAACTGTTTTTTGTGTTATTGTTAACCCTTGTGTTACGGCATGGCAGCAAATATATATATTTGACGTGTGAGTGTTAATGCAAGTGCTGGGCATACAAATCCTCTACCACCGCCAGCTTTGGGCGAAGAACCGCCTGAACAGCAGTTGTTGCCTGGGGAACTGAGCTTGACTCAATTCCTTGCATACCGACCCCCGATATTTGAAGGAACTGAGACAGGGGAACATGCCGAAGAGTGGTTAGAAAGGATGGAGCAAATCTTCGTGGCGGCTCCTTGTGAGAAGTCGGCCTGGATAAGGTTAGCAGAATTCCAACTGACCAAGAAGGCACTAATGTGGTGGAAGACCATGGTGATAGAATAGGAGGCTGAAGGTCATGAAATAAACTGGAAGCTGTTCAGAAC
The DNA here is from genome assembly GCA_907163345.1 of Haberlea rhodopensis. Taxonomy (NCBI): domain Eukaryota; kingdom Viridiplantae; phylum Streptophyta; class Magnoliopsida; order Lamiales; family Gesneriaceae; genus Haberlea; species Haberlea rhodopensis. Next base: position 41,086 of record CAJQUN010000427.1, on the reverse strand, counting down.
TCGATTTCTGACCCGGTACTTTTCGGCTGCTGCACGGGAAGCTAAGGAGGATGAATTTACTAACCTAAAGCAAGGTACTATGCCGGTGTCAGACTATGCTCTTCACTACTGTTCTTTGCTCAGATATGTACCTCATGTAGCCACAAATACTCAAGCAAAGATGAGGCACTTCATGAAAGGCTTGAGGCCTGACTTGTATGATAGGGTGATCACTTATGGCCCTACTTGTTTTGATGACGCCCTTGCACGGGCCGAGCTGGCAAAATTGGGAGTGGGTGCATATCCGACTGTAGCGCCACCTCCAGCACCACCACAGAGATCGACCCCGGAAAACTTGAAACCAAGGGGCGACCATTTTAAGCCAAGAGGGAACTCATCAGCTTCCCGATTCAGTGGTAGACGGCCTGACGTGCGTGGAAGGGAAAATCGTGGGAATAATGGCCCGTCAAATAGGGGACAGTCACAAGCAAGTAATTATGGGAGAGTTAGATGTTTCCTTTGCGGGGGAACCCACTCGGTGAAAGAGTGTTCTGCTTGTTTTGAATGTCGTAAGCATGGCCACTTTGCTCGAGAATGTCCTAATCGGGGAGGACAACAGAACACTATGGGGAGACCTTTAGATAGGGCAGTGCAACAAAGACCACCATTTGCACGAGACCATTGGGAGGTCAGCCGTTAGGGCCACCTCAAGGGCAAGTGTACGCTCTGACCAGGGAGCAGGCTACAGCGGCTCCAGAGGAAATGATAGCGGGTACGTGTCATTTATTTACGCACCCTGCTTTTATTTTGATAGACACAGGTGCGTCACACTCCTTTGTGTCGACGAGTTTTGTGGAGAGGCACCACATATGCACGTCTCCGTCTCCCGCGCCTCTTCTGGTCTCGACACCCGCTGGAAAGAGTATGATTGCTAATCGGTTTGTTGTTGACGGCCTCATTTATTTTGAGGGCAACGAGTTGAAGTCAGATTTGATTGTTCTGGGAATGTCAGACTTTGACTGCATTGTGTGCATTGATGTACTGAACAGGTATCAGGCAGTGGTGGACTGCAGACAGAGAACAGTTCGGTTCGGATCTGATTTGGGGGTTCAGTGGACTTTTTATGGGGATGGTTCCCGCTCAAAATCCCATTGATAGCGGCTACCAAGATGGCTCAGTTATTGGAACGTGGGCATATGTGTTATCTTATTTATGCCATTGATGTTGCTAAAAAGAAGGAAGAGTTAAGGGTCGATGATATACCCGTAGTCGCGGAGTTTGCCGATGTGTTCCCGGAGGAGATTCCCGGATTTCCACCGGCTAGGGAAGTCGAGTTTGGGATTGAATTACTACCGGGAACACCCGCTATTTCTCATGCCCCTTACAGGATGGCACCGGCAAAGTTAAGGGAGTTGAAAGAGCAACTACAGGAACTCCTTGACAAGGGTTACATACGCCCAGCGTATCGCCTTGGGGTGCGCCTGTATTATTTGTGAAAAAGAAAGATGGATCGATGCGTCTGTGCATCGATCCATCTTTCTTTTTCACAAATAATACAGGCGCACCCTGTGCATCGATTACAGACAATTGAACAAGGCCACAGTGAAGAATAAATACCCTCTTCCGCGGATCGATGACTTGTTGATCAGTTGCAGGGCACGAGGTTGTATAGTAAAGTGATTTGAGGTCGGGGTACCATCAGATTCGAGTTAGAGAGGAAGATGTGCATAAGACAGCATTCCGGACCCGTTATGGTCATTATGAGTTTTTGGTCATGCCGTTTGGAGTGACAAATGCCCCGGCTGTATTTATGAGCTTGATGAACCGAGTGTTCCAACCATACCTTGATCAGTTCGTCATAGTGTTTATTGACGACATACTCATCTACTCTCGGAGTGAGGAAGAGCACAAGAATCATTTGAGAGCAGTGCTTCAGATTCTTAGGGACAATCAGTTGTACGCCAAGCTCAGCAAGTGTGAATTTTGGTTGAGCAGCGTGGTGTTTTTGGGGTATGTGATCTTTAGTAATGGGATATCTGTGGATCCCAGGAAGGTAGAGGCAGTGATGGATTGGTCTGCCCCTACATCTGTGCCCAAAATCCGGAGCTTCCTTGGTTTAGCGGGTTATTACCGACGTTTCGTCGAGGGATTCTCTAAGATCGCTAAGCCGTTGATGCAGTTGACTCAAAAAGAGTTCCGTTCTTGTGGTCTGAGGCATGTGAGCAGAGCTTCCAAGAGTTGAAGCACCGGTTGACTACAACACCTGTACTGGTGATTCCTCGGAGAACGAGAGGTTTGCTTTGTACACGGATGCATCACTGCAGGGTTTGGGCTGTGTACTGATGCAAGATAAGCACGTGGTGGCTTATGCTTCGAGGCAGTTGAAGCCTCATGAGACCAGATACACAGTTCATGATTTGGAACTGGCGGCTATCATTTCCGCCTTGAAAATTTGGCGGCATTACCTATATGGTACTTCATTTACCATTTATACGGACCATAAGAGCTTGAAGTTCTTATTCACCCAAGCGGAGCTGAATATGAGGCAGAGGAGATGGATGGACTTGCTGAAGGACTATGACTGTGAGATAGAGTGCCATCCGTGGAAGGCGAACCTGACAACTGACGCCTTGAGTAGGAAGGTGAAGTATACCGCAGAGGATGTTATCCAGTTATCAGCCATGATGACTTCTTGTTGTCATCTGGGATATGACTTTGATGTAGATACATCACCGGTACATGTATCGACCCTATTGGCAGAGCCGGACATCTTTGAATCTATCAGGAAAGCTCAGATGTCAGATGTTGAGGTGCAGAGATGGTTATCATTATTACGTCTGGGTCAGTCATCAAAGTTCAGAGTGGCAGAAGATGGTTCCTTGAGGCTTGGTAACCGTTGGGTAGTGCCGAGGGCACCAGAGTTGCGTCAAGGGATCTTTCATCGTGCTCATAGGAGCAGGTTTAACATACATCCGGGTGGGAGAAAGATGTACAAGGACTTATGCGACCAGTTTTGGTGGAGGCGGATGAAAAGAGACGTCATCACCTTTGTCAAGAAGTGCTTGATTTGTCAGCAAGTAAAAGCGGAGAGGCAGAGGCCTGGTGGCGAGTTGAAGAGTTTAGAGATACCTTCGTGACCCACTTGCCAAGGACTGCCTCGGGATATGATACGATCTGGGTGATCGTGGATAGATTGACGAAGGTGTCTCACTTCATCCCTTATTGTATGTTGTACACATACTTAAAGATGGCCCGATTGTATGTACGGGACGTGGTAAGGTTGCATAGGATTCCAGTCTCGATTGTGTCTGACAGAGACCCACGGTTCACATCACATTTTTGGGAAGGTCTTCAGTCAGCTTTGGGTACGAAGGTGAGACTGAGTACAGCTTATCACCCTCAGATAGATGGTCAGACAGAGCGTACCATACAGACGCTCGAAGATATGTTTAGGGCATGTGTATTAGAGTTTGATACTCCGTGGTAAGATTCAGTGCCACTAGTAGAGTTCTCTTATAATAACAGCTATCATGCGAGCATTCAGATCTCCATTCGAAGCTCTTCACGGTCGACGTTGTAGGTCACCGTTGTACTGGGAGGACTTGACTAGTAAGACGGTCGGGGGACCGGATTTGATTCGAGAAATGGAAGAGAAAATCAAAGTGATCCGTCAGAAAATGAAAGAGGCTCAGGATAGGCAAGCAACATACGCTAATAAACGGCGGCGACCGTTGGAATTCCAAGTGGGAGATAAGTTCTTTTTGAAGATCTCACCTTTCAGAGGTGTGGTTCGTTTTGGTATACGCGGGAAGTTGTCTCCGAGGTATGTTGGGCCATATGAGATATTGCAGCGCATCGGTACTTTGGCTTACCGTTTGGCTCTACCGCCGTCATTGTCTGGTATACATGACGTCTTCCATGTCTCTATGTTGCGGAAGTATGAGCCAGATCCGTCTCATGTTTTACAGCCCTCAGAGGTTCAGTTGGGTTCAGATGTGTCCTACGTGGAACGATCGGTTAGAATTCTGGGTCGAGAGGATCGTAGACTTCGGAGCAAGGTTATACCGATGGTAAAGGTTCAGTGGGATCGTAGGGGTGTCGAGGAGGCCACGTGGGAGATGGAGCAGCATATGGTGCAGCATTACCCGGAACTATTTTCTGGTATGTGATTTATATTTAGTTTTGTTTTGGGTAAGTGCATGCGATTTCGAGGTCGAAATCTTGTAAGTAGGGGAGTATTGTGATACCCCCGAAATAACTATATGCATTTGGGCATTAATTATGTTTATGTGATTAATTATGGTGATAATTAAAATATGTGTTGGAATTAATTATCATGGTTTAAATTGTGATGGTTGATAATTATTTGGTGAAGCATGTGTTTAAATGGGAATTTGGTGCATTTTGGTAAAATGCTTTTAAAATATCATGTTGGGGTATTTTATAAATCATGTTAATTGTTTGGGGTATAATTTTTACTAACCCCTTATACCCCCACTACCCCCCAACTTACCATCACTTTACCAATTCCCAAATTCACTCCCAACCCTAACCCCTTACCCATTTCCGAAATTGGGTCCAAAGAAGAAGGGAAATCCTTGCAAAAACTTGATTTGAGTGATCTTTGGTAGGATTTGGAGTCCTTAAGAGGTATGGATACTTCCTTGATACTTTAATAGTGTTTAGTTTGGATTTTTGTTTTGGTATGTTGAGTTTTAAAATGGGTTTGTGTTGGGTTGTTATTGGTATTGGTTGGGAGTTGGATTTTTGGTTGTTAATGGTGTATATTGAAGGTTTATGGTGTTTTTATGTTTTTGGTTTGTTGGTATAAGTGTTGGTGAGGTTGGTGAAGAATTTATGGTGCAAAAATGGTGTTTCTCGCAACACAGATAGCGGCGATCGATCGCCCGTTTTTGGCGATCGATCGCGCGCAACCAGTAGGCTCCAGAAGCAATTGGCAATCGATCGCCACATTTGGGCAATCGATCGGTGAGGCTGGCGATCGATCGCGCCAAATGTGGCGATCGATCGCCAAGAGCAGAAAATTTTAGAAGCGGGCAGTATGATCTCGCGATCGATCGGGCCCTGGTGGCGATCGATCGCGAGATACAAAATTTGTGTTTTTTGGTGTCTTTTTGTGGAATTTTGATATTGGACTTTAATTGGCTTCTAATATGATTTGTATGGTTGTGTAGAACCATCCCAGGTACCAACAACTTCAAGGAAATAAAGTTCTTCAACTTCTCCACTTTTGAGACTAAGGTACGTAGTGAGACGTACGTGCATCAGACGGTAAAATGTGTTCTTACGCTTTTGGCTATATATATCGTGGACAAGTGTGGATTACGAAATGTGTTGATATATATTGAGATAATGGTGATGCATTATGATTGTGGACTCAAGTGTTGTGTTTATATATATGTGGTTGGAAATGCTTGATTGTTCCAGTAGTTGTTATATACGAGCGAGGGAGGTACTTGCCGCTGTCATATGAAGCGATGGTAATATGATATTTGCCGCTGTCATGTCGGAGCGATGTACATGCCGCTGTCATTGTTGAAGCGAGGGATATCATATGATGCCGCTATATGTCGAAGCGAGGGGTCCTAAAATTCGGCTGTTGTAACAGGACCGGAACAGTCACATTTCTAGTGATTAATGTGGAATATTGTGGTTATAACTGGAACGTGGTATCGATCATTATATTATGAACTAATCATTTTGTGCATGAGTTTATGAAACAGGAACAACAATGAAAATGTGCTAATATGGTAAATTAGGGAGCATACATACATATATATCTCATGCAATTATTTATGTTATTGTGCTTGGATTTTGTTGAATAGTGATGTATATGCTCATGGTGAGTTGTTCCTGTAGGTACACCTTTTGGACTTGGAAGACTATGGGCCGGGTTGAGGCAGTGAGCTACGAGGAGCATTAAGTAATTAGGATACATGATTTTTGAATAGTCTCTACTCCAGTAGTAGTGTAAATCTATAGTATCAACATTCATTATTGGGAATGTAATTAATTAGCTCTTGGAATTTTATTTTTGGCTTGTAATCCTGTTAGCTCAAGGCTACAACCGGAATCATAAACTGTCTCTAATGCATGTTAGCCCTATTTATATATATATTTTTTTACACTGTTAAGGTAGAGAGGCCTTACACAATCCCTTCTTCCTAAAGCGCTGAGGATAAGGTATGTGTGCTTTGAGAATGTCGGATGTGTCAACTGGCATATGAAACCTCATAGTGGGCTCTTTACTTGACTGTTCAACTGGCTCCTTCACTACTATATCATTCTTGTCTGTCTACTACTCTATTTCAGTTATGGTAGCTTGACCTACTTGCTTTCCACCCCACACTGTGATAGCATTACACTGCTCCTTTGTGTTCATCTCAGTATCACTCAGAAAGCTCCCCCTCTGCTGATGTTCTACGGCTGTTTTGCAATATGGCCAATCTGCACTTCTGAATATTTCATCGTGGCATTCAAATTGGTCATGTGCAACTCCATACTATCCATTCTAGCCTCATTCCACTCAAATCTCTTTGAATATTCAACAACAAAGGTGCTGAACAGATCCTCCAAAGACAGCTTCCCTTGTTCTTTTGATGTACAGACCCAGGCGACAGATTCAGAGCATTGTTGTTGTTGGCATATAAAAAATTCTCGTGAGTGTGAAGTCCCGGATTATATTGATTAGGAAAAGGGTTGCCTCGATGATTGTTGAAGTTCCGATCTTTCACAAACTGAGCCTGCTCCATGATTGATCCTTCTCCATTCAGTGGCATTCCAGATGCAACAGTAGTTGATTCAATGCTCAGGGATGCTCCTTGCTTACTTAGAGTGACTACCTGCATTGTTAGAGCAGCTAATTGTGCACATAACAAAGTGAAATGATCTATTTCGTACATACCTGAATGTTTCTTTACCATAGCTTGTTCATTGGGCCATTGAAACTTTCTGGCAGCAATTTCTTCTAGCAAATCATAAGCTTCCTCGACTGTCTTTGCAAAAAGAGCAGCTCCAGCTGCAACATCCACTATTGTCCTTGTCGTAGCATTCAACCATTGCAGAACAGTTGAATCTGCACCACCCAGTTCTCATAATTGTGTTGTGGCCATCTTGTGGGCATCTTCAAGGCAGATCTTTGAAGCGCTTCCAAGCCTCATAAAGTTATTCGGAGTCTAACTGTCTGAATGTTGCTGATCTCTAGTCTCAGTTGGGCAGACTTGGCAGGTGGAAAAAAATTGGCTAGAAACTTTAATGCTATGTCTTCCCATGTAATGATGCCCAAATGGTAGTGATTGCATCCAGATCCTCGCTTGATCTCGAAGAGAGAATGAGAACAAGTGTAGTCAGGTGGTGTCCTTAGTAACACTATTCATCTTTATCGTGTCGGCTATCTCCAAAAATGTCCTTGGGTGAAGATTAAGATCCTCCATAGCCGACCCACCAAATTGATTCCGCTGCACCATAATGATCAACAATGGTTTGAGTTCAACGTTGTTAGCGTTGATTGTCTTGCGAGCAATTCCAGAATAGTTGTTATTAACGACGGGTATAAAGTAATCCCTGATAGCCAACGGAGCCTCCATGTGTTCCTGGTTGTCTGCCATTCAATCTAGTTCCTCCTTCATTGTCTTTCTTAAATGTCTAATAGTTCTTTCGATCTCAGGATCAAACACAAGCAATTCAGGAGTCGTAGTTCGATGCATACAATGAAAAATCATGAGAGAACAAGGTAGTTCACAAACAAAGAAAATCAAATAAATAGAAAATAAAATCTAAATTAAATTAAGATACCTGGTAACAGGATTAGTATAGTCATAATTAATTCAATCCCAAGCAACGACACCAAAAACTTGTTGGGTGTAAATCCTACCGTAAGTGTACGGCGTCAAGTTTTAGTATAGTAATTTAAAGTAGAGATGTCGAACCCACTGGAATTGAAAACTAAGTGTATACTAAGTACTGTAAATAGAATAGTCTCAACTTTATCTAGACAATCAATTAACTAAATAATTAAAAAACTAATAACACTAACATTTAATTAGAGAATTATTAATGAGAATGGATTCTAAAGGTTCGGTTTCACTTGAGTATCCATTATGTTTTTATCTATCAATCTCTATATCATTAATTCTTCTAGTTTATTAGCCAAGAATACTATGTTATTCTATTACCTCTCCCGAGTGTTAAATATAATTTATCATTCAACAACAATCTTTATATGTCTATCTAAGATTAATTATCAAACAATTTAAATAGCACACCGATTATTTTAGTTACTTGAACAACAATCTTGATATGTCGAACTCTAATCCACGATGTAAATTCCTACGGTCCATTCAAACTCCCTCTCCCGAATGATAGATTTCAAATAAACACAACAAATCAATTAATTGAACGCATTCAAATCAGGAATTACAAATAAACTATATGAAGAATCAAAATATATTAATCAAATACTCATCCTCACAATTTCCAGTCAAGCTACATCTACCTCTAGAAAATAAGCATAAGTTCATGATAAAACTATGAAAACAGCAAATCATGCTCATAATCATCACAAACATAAGGTGATCGCTTTTATTGTAAACAATTAATTCCAATCTAGCGATTTTTTGACGGCAAGTGCACGGTGTCAAGTTTTAGTATAGATAGGAAGATACGGATTGTCGAACCCACATGGACTAACAAGCAAGTACCAAATAAGACACTTTTAACTATATTTAACCTACGAAAATTTATTAAACAATGAAAATACTAATTAATTAAAATAACTACTAATCCAACCAAGTCAATAAAAGTAAACGAGAAAAATCTACTAGAGAAGATTATCAAGGCGTAGGCTCACCAATGCAATTCCCTACAATTCTCGATTGAATATTCAAATATTTCTAAGGTGACGAGTTCTCCCAATTTATCTAATACACTCTCTCGAGCTATATTAAACCTAACACCGAATTGCAGTAAGTAACTCTCGTTCACTTATTTAACAATTCAATGTTGCATAAGATCCATGAAAACTCCTTGCTTTTGATTACTAGATATCTATGGCTATCACGCATGTATTTGACGTCATCGCTCGATCTCGGTCTGAAATCCATGGTATGAATTATTAATTCCGTATCATAAAATCATCTCTCGATCTCAATTATGATACTAACATCATTCAAAGGAGATCAATCCTCTAAAAGCATGAAGAACATAAAACATACGCAAAGAACTATAAGAATTCAATCATCAAATCATCAAATCGAAGGTTCATAACAAAGGTTCACCTAGTATCGATAAATAAATTAGGTCAACATAGTAAATCAAAAAAAATCAAAACTAATATTAAAAGACAAGAATAAACTCCCGATGTCGACTTCGGTTGTAGATCCTCGCTCCTTCTCTTGCTTCCTTTTCGATCGTCTCTTTTTATCGCCTTGTTGGGTTGTTCCAAATCCTAGGATGAATATGTGAAGATGGGTGAAGGTTGAATGGTAGAAGGATGGAGGCTGGACGTGTGAATTGTGAGTGGAAGAATGATGGAGGCCTATATTCTGGATGTTTTTGGGAGTGAAAGAAGGCGTATGGAGGAGGAAAGATGAAGAACGTGTGGTGATATGGAGGCTGGGGCGTGTGTTTCTAGGGTTCAAAGTCTGATATCTCCCTCTTTTTGGCTAATATTTTGAGCTATGTAGGGTTGGAGGCTAGGAGGATGGAATAGAATCCAACTTGGAAGGCAAGAAATCAAGTTTCCATATTTTTCAAAACTCTGGGCGATCGATCGGGACAGAGGGGCCGATCGATCGAGCTGGACAGTAGAAATTCGTGGCTTTTTTCAGCCTTTCTCGATCGATCGGAAATCCTTGCTCGATCGATTGAGCTTCACAGTAAGTTTCTTCGCCTTTTTCAGCTTCTTGCGAGTTTCGTATTTTGGCCGTAACTTTCTCATACGAACTCTAAATTTGATGAATCAGCTGTCCACGCGAAGATAAGAGAAAGTTCTACAACTTTTATATGGACCACATTTCCAAAACCTGGCTCAAACATATAGTAATTTGAGGAGACAGGAGCAACATATGTCTTGGATTCTGGTTTTTTTCCTCTTTTCTTCAACTTTATTCATTTTTCATCATTTTAGCTTGATTTCTTCACCTTTTATGAATTTCAACATTGATTCCTGAAATATAGAAATATATACCATAAAACGTAAAATAATTCAAGAATCAACACGAAAACCATTACATATCATAGCATAAAAACGCGTAATATTCAACCCTATCAACTCCCCCAAACTTATCACTTAATCGTCCTCGATTAAGCATTAACATCACAAGGTAGAGTTCATTCTTGATACTTGAAACAATTATTTCATGACTTATTTTATTCTCAGAAATCTCATGCACATATACAAAAGTTGACAAGACACGTTTTCTCCTAAATCAAGTAACACATCTCAAAATCGGAATGTGTGTGTGCTATAATCAATCTTAAGTTTCATGCACATATTCAAGATCAAATCATGTTAATCAACTCAAAGTCGAGAGTATCATCAAGCACCCCATAAGCCTATTTTCAAACAACTTCTCCACTAATGATAGTTACTCCCTAGACTTGGATCAAAAGGACTTTTTAAGCTTGTAATGTAAGGCCTTTGGTGTTGGCTTCAAAGAAAAGATAGGATAAGCGCAAAGAAGAGAGTATAATCATTTACAGTTCAAATTTTTTGCACACATCGAGCTTCTCTTCTTTTTCTTTTATAGCCTTGGCCACTTTGGGTCTTATTTAGTCAATCTTTTTCTCAAGGCTTTTTGTCTATCTTTTTCTTTTCTCATTCATCAATTTTTTTTTCCAATAAACTCATCAAGATATAACAATTCAAGTGCATCGAATGATATTCATTATACTCCCTTAGGGTAAGGATAACTTTTTCATTTAGGCTCAAATAAGGGTAAGTATAATGAGTTTGCCAAGAATGTCGAATGGGGTCTAATTATATGCAATGCATATACCATTCTTTTTTCAGTAAAGCTCAAATGGGACACTAGGGATTGATATGAATCATGGTAAGCTTGAAAGGCTCAAACGTGTCAAAGATCGCCTAAATCATTTCCAAGTCAAGTTTGTAACTATAAATTTCGCCTCAAAGTGTCATCATCAAATAAGTTCTAGGATAACTCTAAGATGCTCAAGACAAATCATCAAGTTCACAACAATTATCACTATTCAAAACATGCAATCCACAAGATCATGACTCATTGTGCTCAATATATTCCTCATTCTTGACACGCTGACTCAAATTAGGATATTCATGTACAAGTCCAATAATCATCACAAATCAAGTTCATATGCATAGTGAGATCAAAATCCTCATTGAATAGTCACTACTATAATTCATTCTTTTCTCAAGTTTGAACTCATTATTTTTTTATTTTTTTTAGCTCATAATAATCGGACGATTCAAGTGTCATTGAAGCACACAACATGTGGTTAAAACAAGTAAAACATGCAAGCTACTACTCCCCCAAACTTAAATCAAACATTGCCCTCAATGTTTAAAAGAATCAAAAGGGAAACAATGAACCCCCTGATCAAGACGCTTGCATGAGGGTTGAGGAAGATTCGCTTTTGAAAGCTCCACTGTAGGGTTCATCGCTCCAACTGAGTACCTAGCAAGAGAAGAATGCAAATAAAATAGTCAACACGAGAGATAAACAAACCAAATGCAAAAACTAAAAATAAACAAAACTAAATGGCAAAAGGATACGCTTGGATTGCCTCCCAAGAAGCGCTGATTTTTAGTCGTCGGATTGACCATCAGAAGCAACCATCAAAGAGCGGCTGCCGCCCATAGTAAGTATCGTATGATACCACTAATGGGTCTTCATTCAGTATGCCCTCAAGATTGGCAAGATTGTAGCAGTGTACGCTCGTCGCTCCAACAACATTCATCTTGAAGTGGTAGGAATGGGAGAATGATTCTTGACTCGGCTTTATCTCTTTCAGGATGTAGTGCGGTGAAGTTGGCATCGATGGAAAATACGGATCCACATATGGCATAGAACATGTCTCCATCGATGGACTTAAATCAGAATCTTCGCAAGTCTCTTCCTTCTCCAACATCACACTCGATTCATCTTCATATGGGAACTCCTCGGATGACATCTGAAGTATGCTCAATCTCTTGAAGAGGCTCAAGTTCCTTTGAATCTTCCACACTAGGATTATCACTCCCCCAAACTTGGTTGGTTGAGTGATCATCTTCATATAACCAAACTCGATTTGTCGCCTCTTGATTTGTAGCCCTCATCTCTTCCTCTTGGTAGCTAATTGAAATTGTTTCCATGAGGACCACCATTTGCTGCTCCAGGTGACACATAGAGTTGGTTTGGCACTCCAAACTATTCTCAGTTGATGCCATGAATCTCACTAAGGTATCCTCTAACTGAGTTGTGACATCTGCAGAACTATCTCTCCTCTCTTCGCGATGTTCAAATGGTTGTGGCGTATCAATAGGGTAGTGAAGCTCCGGTGGGTATTGGTGACTCCAACCTTGTATTGAAGGATCACAATGCCAGTGATGATCGAAGTCCGCCATATCATTGAACAGGTGCACCACACTGTTCTCATCTCTATCAACCAGGGGACTCCCAGTCACAAGTGCTCCGCTCAATACCCATTCTCGTGTCTGTGCATCCAACCCGTTGAAGAAATATTGCAAGAGAGTATAGTTCGAAAAGTTGTGATACCGGAATGTGTTGGCCAATTCATTGAATCTCTCCCAAACAGCGTAGAACGGCTCGGAATGTTGTTGGGCAAAGCTTGTGAAGGCTTGTTGATGTAGCATCTCCAAGTACCTCACAAGACAAACAAAACAAAAACAAAATAAATATATATAATTTTTTTTTTTCAAAATAAATAAACAAAAATGGTTAAATTACAGTCAAAGAACCTAGTATGATATTACTAAAGTAAGTCCCCGGCAACGGGGCCAAAAACTTGACCGCTTTATTTTTAAACAGAAAATTTCAAAGTGTAGTGTGAAGCGATTCTACCGCAAGTGCACGGTTGTCAAGTTTTAGTATAGTGAAATGAAAGTAAGGGTTGTCGAATCCACAAGGACTAATGTATAAGTACCAAATAAAATTAGAAAAATTATATTTAGCCTACGATTAAAATGGGGGTAGACTAACTAATGCGGAAATTAGAACTAAACACGAGAATAAAATGAAATGAATCGGGTTCCGGATATGCAAAGGTAATTCGCTCGAGAAATTTATCTCGCTTTTCGTTCAACTATGTTCTCTTCGAAGATTCGTTTGAATAGGAAATTACTAAACAATTGATTCTTAAGGTGAAAGGTTTTCAATGATATTCAATACACTCTCTCGAGCTGTAAATAAACTAATATCAAATTAGAACAAGTCACTCTCGTGCACCTATTTACTAATCCAATATTGCATAATCTTCAAAACCTCGTTACTCTAAATCTCTCGATTCAAAGTGCTCACGTATGCGATTTCATCTCTCGATCTCAATCTTAACATACATCATGAATTAATGTAGCGTATTATAACGTTATCTCTCGATCTCGGTTATAACTCACAGATTTCAACCAAAGTTAGCTAGGCTTTGATCTTAATAAGCGTTTAATTCATGAACATAAGAACTCAATCCACTCAAACACGAACGAATCAATAAATGAAACACAATTTCACTAAAACTCAATAAAATAAACTAGATTCAATTCAAATCAATTACATAAGAAGTTTAATTGTCTCTCGACCTCAAAAACATTAAATGAAAATTAAATAAATCAAAGTTTAGAAATACGATAAACGGCTGGAATGAATCCGTGTGTTGCACCGTGATTTCTTCTCTTGCTCCTTCCTTGCACTCCGGAAATGGTACGCTTAAGCTTGGATGAAGAAGGAAGAAGATGGCTTCCTCTCGGCTCTTCTAGGCGGCGGTTAGGGTTCCTTGGTGGTGGAAATCGAGTCTGATATGATATCATATGGAATGGAAGAGATTCCCTTTTTAAACCACCAAAGATCACGTTAATTTTGGAAAATCAGATTTGCAGAAAATCGCGTCTCGATCGATCGAAAGGTTTTTTCGATCGATTGGTGCACTGTTCGCTTCAGCGTTTAAACTCACTGTCTCGCTCGATCGATCGAGATATTTTTCCGATCGATCGACAATTCTCAAAATTTGTTGCTGAAGTCTCTGCCTCGATCGATCGATCGAGATAAAATCTCGATCGATCGAAACTCTGAAAATCCAAATCTTCATTTTTTTCTCTTTTTCGCCTTGATTTCACCTGTTTTCTTCAGTTTAGCTCATTTCTTCCATTTCCCTATTTTCCTGAAACAAGCAAATAAACACCAAGAAGCGTAATATCATCCAGGAAAAAGTACTAAAAATGGTAAGAAATTACACATAAAAACACTTAAAATCTAAGCCTATCATAAGGTTAAAGATAGATCAAACGAATTAGAAGATGACCATCTGTTCCCGATAATCGTCGTCGTCTTCTTCATCGTCAAAATCTTTGCCCTTCATAGCGTAGCTGCCTTATCTTTTCCAAGCATAGGTCTAAAGTCTGATAGTCATGTGTTAATATGGCTAAGAGTCCTTCCAAGCATATCAAGTTAATAGGTGAAATCTTCTTTTCCATACCTGGCTCATTCGCGTCTCTTAAGTGGCGTGAACACGCCACTTGTTTGTCAAAAAAATGTGATTTCAAGTAGCTTAGGCGCGTTCGTGCCTCTTGAACGCGCTACTACAGTAACATGCTACAATAAGATTTTTTTGTTTTTGCTCCTTCAGATGTTTGTTGAACGTATTTAGGTTGAACCTTTGAACCTCTTTTCATCTTTAGATCATCTTCCATGTTGCAATTTGAGTATTTTCAACTTCTATAAGCTTTTCACCATCTTTTCAACATAAAACATTTCATTGCCTGGACACAAAACAAATAAACAAGTATCAAACACATAATTTCGCTCGAAAACTAACGTAAAAGCAAAGTAAAAGAATAGGAAATATAAGTGCAAATATGCACTTATCATCTGGTATACAAAATTGTACAAGGACTTAAAAGAAAGCTTATGTTGGAATGGAATTAAGAAGGATGTTGCTAGATTCGTCACCCGATACTTAGTATGTCAGCAAGTTAAGACCAAGCACCAACGATCCGGTGGATTGCTTCAACCTCTGGAAATCCCGTAGTAAAAATGGGAGCAAATTTCCATGAACATTGTAGAGAGATTGCCAAAATCATGACAACTTGGACTAGTTGGTGACTCTATACATGGATCAGTAAATATTGTATCGGATAGCGATCCCATATACGTATCGCGCTTCTGGAAAAGTTTTCAAGAAGCTATGGACAATAAGGTAACTCTTAGTACGACCTATAACCCGCAAACCGATGGCCAAACATAGAGAAGAATCCAAACTCTCGAGGATATGCTAAGAGCTTGTACCATTGATTTCAACACAAATTGGAGCGAATTCTTACCCTTGATTGAGTTAGCTTATAACAACTACCATAACAGTATTGAGATTATGGGTGTAAACGAACCGAATCGAGCCGAATATGTAGAAAATTTTAAGGCTCGAATTCGGCTCAAAGTAGGTATATTCAAGTTCGAGTTCGATTCGAAGTTCGAATAGTATAAAATTTTGGCTCGAGTTCGGCTCGAATTAGAGCTCGAGTTCGAGTTCGGCTCGAAAAAATCAAACATGTTCGTGAGTTATTCAAACTATTGCTCGAAACAAATTCTCGAAAGACTCGAAATTTATTTATTTAATATATAATTATATTATATTAATAAATTATTAAAGTTCACGAGCGGCTCGTGAACTATCGAACAAAATAAATTGGGCTCGAGTTTGGCTCAGAAAAAGTTCGAACATGTTCGAGTTGACTCGAGTTCGATAAATTTGAATCGAATATTATTCGAGCCGGCTCGATTCGTTTACACCCCTAATTGAGATAGCACCGTACGAAGCACTTTACCACATAAATGTCGATCATCTCTATTTGGGATGAAGTAGGAGAAAGAGCCATCATTGGACCTGAACTAGTTCAAACTTCTACCGACAAGATTTCTATCAAACGAGCAAGACTAAAAGCATTCCAAGATTGACAGAAAAGTTGGGTGTATGCAAAGAGAATACCAATAGAATTAGAAATTGGCGAAAAAGTATACATAAAGTTTTCACCAATGAAGGGAGTGATTCGACAAAGCATGAAAGTTGAGCCTAAGATATGTTGGACCATTCGAAATTTTAGAAAAGAGTGGAACATTGGCATATCGAGTATCTTTACCACTCAATCTTTCCCAGATTCACAATGTCTTCCATGTATCCTAACTAAGGAAATATATCTCCGATCCGAGCCATATCCTTGAAGCAAAACCTCTAGTAGTTCAAGGGAACTTGAACGAAACTCTGAAATGACAAAGTCCGATCCAAATCGTAGACTCAAAGGACCAAATGTTGAGGAGAATGATTATTCCTTACGTCAAAGTTCAATACTAAACTATATCAAAAGGGAAGCTACTTGGGGACTATAAGCGAAGATGCATGAGAAATACCCTCATCATTTTCAAGGACAAATCGGCTCAAGTTTCGAGGACGAAACTTCTAATAAGGAGGGATGGGTGTGACCCGGTTTTGTGAAGATCTGGTTACACTGATTTAGCCAGATCAGTTCTATGAGAATAACTGATCAACCATATCAGTCTAAGAAGAGAACTGATCAATATGATAATCAGTCCTAAGAGCGGGATTGGTTAATATTAATCACCAAGATCACCTACTGCTAAGTGAGTTAATTCATGGAGAAAGTTAGGGAAAATGACTATCATCATGGTAGGACATGGGGCAGATAGCTGAATCTATAGGAAGATTGTAATCTCCGATTTCCACCCCTATAAATATCATATTCTTCTCAATAGACATGTTACACAAACTATGCTGATCACGAAATATTCTCACGAAGAAAACCCATCGATTCTATCAGTTCCAGCGAGGAAGGAGATCAATTTTATAGATTTCTTCAACCAAAACGAGTTTGAGTAATTTATGGAATTAACAATAACATGGCTGATGCTTTAAAATCATATGTACACTTTAAATTTCAATAAAATTTGTGTAGTAATTTGAAACTATGAAATTCTGAGATTTTCTACGATAAAAGTATGATTTTGAAGCACTGTAAATTTGAAATCCAAGTGTTAGGTTTTCCGAATTCTGACCCTGAAGTGGTGAGATTATAACCATTGTTCAGACATGATACTGTGGTTAATCGTTAGCTAGATCTTTATTCGGGGTGAACCGATATTCTGACATCATCTCTCGGAAGGTTAAGTATAGAGATATAATATAAGTATGACGAGAAATTAGATGATTTACTCTGCTTAAATATTATGAAAAATGTTGTGAATCTGTACCGATGCCCATCAACATATGTAAGCTTTGTAGTGTATCCGCATAGGAGTCGATTATGATTCTATAGGATTCTGCGCCAAATAAAGAATTCTCTCTTCGGTCTTACTATCAGCAAGAACATCGGCCAGAGCGGGCAAAAAATGGTATTTCTGGCCAGTGAATAGTGTTATCGGTTCTGTTCAGGCTCTAGATGAGCAAATCTATTCGGGCACTAGGTGAGCAAATCAATTTAGGTTCTGTTTGTTATGGCACGTTCTATTAACACTGTAAGTAACCCCATGAGCATACAGCGCAGCGGAATAAAATTTTGGGATTACTAACACCGGACCTATACATAGGGATTCATATCGGATTAGAGAATACATAAGAATCTCACCCTTGTAGCGTGTTTGAAGCAGAATCCACGGAGCAGCACCACGTCCAACGCCTTCTCCGAGTCAATAGCAAAACTCGATTGGTTTTGCCTCAACGGAATCCACACGATCAAATCGAGTGAAGGGATGGTTTAATAACAAGTTGCTAGACAAGTTACTAAACCGGAACCAAAAACCACACTTTGATTCACAATCAAATTGGCACAAAATCACCAAGAACCACTCGGCTATGAAGTGGCCGAAAGTTCTTGATGGTGCGGCCGTGGGTTATCACTTGAGTGTAGGTTTTGTGTTATGAAGTTGTCATTTTATTAAACACCTTGCAATCATATTATATATGATTAATTAAAGGCTTTCTTAAAGCTTCATGGGCTTAAGCCCATGATTTAATTAATCCTTATGATTATTAATTAAGACTCCTCTTAATTATTTAATTCATCCCATGAATTTAATTTCCCTTCTCGATTTAATCTTTTGTGCGACCCGATAGGATCTCGTAATGTTGGCAGTGACATAAAATCTCATTTTATGTCGCAAGCATTGAGCGGTATCTAGCAACACATCGATGCTACCCAAATTACGAGAATGTCAATGACTCGACAATAACCTTTAGAACTTGTGATAATATTAATCATGTAACTTAATCCCTTTGTCCTTTGTGTTTAGATTGAACACAAGTCATGGAATAGTCATACTCGTATATCCAATCTTTATTTCTTGATCCCCAAGTAGAACTAGAATAAACGAATAAGCTCGATATCTCATATCGACTCATTCGAGCATGGCCATGCATTTTAGTTCTCACTTGATCAAGGGCCAAACACATCTCCTGTTATATAGGAGGGACAAATCCTATCTCGATCAGTCAACATCCCTCTACATAATTCGTAGTGTATCCAATAGTCGCCTTTATAGATTACCCTGTTACGGGTAACGTTTGACGATATCAAGATACATAACTCCTTATGTTGGGATCTCTGATGATCACAAGTCGTAAGGATTGTATACATTATTATCACTATGAGAATTGCATATGACGATCATATAACTATCCATGTTGCATTCTCATGGTGGGTCTGTCCAGTACATCGTTCTCTAACATGTACCCATATGTTGATTTGATATCTCATATCAATGAACAATTCATCGATCAACATATACTAGTCTCTACGTATTATCATTATCCCTTTTCATGGTAATACTTGACTAGGGACATCTTTAAGAATAATACAATATTATTCTAAGGACATTAACATATATATTAATTCACAATGCACAGTTAAAAGAATAATATATAATAATGAATTGCCATTCATAAATCCATAAACATTGTATGTCTTAAACAATCATCTAATGACTTGTCTTAGGGCATATCCCAACAAATCTCCCACTTGCACTAAGACCACTCAGACATATACCTAATGCCTAGAGATCTAGTATGACGATCATGCTTCTGCTGTGACAGCGGCTTCGTCAATGGGTCAGATACATTATCATCTGTTGGTACTTTGCATATTTTAACATCTCCCCTTTCAACGATTTCTCGAATGAAATGGAAACGCCTAAGTATGTGCTTGGATCTTTGGTGAGATCTTGGTTCCTTAGCCAATGCGATCGCTCCATTGTTGTCACAATAGAGTTCTATCGGATCTTTAATGCTAGGCACCACTCCCAGTTCAGAAATGAACTTCCTCATCCAAACAGCTTCCTTTGCTGCATCCGAGGCAGCAATATACTCAGCTTCCGTTGTAGAATCGGCTACTGTTTCTTGCTTTGAACTCTTCCAGCTCACAGCACCTCCATTTAGGCAATACACATATCCAGATTGCGATCGAAAATCATCTTTGTCGGTTTGGAAGCTAGCATTAGTGTAACCCATTACATTGAGCTCTTCCTCACCTCCATAAATCAAGAATGTATCCTTAGTCCTTCTCAAGTACTTCAGGATGTTCTTGACAGCAATCTAGTGACCTTCACCTGGATCAACTTGATATCTGCTCGTCATGCTCAAAGCATACGATACATCGGGACGAGTACATATCATGGCATACATGATAGATCCAATAGCTGACGCGTATGGAATCTTACTCATGCGTTGTCTCTCATCTGGTGTTGAAGGACACTGTTCCTTCGAGAGATAAATACCATGTGTCATAGGCACGAATCCTTTCTTGGATTCTTGCATGCTAAACCTTTTAAGCACTTTGTCTATGTATGTACTTTGACTTAGACCAAGAAGCCTTCTCGATCTATCTCTATAGATCTTGATTCCTAATACATAGGTGGCTTCTCCTAAATCTTTCATCGAAAAGCAGTTCCCTAGCCAAATCTTTACAGATTGCAAGGCAGGGATATCATTTCCAATAAGAAGTATGTCATCTACATACAACACTAGGAACATGATTACGCTCCCAGTGACCTTCTTGTAGACACAAGGTTCATCTTCATTTTTGATAAAACCAAACTCTTTGATTGCATCATCAAAACGAAGATTCCAACTCCGAGAAGCTTGCTTCAATCCATAAATGGATCGTTGTAGCTTGCATATCTTTCCAGCATCCTTTGGATCGACAAAACCCTCGGGCTGTGTCATGTACACATCCTCGAGCAGATTTCCATTAAGGAAAGCTGTTTTGACATCCATCTGCCAGATTTCATAATCATGAAATGCAGCTATTGCAAGTAAGATCCTTATGGATTTAACCATGGCCACTGGTGAAAAGGTTTCATCATAGTCAATACCATGAATTTGTTTGAATCCTTTTGCAACCAGCCGACCTTTATAGGTTTGTACGTTACCATCCATGTCGGTCTTTTTCTTGAAAATCCATTTGCACCCTATGGGTCGTACCCCTTCAGGTGGATCAACCAAAGTCCATACTTGGTTTGCATACATGGATTCCATCTCAGATTTCATGGCCTCTTGCCATTTCTCAGAATCATTGCCCATTATAGCTTGTTGATAAGATGACGGCTCATCCTCATCAATAAGTAGTAAGTCACCTTGTTGAGTCACAAGAAATCCATATCTCTGTGGCTCCCGGTGTTCTCTTACAGACCTACGCTGGGCTTGTGTCTCTTGAGCAGGTACTTCTTCCACAACAGCTTGTGGTGCCTGCTCTGTTTCCATCTCAATCTCAGGTTTAGTGTTTTCTTGTGGTTGAACTTCACTAAGTTCTATTTTTCTCCCACTGGTTTTTCTAGAAATAAATTCTCTTTCAAGAAATACACCAGTCCGAGCAACAACTACTTTGTTCTCGGTGGGATAGTAGAAATAGTATCCTTTCGTTTCCTTAGGATACCCCACAAATAAACACTTATGAGATTTGGGTCCAAGTTTGTTAGTGGCGTGACGTCTAACGAAAGCCTCACAACCCCAAATCTTCATAAAAGACATACTAGGACGCTTCCCAGTCCATATCTCATATGGTGTCTTTTCCACTGATTTAGATGGAACACGGTTCAGTAAGAAAATCGCTGTTTCTAGAGCGTGTCCCCAAAACGATATCGGAAGATCTGCATGACTCATCATTGATCTAACCATGTCTAACAAGGTTCGATTTCTCCTCTCGGATACACCATTCCATTGTGGAGTATACGGAGGAGTGAGCTGTGGGACTATCCCACACTCCTTTAGATAGTCATGAAACTCTTGGCTTAAGTATTCACCTCCTCGATCTGATCGAAGGATTTTGATACTCTTGCCAAGTTGGTTTTGTACTTCATTCTTGAAATCTTTGAACTTTTCAAAGGTTTCATGTTTATGTTTCATTAGGTACACATACCCATATCTACTGAGGTCATCAGTAAATGTAACGAAGTATTGAAAACCACCTCTAGCTTGTGTACTTATTGGTCCACATACATCACTATGTATTAGTCCCAATAAAACATTTGCCCTTTCAACATGTCCCTTGAAAGGGCTTTAGTCATCTTGCCCATTAAACAAGATTCGCATGTTTCATATGATTCAAAATCAAATGAATCTAATACTCCATCCTTATGAAGTTTAGATATGCGGTTCTCGTTTATGTGGCCCAAGCGACAGTGCCAGAGATAAGTCGGATTACAATCATTATTTTTAATCCTTTTAGTATTTATGTTATAGATAGGCATGTCAAGATTTAATACATAAAGACCATTCACCATTTGTGCACTAGCATAAAACATATCATTTAAATAAATAGAACAACAATTGTCCTTTATTATAAATGAAAAACCATACTTGTCTAAACAAGAAATAGAAATAATGTTTTTAGTAATTGAAGGCACAAAATAACAGTCTTTTAAAATCAGTGATAAACCAGAAGGTAAAGCTAAATGATAATCTCCTATAGCTAATGCAGCAACTCTTGCTCCATTTCCTACTCGGAGATCAACTTCACCTTTCGCCAATGTCCTACTCCTTTTGAGATCCTGCACATTTACACAAATGTGAGATCCACATCCAGTATCTAATACCCATGATGAGAAGTAGATAAATTGACTTCTATAACAAAAATACCTGAAGTGGAAGTCACACTTCCTTTCTTTAGATCCTCCAGATATACTTTGCAGTTCCTTTTCCAATGGCCGGTCTCACCGCAATGGAAACAGTTCACTTCCTTTGCTATCCCTCCCTTTGGCTTCAGTGCAGAAGACTTTGGCTTAGATTTAGCAAAGACCTTCTTTGCTTTCTTGTTGCCTTTAGCTTTGGCCCTTCCTTTGCCTTTATTCACAATAAGGACATTTGTGGCCTTAGTCTTCTTAGTATTTGCTTCATATGTTCTCAACATACCAAGCAACTGGGGTAGAGTCTTTTCCATATCAGTCATATTGTAATTACTACAAATTGACTGAAGCTCTCCGGCAACGATTGCAAGATTACATCGGTGGCCAACTCTTGGTCCAATGGAAAACCCAGCTTGTCCAGATTCTCAATGTACCCAATCATCTTGAGCACATGAGTTCCAACCAAGCTTCCTTCTACCATCCTGCACTGGAATAACGCTTTAGAGACGTCATACCTCTCTTGTCTAGCTTGCTGTTGGTACAACTGCTTTAAGTGTTCGATCATATCGAACGCCTCCATTTCCTCATGTTGCTTCTGAAGCTCAGAGTTCATGGTGGCAAGCATGAGGCACCCAACATCAAGTGCGTCACTCTGATGCTTCTTGTAAGCATCTTTTTCGGTTCTTGTAGCCGTTAGGGGAGGTTCCTCAGCGGGTAAGGGTTCCTCTAGGACATATTGTTTCTTTTCTTGTTTGAGGACTATCCTCAAGTTCCTATGCCAGTCTAGGAAATTCGTCCCATTTAGTTTGTCCTTCTCAAGGACCGATCGCAGTGATAAAGTGCTAGTAACGTTGTTAGTTGCCATGGATATCTACAATATAAATATGCAAAATAAGTTTATGATTTAAATCATTTAACATGGTCTTATATTAAATGATACTCCCACTATTTTGTTTGAAAAATATCAACCCTCGAAACCTTTAGTGGGCCAAGATCCATATTTCACTTAATCTTGAGTTAGCTTTGGCTAATCGCCCAAGACTCGGTTATTTAGGTAGACAACACTTTGTCAATTACATCACATGTAATTCTTGGATAGTTGGACGAACAACACTTTGTTCAATTCATCAAATGAATTATTATCCAACCCATACCTCTAGGTTCCCAATCCTATTGAGATAACCTAGTTAAGTCGTACCCAATTTAAAGTATAACGGATATCACTTTTATCCTTTCGCGCCTTACTAAGATTGCCACGGTGCTTTGCTTTGGCAAACCCACACATGTACAATCAAAGTTTTTGACGAGTACTTTTAATTTTGGAAGGCATCTAAAACTTAATATTTTAGAGGGATTTATTGATCTCATGATTAGTTTGATAATTTAAAATATGTCCACTAAATATAGTTGTATACATATCTACATATATGTGTAATACAATTATCAATCTAAAAGATAAGATAAATCATGCATCAACATACATAATTAAACGTGACATGGTTATAGCCCCTACTAACGATTTTCTCAAGCCAATGAGAAAATCCTAAGAGTCAACCTAAGGTAACTTCACAAGCACCTTCCTTTGGCTCCAATTTGTGAATGGCCTCCTCATCCCGACACGATGCTCCATCTTCATTGATCACCATCAACAATTAAACTATACTATTTACAAGATATAGAATACCTCGATTCACATTCGAGGGGAACATAGGGGAGGGATAACATTTAGAATAAAATAGAGAAGGCACGACACGCAGGTCGTATTATAAATTACAAACATTCACAAATCCTATCTAATAGGTCAAAGGGCTATAACCACGCACCATGCTCAAACAACACATAAAGCATGCATTAACATTTAATTAATTAAATTCTAAACATTTTAAATTTAATTCTAATTAAAACTGTAAAATAATTTTTGAAAAAATATCGTACGCTCGGGACATCACATGTCACGAACTAAAGCGACTAAGACTCGAACCACCATGGTTCGAACCATGAAGCACACGGCTGGACCAATAGTGGGCCTAGGGTTCGAAACCCTAGCCCATGGCCGAGCCATGCTCGAGCGGTGGCGGCGAGCCCATGCACGGCTGCTAGGGTTCGAAACCCTAGCCGTCATGAGTTAGCCGTCACGAGCCAATGGGTTCAAAAACCCTAATTTTGCGGCGGCTCGGCTCATGCTCGAGCCAGGGTCCGAACCCTAGCCCTTAAGCGGCGGCTGCTTGGCCATGCACGAGCCAATGGGTTCGAAACCCTAGCAACATGCGGCGGCCGTGAGCCATGATGACTAGGGTTCGAAACCCTAGCCTTTTGCAAGCGGCGGCCGAGCCATGGTGACTAGGGTTCGAAACCCTAGCCCTTAGGTGGTCTCGGCCGTGAGCCATTGTACCGGTTTTGATCACGAATTATCATATATTTCGATCCGTCAATTATATCATATATAATATCATACGATGATTTTCGCAAACTCGATTTAATCCATATCATATATGAAAATACAGTTTTAAATAGCATGCAATATAAGCTCTAATATGATTAAGACAATTTAATCACATAAATCCGATATGAGCCTTGTACACGGCTCTGATACCACTGTAAGTATCCCCATGAGCATACAGCGCAGCGGAATAAAATTTTGGGATTACTAACACCGGACCTATACATAGGGATTCATATCGGATTAGAGAATACATAAGAATCTCACCCTTGTAGCGTGTTTGAAGCAGAATCCACGGAGCAGCACCACGTCCAACGCCTTCTCCGAGTCAATAGCAAAACTCGATTGGTTTTGCCTCAACGGAATCCACACGATCAAATCGAGTGAAGGGATGGTTTAATAACAAGTTGCTAGACAAGTTACTAAACCGGAACCAAAAACCACACTTTGATTCACAATCAAATTGGCACAAAATCACCAAGAACCACTCGGCTATGAAGTGGCCGAAAGTTCTTGATGGTGCGGCCGTGGGTTATCACTTGAGTGTAGGTTTTGTGTTATGAAGTTGTCATTTTATTAAACACCTTGCAATCATATTATATATGATTAATTAAAGGCTTTCTTAAAGCTTCATGGGCTTAAGCCCATGATTTAATTAATCCTTATGATTATTAATTAAGACTCCTCTTAATTATTTAATTCATCCCATGAATTTAATTTCCCTTCTCGATTTAATCTTTTGTGCGACCCGATAGGATCTCGTAATGTTGGCAGTGACATAAAATCTCATTTTATGTCGCAAGCATTGAGCGGTATCTAGCAACACATCGATGCTACCCAAATTACGAGAATGTCAATGACTCGACAATAACCTTTAGAACTTGTGATAATATTAATCATGTAACTTAATCCCTTTGTCCTTTGTGTTTAGATTGAACACAAGTCATGGAATAGTCATACTCGTATATCCAATCTTTATTTCTTGATCCCCAAGTAGAACTAGAATAAACGAATAAGCTCGATATCTCATATCGACTCATTCGAGCATGGCCATGCATTTTAGTTCTCACTTGATCAAGGGCCAAACACATCTCCTGTTATATAGGAGGGACAAATCCTATCTCGATCAGTCAACATCCCTCTACATAATTCGTAGTGTATCCAATAGTCGCCTTTATAGATTACCCTGTTACGGGTAACGTTTGACGATATCAAGATACATAACTCCTTATGTTGGGATCTCTGATGATCACAAGTCGTAAGGATTGTATACATTATTATCACTATGAGAATTGCATATGACGATCATATAACTATCCATGTTGCATTCTCATGGTGGGTCTGTCCAGTACATCGTTCTCTAACATGTACCCATATGTTGATTTGATATCTCATATCAATGAACAATTCATCGATCAACATATACTAGTCTCTACGTATTATCATTATCCCTTTTCATGGTAATACTTGACTAGGGACATCTTTAAGAATAATACAATATTATTCTAAGGACATTAACATATATATTAATTCACAATGCACAGTTAAAAGAATAATATATAATAATGAATTGCCATTCATAAATCCATAAACATTGTATGTCTTAAACAATCATCTAATGACTTGTCTTAGGGCATATCCCAACAAACACCCATTTGCTGAGATTTTGATGAGATGTTTATGATCCGTATCTGTTCAGATTTCATATTATGTTGGGAAGTATTTACTTTGGCGATAGTGAGCCTTTCATAATTTGATTAGGATTGTGATGTTGGATTATGGTACTTATAGTCGGATTGTTGTCTGTTTGTTGTTTGATTTTAATATATTCCGGCTCAACTATATTTTACAAAATATTACGTGGTTATTCTTGGTTTTATAGGGCCCATTGTGTTTAACTAAGATTTAATATTCATTTTAAAACAAAATTTTATAGCCGGAATACTATTGGTTGTTGATTGATTATTTTGACTTATTAGTTGCATGCTAAAGTGAGATTAACCTGAGGGGCCCTACACTTAGTTGATATTAGAGCATATACTATAAGAGAGTAGATGATGTCTTATTTGTACATTTTTATGACAATATGATGTGACAATGTAAAATTGATGTGATATTGTATGCCTATATGCGAAGTATGCAATTGAAATCTTAATATTATAAGCTTTGTTAGATGTATTTGTTGATAGTGTTGTGTACTATAGCAGATAATCCTGATGAGTTGGCTTTTGACCCAATGGAAGAGGAAGTGGCCACTGTGAATAGGCCACCCGTTGAGGCTATGCATGCCTCGTATACGCCGCCTGTTCATGTTATACATGCTTATGTACCGCAGGAACCTTTACGAGTTATTGATGTGTTTGAGTGACAGAAGCTGCATCCTCCAATATTCAATGCTACCAAACGTTCATATCAAGCGAAGGCATGGTTAGAACGTGTTGATCAACTATTTGGTACATGGACTTGTCATCCTTCTTGTTGGTTACGATTAGCTGAACATTCAATGGCCAAAAAAGCTAACAGATGGTGGACTGCTACTAAAGCATGGTTGGTACATAGTTGACAGCCAGTGACATGTGAATCTTTAAGAAAGTTATTTCTGAATTGTTTATTTTCTACAGCTGAGAAAGAGGCTCGATGTGATGCCTGGAACTAAATCATCTTAATTAAATTGAGTTGATGGGTCAATTATGGAATAATTATATGATTATCATTTTCCCTTTGGACTCGGTTTTGGGGTAAACCGAGTATAGTTAGATTATGTGATTTAATCATGACATGTAACATACGAGAACTAGTATTTAATTTGAAATTCATGAAATGAATTGAGATGGGATGAGCTACAGGTAGAATATACATGTTGGTGTATATTTGTGTTGATAAGTTGATTAAGAATGTATTGAAATTATTGAAGACATAATTGTGATGCTCGATCATATTATGTTAATAATTTATTAACTGGTAAAATGAATTTGAGGCTTGAAATTATAATAAAATCGAGTATGGTTGAAAATCATAGTGTAAATGATTTTGTGGATGATTGTGAAATAAAATCTTGTGATGGACTTATGTGCAATTTTTGAGAGAGGATGTCTTGGTTTTAAAAGGGAGGGTGCATGAGGCACACACACCAATCAACATCTTCTCCCCTCATTCATGCCTAAACCATCTTCCCCTCTCTTGGTGCACAACTTCCATTCAACTTGGATTTTCTTAAAGAAAATTTGGAGTAAGTGTATTTACATGTTTTAGAGTTGTTTTGGTTTGATTTGGGCATGGATTTATGGAATTTATGGTATTTATGGTGTATTAAACTTTTATAAAAGTATGAACTATGTAGGGTTGTGATTGTTGTTATTTGGTGATATTTGAGACTAAATACATGTTATTGTGGATTGGTAAATATTACGGTTTGTTTGATTGAAGGTAGATGTT
The DNA here is from genome assembly GCA_907163345.1 of Haberlea rhodopensis. Classification (NCBI taxonomy): domain Eukaryota; kingdom Viridiplantae; phylum Streptophyta; class Magnoliopsida; order Lamiales; family Gesneriaceae; genus Haberlea; species Haberlea rhodopensis. Next base: position 12,901 of record CAJQUN010000427.1, on the reverse strand, counting down.
GGTGTGGTGTTTGGGAAGGTTTTGAAGTGTTAAAAATGGTAATTTTTTTAGTTTCAACGTTGACAGAGCGAAAATGAAAATTTTCCCGTCGACGGAAGTCGAATGGACCGATGGATCGGTAGAAATTGAAAAAAAAACAACTTTTTTTCATATTTTTGTGGGATGATTCTATTGGTCCATAGATGAGTATGGTTTGGATTTGAGATTATGTTATTGAACATAAGTGTTATGCTAAGGAAGTGAAGTTTTAAGTTTAAAGGCTTTATTAATGAATTTATATTGCATTATTGAATTAATGTAGAGTCTACTCGGACTTTTGGTTAAAGAGGAGGATAACTTTATATTAATCTTGAACAATGAATTAGTGTCCTAAATGTGGAATCTTAGAAATGTTTACTTACTACTTACTTGAGTTAGTCGATAACTTGAATGAACAAATGGTAAATTGGATTGTTTGTGATGGAGGCATGAAGAAACTATATGATAAATGACATTAATGTCGAAAGCTATTGATGTGAAGTTAATATTAAATTGATATTTCAATATAGATACTTCACGAGCCTCTGGTTGTCAAGAATGAATTAATCATGTTGACGACTTTAAGGTACGTAGGGACGTACTAACAGGTATGCCATGAAGTAATACTATGATAATGCATATATGTGATGTCAACTATGAACTGTAATATGCAATTATACAAAATCCTAGTATGTAATATCATATGGTGCTTGTGGCACGATGGATATGTAAATGCACATAATCCGAACATGTGAGTTGAGTTTTGATGCCTAGGGCATGTGGGATATGAGAAACCATTGAGAATGGTTGTGGTGAATATGCATGATTGCATTTAATTTGTTATTGGTTATGACTATGAGATCAATGATGTATCTTGAAGTTGGGTATCATGGTTTAAATAATGATATTGAACTTGACGATTGTGGATTTGTGGAATATTGAAACAGGAAAAGTATGAGAAAGCCTTCATTTGCCAGATTTATTCAGGGAGTATACTTTATAGATTATTAATAATCTTATTTGTTGCATTTTGATTTTGTACATTGATCTGAGTATGACTTGTGAGTTGGACTGTCCTCACTCTGTGTGTGGGCTGTTTAGGTTGAAACATGTAAAACAAGTATGACATTGCTTCTAGAAATGAGTTCGAGCTATGGAATGAGAAGGCTTTCATGTCTGTGGTGTCAGTATTGGTAAAGGGTGATGCGAATTTATGCATGTAGATATACATTAATTAATTCAATGTTCGTCTATGAGCATCAATCAAATGTGTATATGGTATGTAAAAATGTTTTGAGACTTTGTCTTTTTATTTGGACTTTGCACGCAATCTATTTGAGAGTGAAATTGCATTATGACTTGAGTATTTGTGAGGTGCATTATGATGTGTGTATATGAGAATTGTGATTTGACTTGAAATAAGAATTACGGGGAGACTATGGCGAAATATTTTATAGAAATCGTACCGTAAATCGTAATATTTACTTGAGAGTTTCCCGGTGTTGATAAAGAATGTATACACAAATGATGATATAAATGCACTGATGACAAGTTTAGGAGTTGGGGTCTTACATTAGTGGTATCAGAGCCAGGTTTGCTCTTTGGGGCTGTCAGAGGGCCTAGTGATGTGTTGAGAATACTGAATAACACATTATCTACACATAATTGTGATTTTACAATCATGACGTGCAACAATTATGTCTATGTGCATTTATAATATGAGGTAATAGAAATTGGTATTATTGCTAACCATCGCGGTTGTAGGATCGTATGGAATACGAGGAAAATGATATTGAGAAATAAACTGTGATGCCAATGAACATACGCACCTATGGTGGTAGTGTTTGAGGAGTGCAATAAGCCGGTAACTTATTTAATTGTATAATCGTTGCTTTACTTCCGTAGTAGCAATAATGTGTTCTTAAATAAACGACGAGTGATGTACTATACTGATAGAATTCAGTGTTGATCGTAACTTGAGTTGTTGCTAATGAAAGTATAAATGAATTTTATGAGATTGTGCACATGTTATATATTTATATACAGTGATGGGAAGTCTGATTTTGTAGGGAATCAGAAAATGAGAAACGAGATATGATATCTGATGACAAAAAAATTGTGGACAGTACGATATTGTTGATATGGGACAATGGGCGACGTGATTATTGGGTACGATCATGTTGTGAATATGAGAATACATGAGTATGTTATATACGTGCATTGATATTCGTATTCTTATTGTGATATTTGAGAATATAATACTTGTTGCTGTCATATCGAAGCGATGAGTATTATTACTAGACCCTCATATTAATGACGATTAGTATTATTGGACCGTCATGTTATTGACGATGAGTATTATTGGACCTTCATGTTACTGATGATGAGTATTATTGTACTGTCATGTTATTGACGATGAGTATTATTGGACCACCATGTTATTGACGATGAGTATTATTGGACCGTCATGTTATTGGCAATGAGTATTGTTGGACCGCTATTATACTAGCGATGAGCATATCAGTATGTGTATTGATATGAAATTTTATTATGTGGAACATTATTATGAGAACATGGGCAATCCACTGTGTACAGGAAGTGTTATTACATCTTATTATTTTAAGTATGTAATTTTATTTATTTTGATTATGAATACTATTAGTATGCATGTAGTGGTGATGATATTATGCATGCCCGTAGTGGCGATAGTTATGCCGTATACGTAGCGATGATGTTGTGCCACTGTATATGTAGCGATGCGATTTTATACCGTTATTGTGTTAACGACGAGTATTGATGATGCGTTGATTGCAGATGATAACTAACGTTGTGTTATAAACATCCATATGGTTGTTCCTTGGGTACACGAGTTGTTGGCCCAAGAGAATATTGGAATGTTCCAGGGGAACGAGGAATTGAGGTAAACAATTTTATTTGGCTTAGATGTTATCCATTTGAGTTATCTTTGTTACTCTATATTGATTTATGAGAATCAATTACGCATACATAAGAGTTGAGAGTGAAATTGAATGAAACATAGTATTGATATTTCATTTATTATTGTCGCAGCAACAAGATAATGGTGGGATAATGGTAATCATTCTAAATGATATTTATTTTGTAAAACTGATGTGACTAGAAATAGACACATCTACTGTGCTTAATTTTCTACGATTTGATATGTTTTGATAGCTAATTTGACACATATGCTACCTAATCTTATAATTGTGTATATGTATGTGGGATTGAAGAAATCGAGCTAATAACGATAAATAAAGATCAAGAAATGCATTGGAGTTGACAAGGGATCAAAATAGACCAAGAAAAATACATAAAGTGGAATAAGGCACACGATTGATCGAGGAGAAGAGCTCGATCGATCAAGCATGACAGAAAAATTACGCACGAAAAAATTGATCTCAGCGATTAATCGCCGATGTTGGGCGATGGATCGCTAGCTTAAATATTTTGAAAAAAATAAGCTAGCCATCGATCGGCGTGATGTGCCGATCGATCGCTAGCAAAGTCCGGGAATAAGAAGGAAACTTGATTTTTACCATATTTGGGAGATTTTAACCCATCCTACAAGATTCCATAGCCTTATAACTCGAAAACTGGCCTCCATAAACCATTATTAAGACTTTTAGATAGGAGATATACACTTTTACTCTCAATTTTGGAAGAACAAATTGAAGAACTCAAGCACGAAGACGGAATTGATGAGCCGGAATCGTATCATCTTTTAGTAACTTCTTCTTTAGCTTTTGTTTAATGTTTTCTAGATTAGTTTTGATTTGTTTAAGTTCAATTATGAGTAGCTAAACTTATAATCTTGGTTGAGGAATATAAGGCCCCGAGATTTGATTACTGTTAATTAAATATAATTTGGGAATTAAGTAATAATTAATTTGAAATTTATTAATTAGAAGTGAAATTGACAATGTGAATGTCAATTGACAGATATATCGGAACATGACATATTTTTGAAATGATCGAATAAACTCTGTTAATATTTATAAAAAAATAATAATAAAATATTTTATGAAAATGAAGAATTAAATTTTGTGTTATGGTAATTGATATAGATCCCAGGTGTCAAATGTATATTTAGTGTATCAGTACACCGAGGGCACTCCGATGTACACAGTTGAGCTATGATGCTATTAATTTGAATGGAAGGCGATTTTCACACACACAAACATGTAAAAACACACACTCAAACTCGATCACTCTACATCACTCTCTCTCCCGCGCGACCTTCATCCTCCGCCTGTAAATCGCTTGCGCCTGCCGACGTTCGTCATCCACCAAGAGAGCTCGACCTACCACCGTGTAGCCAACTCAATGGCACACCTTTACACACCAAGAATTCAATATAAGAGTTTCTGAAACCCGTCGATTTAGCCCTGAAAGTATCGATTTTGAATTTTTATGGTTCTTCGAATTTCAGTTCGATTTCTTCTTTTTAATCTTAAATTGTTTCGATTATGCATGTCTAATCCATTTCCCTCACCATCACTTATTGTATTGTAGTGGAAATGGTTATGGATCCCTTCCATTGAGTTTTAGTTAACTGGATTTAAATGAGGGGAAATCTGAAAATGTGTAAGCATTAGACTAGTGCAACTCTGACTTGTGCTATAAGCGCAAATTTGACTTGAAAGAGTTTGCCTGAAATGTTTGTTTAAGGTAAATGATGATACACTAACAGAAAATGTTATAAAGGAATAAAACTAAAATATGCTAAAATATCCCTCATTTTCTTACCTTGTGAATTAAAGAAGAGTTTAGCAAATAGATGAATATAAGTGATGATATTGTATGGATTTTATAGATTAACATATGACATTGGAGCTCCACGAGCTACAAGGACGATATTCATCATTTAGAAAGAAAAATTAGGTATGTTGCGATCGGTAACATACGACTGATATCTGTATTATTTGATATATGATTTGCTGAACATACGTGACTTACGTGAAATTACTTGGCTATATGATTTTAATTGATTTATGAGCATTCGTAGCATTCATAATTCGCATATCGATGTACGAAAATAAATATGTTGTTAACACACATCATTTTCGATAAACGTACATCGATATATGACATACACGTTGGACATATTGAGTTGCATCACATGGGATTATGATGTTGCATGATGCATTGACACACATGGACATTCAGCACGTCATGTTGATCCTACCGATTCTTTCGTTGATACTCATATCTTTTCGTTGGTATCTGTGATGCATGTCTGGGGATGATGGGCACGCCGATGGCTCAGGGGAGAGAGTGAGCTGAGAGATTCCGTAACGACTAGTGTGCCGACGTCGCCCAGATACGAGGGATGATGGACCGCCAATGGCTCGACTGAGAGAGATGTCATAGCGACGAGCGAGTCGACGCCCTGCTCGAGCTTGATATTGATTGATGATACCTTTCTTTGGACTCCGATATTCTGGTATCTTGAGATATTTGATAGCTATTCCTTGGTTCTGGACTTTTGCTATACCGAGATGATTTGTACCTTTCATGCATCACATTACATTGCATTGCATTGCATTACATCATATATCAGATTTTATAGATACATGTTGTAATTAATTGATAGTTTCATATTGGGATTAGGCTCACTCCATAGGGGGCTGTTGTTGTCTTTGTGTGTGGGCAATTACAGCTCTTACAGGTGACCAGGATCCCAAAGAGGGAACGCTCCCTGGAAGTCTTACATGATGTTGTTTTCTGTGATGCCCCGAAATTAATTAATGGTAACTTGGACATTAATTATGTTTATATGATGTATCATGTATTGATAGATTTATGTGTTGGGTATCAAGATGTTAACATGATTAATTGTGTTAAATTATCAAATATGAGGAAGATATGATTTTAAATGAAGTTTAGAGCATTGTTGTAAAATGCTTTTAAAATACCAAGTTGGGTATTTTATACATCATGTTAAGTTTGGGGTACAATTTTTATTAAGTTATTACAACCCCTTTTAAATCCCCTACACATCACTTTAACCCCCCACATTACCATTCACCTTTTAAAAATCCCCAAATCACTTCCCAACCCCAAACCCTACCCATTTTCGAAATCCACCAAAAAGGAAGAAGGAAAGTTCCACAAAAACTTTGTTTGTGTGATCTTTGCTAGGATTTGGAGCCTACAAGAGGTATGGAACCATTCCTATAAGTTTTATGATGTTTGGTGTTGAAATGGGTTAAGTTTTTGATGTTTTATGTGGGTTTGTTTGGGTATGTGTTGTGTATGGTTGGGGTATGATTTTTGAAGTGTTTTATGTTGGTTTTGGTGGGTTATGATGTTATTGATGTTTTATGGAAGTTTGGTTTTGGGATGGTATGTGGAAGAGCTTGAAAATGAGCATTAATGGCGAAAAATTCGATGTACAGCACTCGGCGATCGATCGCCCGTCCTTGGCGATCGATCGCGAGCGTCCAGTACCAGCCAGAAGCATTTGGCGATCGATCGCCACTTTTGGGCGATCGATCGGCGGGCCTGGCGATCGATCGCGCCAAAAGTGGCGATCGATCGCCAAGAAGGAGATTTTGGCCCCTCGTCCAGTGCGATCTCGCGATCGATCGCGCCTGGGTGGCGATCGATCGCGAGCTGAAGAAAAGTGGATTTTTGATTTTTTTGTGGGATTTTTGGATATTGGACTATGTTTAGCTTCTAATATCAATTTGTATGGTTGTGTAGAACCATCCCAGGTGCCCACAACATCCAGGAGATAAAGCTCTCCAAATTCTCCACTTTTGGGAATTAAGGTACGTAAGAGACGTACGAGCATCGGACGGTAAACCATGCCCTCACATATTATGATGATGTTTAAGATGATGTTTACGATGATGACGTTTAAGATGATGTTATGATGATGATATCTATGATGATATTTATAATGATGATGCTTATGATGATGTTACGATGATGATGCTTAAGATGATGTTTATGATAACGATGTTATGAGGACGTCTATAATGACGAAGTTTATGATAAGGTCATACGATGTGTGTGACTGGGTAAGACGCCCATGTGGTGAGACACCACCCAAAGCATATGATTGGGTAAGACGCCCACGTGGTAAGATGCCACACGATGATTATAATATGGTAAGACACCATATGATTGGGTAAGACGCCCACGTGGTAAGATGCCACACGATGATTATAATATGGTAAGACACCATATGATTGGGTAAGACGCCCACGTGGTAAGATGCCACACGATGATTATAATATGGTAAGACACCATATGATTGGGTAAGACGCCCACGTGGTAAGATGCCACACGATGATTATGATATGGTAAGATACCATACGATGGGGTAAGACGCCCCAATATATGAACAAGAGTCAGGGATAACCAAGGAGGTCGGAGGACGACCAATAACTTTTACTTAACTAAGATGTTATGCATTATTGTATGCTTTTATATAATGTTAAGTAAATATATGAATGCTCATGATGTATTATCCCTGTAGGTACACTTTTGGACCAAGGGCCTAGGGTCGGGTTGAGGAAGTGAGCTAAAGGGAGCATGATGAACATAGGATGCAGGATTTTTTTGATAGTCTCTACTCTAGGAGTAGTGTAAATCTATAGCTTTAACATTCTTTATTGGGAATGTAATTAAATAGCTTTGAAAACGTTATTTTTGGCCTGTAATCTCCCTAGCTCAAACTACAACCGGAACCCTTAAGAGGTTATAAATGCATGTTCTGTTCCATTTATGTGTACTAAATGATATTAAGGTAGGAAGACCCTACATTAGTGGTATCAGAGCAGTGGTTAGATGACCCGGGAATGAGTGAAGGGTAGCCTTAGCAATAAGTTAGCTAGGCGCTTACTTTCGAGCATGTTTTGTGCATAAGTTACATATGAAGTATATGATGTTATGCTAACATGTTTTGTTTATCTAACGAAGTATTATACGAACTGCTTTTGGATCTTGTGTTAATCCTTGTGTTGCAGTATGGCAGCAAACGTGGAGGTAGGTGACGCAGTGAGCGTCAATGCAAGCGCGGGGCGTACGAATCCCCTACCCCCGCCAGCTTTTGATGATGAACCGGCCGAGCAACAGTTGTTGCCAGGGGAGCTAAGCCTAACTCAGTTTCTTGCTTACCGACCCCCAACCTTTGAAGGAACCGAAACTGGGGAACGAGCTGAGGAATGGTTAGAAAGAATAGAGCAAATCTTTGTGGCAGCCCCATGTGCGAAGACAGCATGGATACGGTTAGCGGAGTTCCAATTGGCCAAGAAGGCGTTAATGTGGTGGAAGACCACTGTGGTAGAGCAAGAGGCTCAAGGTCATGAAGTTAACTGGAAAATGTTTCGAACTCGCTTCCTGAACCGTTATTTCTCGGCTGCAGCACGACAGGCTAAGGAAGATGAATTCACTCACCTCAAGCAAGGTAATATGTCGGTATCGGATTATGCTCTTCAGTTTTGCTCCTTGCTCCGATATGTACCTCACATTGCCACAAGCACGCAAGCGAAGATGAGGAATTTCATGAAGGGTCTGAGGCCGGAGCTATACGATAGGGTGATCACTTATGGCCCTACTTGTTTTGATGATGCACTCTCAAGGGCTGAGCTAGCCGAACTAGGAGTGGGTGCATACCCTGATGTTGTACCACCGTCGGCACCCTCTCAGAAATCCACTCCGGATAATTTGAAGCCGAGGAATGATCAGTTCAAGTCAAGAGGGAACTCCTCAGCGTCAAGGTTTAGTGGTAAGAAGTCCGACAATAGGTGGAAAGGAAACCGAAGAGGTGATGCCCCATCTGGAAGGGGCAGTCTCAGCGAGACAGATCCGGGAGGATCCAATGCACTCTTTGTGGGCAACCACATCTGGCGAAAGACTGTATAGGGTGCTATGTTTGTGGCGACAAGGGCCACTTTGCTAGACAGTGTCCCAACAGGGGAAGTCAACAGGGTTCTACGGGAGGCCTGCAGATAGGACAGCACAGCACAGACCACCCTTTGTACCGAGACAGCATAGAGGTCAGCCCATGGGGCCACCTCAAGGACAAGTCCTATTGCACTGACAAGGGAGCAGGCTTCAGCGGCTCCGGAGGAGGTTATAGCGGGTACGTGTCTTTTATTACGCACCCTGCTTTTATATTGATCGACACAGGTGCGTCACACTCTTTTGTGTCGACAAGTTTTGTGGAAAGGCACCACTTATGCACTTCTCCGTCGCCCACGCCTCTTATAGTCTCGACCCCCGCTGGAAGAAGTATGATTACTGATCGGATCGTCTACAATGGCCTCATTTATTTTGAGGATAAGGAACCTAAGGTCAGATTGATTGTTCTAGGAATGTCAGATTTTGATTGCATTCTGGGCATTGATGTTCTGAACAGGTATCAGGCAGTTGTGAACTGCAGGCAGAGAACTGTACGGTTTAAATCCGATATGGGAGTTCCATGGACGTTCTATGGGGATGGTTCTCGCTCTAAGATTCCGTTGATATCTGCTGTCAAGATGGCGCAGTTGTTGGAACGAGGTCATTCAGGATATCTCATTTATGCCGTCGATGTTACGGAAAAGAAGAAGAAGTAAAAGTAGAGGATGTGCCCGTAGTGGCGGAGTTCCCTGATGTCTTTCCGGAGGAGATTCCCGGATTCCCACCGACGAGAGAGGTCGAGTTTGGGATTGAGTTATTACCAGGGACGTCTGCCATTTCTCGTGCCCCTTATAGGATGGCACCAGCGGAGCTAAGGGAATTAAAGATTCAGTTGCAAGAACTCCTTGATAAGGGCTATATACGCCCTAGCGTATCGCCCTGGGGAGCACCAGTTTTATTTGTGAAGAAGAAAGATGGTTCGATGCGTTTGTGCATCGATTACAGACAACTGAACAAAGCTACGGTGAAGAATAAGTACCCACTCCCGAGGATCGATGATTTGTTTGATCAGTTGCAGGGTACGAGGCTCTACAGTAAGATCGATCTGAGGTCGGGGTACCATCAGATTCGAGTAAGAGGAGAGGATGTCCAGAAGACAGCCTTCAGGACTAGGTATGGGCATTATGAATTCCTAGTCATGGCCTTTTGGGGTGACAAATGCCCCGGCTGTTTTCATGAGTTTGATGAACAAGGTGTTCCAGCCATATTTGGACCAATTCGTCATAGTTTTCATTGACGACATACTCATCTACTCTAGGACCGAAGAAGATCATGTACGGCACTTGAGGACAGTACTTCAGATCCTTAGGGATCATCAGTTGTATGCTAAGCTTAGCAAGTGCGAATTCTGGTTAGACAGCGTGGTGTTCCTAGGCCATGTCATATCTAGCCAAGGAATATCTGTGGATCCGAGGAAGATTGAAGCTGTGATGGAGTGGGCAGCACCCACTTCTGTACCCGAAATACGGAGTTTTCTGGGCTTAGCAGGTTATTACCGACGTTTTGTCGAGGGGTTTTCTAAGATCGCTAAGCCATTGACACAGCTGACTCAGAAAGGAGTCCATTCTTTTGGTCCGAAGCTTGTGAGGAAAGCTTCCAAGAATTGAAGCGTCGTTTGACGACAGCGCCAGTATTGGTGATTCCGTCTGAGGATAAGAGGTTTGCCTTGTACACGGATGCGTCACTGCAGGGTTTGGGCTGCGTATTGATGCAAGACAGACAGTGGTAGCCTATGCTTCGAGACAGTTGAAGCCTCATGAGACCAGGTACCCAGTCCATGATCTGGAACTGGCAGCTATCATTTTCGCCTTGAAGATTTGGCGTCATTAACCTTTATGGTACTACGTTTACCATTTTTACGGACCATAAGAGCCTGAAGTTCTTGTTCACTCAGGCAGAGTTGAATATGAGGCAAAGGAGGTGGATGGATTTACTCAAGGATTATGACTGTGAAATTGAGTAGACCATCCTGGTAAGGCAAATTTGATAGCAGACGCCTTAAGTAGGAAGGTGAAGAGTACTGCTGAGGACGTTATGTGTGTTTATCAGCTTTGATGACTTCTTACTGCCATCTGGGCTATGACTTCGATGGAGACACGTCGCCGGTGCGAGTGTCGACCTTATTAGCCGAGCCAGACGTATTTGAGGGCAATCAGGAAAGCCCAGAGGTTGGATGATGAAGTTCAGAGATGGTCATCATAGTACTTCGAGGTCAGCCCACAAAGTTTAGTGTGGCTGAAGATGACTCTTAAGATTGGGCAACCGATGGGTGGTCCCAGATGCGCCAGGATTGCGTAAAAGGAATTTAGAACGGGCTCATAGTAGCCGGTTCAGTATCCACCCTGGAGGAAGAAAGATGTATAAGGACCTAAGTGGTCAATTCTGGTGGGAGACGCATGAAGCTGTGATGTGATCAGCTTCGTTAAGAGATGTTTGATCTGCCAACAAGTAAAGGCAGAAAGGCAGAGGCCTGGTGGCGAGCTGAAGAGCTTGGAGGTACCTAAGGGGAAGGTGGAGCATATATCTATGGACTTCTGACCCACTTGCCAAGGTCGGCCTCTGGATTTGATTGCGATCTGGGTGACGTAGATAGGCTGACGAAGGTAGCTCATTTCATCCCTACAGTATGACTTTCACGTTTTAAAGATGGCCCAATTATATGTACGGGATGTAGTGAGATTGCATGGGATTCCAGTCTCGATCGTGTCTGACAGAGACCCAAGGTTTACTTCTCATTTCTGGGAGGGTCTCCAGACAGCTTTGGGCACCGAGGTGAGACTAAGTACAGCTTATCACCCTCAGACTGATGGCCAAACGGAGCGTACTATCAGAGACGCTCGAAGATATACTGAGGGCATGTGTTTTGGGAGTTGATACTCCGTAGCAGAGTCTATACCTCTGGTGGAGTTCTCCTACAATACAGCCTATCAGGCGAGCATTCAAATGCCCCTTTTGAGGCGCTGTACGGACACGATGTAGGTCACCACTGTATTGGGAGGACTTGCCTAGCAAAGCGGTCGGAGGAGCCGGATAGTGATTAGGACAATGGAGGAAAAGATTAAGATAGATACGCTTAAAGATGAAAGCGGCCCAAGATAGGCAAGCAGCCTATGCCAATAAGCGGCGACGACCGCTAGAATTCAAGTAGGAGACAAGGTCTTCTGAAAATCTCACCCTTCAGGGGTGTTGTTCGATTTGGTATGAGGGGGAAGTTATCCCCGAGGTATGTTGGACCGTATGAGGTATTACAGCGTATCGGCACTTTGGCTTACCGATTGGCTTTACCGCCGTCCTTATCTGGATTCATGATGTCTTCCATGTTTTCTATGTTGAGAAAGTATGAGCCAGATCCGTCTCATGTTTTACAGCCTACTGAAGTGCATGTTAGACTCAGATGTATCCTACGTTGAACGACCGGTCAGAATTCTGGATCGTGAGGATCGCAGACTACGAAGTAAAGTTATACCGATGGTCAAAGTTCAGTGGGATCGTCGGGTGTCGAGGAGGCTACGTGGGAGACGGAGCGGCATATGATTGCAGCATTACCCCGAACTATTTTCTGGTATGATTTATGTTTATTTTCTTTTGGGTAAGTGCATGCGATTTCGAGGACGAAATCTTGTAAGTAGGGGAGTAATGTGATGCCCCGAAATTAATTAATGGTAACTTGACATTAATTATGTTTATATGATTATCATGTATTGATAGATTTATGTGTTGGGTATTCAGATGTTAACATGATTAATTGTGTTAAATTATCAAATATGAGGAAGAATGATTTTTTAAATGAAGTTTAGAGCATTGTTGTAAAATGCTTTAAAATACCAAGTTGGGTATTTTATACATCATGTTAAGTTGGGGTACAATTTTATTTAAGTTATTACAACCCCTTTAAATCCCCTACCATCACTTTAAACCCCCCTCATTACCATTCACCTTTAAAAATCCA